>VZRZ01007779.1:184759-296677 GCA_013398175.1 Climacteris rufus
AAAAAAAAAAAAGAAGTGAGATTTGGAAGATGATTCTTTAACGTTACAGATACTTTACCTCCTTGGTATCTGACAAATTACTAAGACTTTTCTTTTTCTCCAGGTCAGCATGACCAGTTTATAGCACTGCTGGTCTAAATTTCTGTTATGGTGTCTGAAGCCTAAGATCAGAGTGTTTCAGTTTGTTGCTAAGTGCAAATGTGACCTGCAGGAACAGTGTTCATGAATATATTTTTAGAAGCTAAACACTCTTTTCAGTTGATTACTAAATTTAATCATATGTTTTAAACATTTTAATTTGAATAATTATATTCTTTCTAGTAATTTTCACTTCATTTGCAGTTCTGCAGCTAATTGCTACAGAATGCTTTCACTGGGCCAAGATCTGAGCCAGCTCTTATTTGCCATTTGCTAGTTTCCATCTCAACGTCTTTAATCCTATTCTTATCACAGACTGTTACTGCAAACTCTCGAAATCTGTCCCCTATGTTGACATTATTTTGCTTCATGTCATCTTTAACCATGCTCTCTTGATCTCCTTCTTGCAACCAACACAACTCATCATTAACTTCTACAGTATTTTCTCAGGTGCCTTAATGTTTCAAACAACTACAAACACGTAAGAACATTATTTATTGTCTCAACACTGCAGACCTATGTTTCTGTTGATTTCTTTACAGAATTGGTTTCTGCTCCACAAGCCTAACTATGCCAGGGGCTGTTCCTGTGTTCAGCTCCTATGCATTTCTGCCTGCATTAAATGTGGACATATTCTTCTGGAAAAGAATTGTGACAAAATGATTCAGATTATTTTAGTTGCAATTCTAGTTACAACAGTTTTCATACTATTTCCAAAAATTAACTTCTAATAGTTAAACCTACCACTCGAAGAAAGACTGTTCTCTGCATAAGTATGCATGTCTCTAATGCTATCTAAAGCTTAAGAAACCTCCATCTGTAACTATAATCTCCACTTCACTTTCAGAAGCGTCACTTAGCTTTTTTACTGGCTGTTCTGACATTAACATACAGATTTACATTCAGAATTTTGTATCTGTATACTGCTGCTGTGATATAAGAGCTCTTTAATAAACACTGATACTTCCTTCACTCACCTCTTTGTCCTTTTATTGATTTGTCCTTACAATCTAGATGCTTTTTATTCTAGAAAAATCATAAAACCATTAAAAAAAAACAAACACAGAATCACAGTATGATTCTGTGTTTGAGGGTTGGAAGGGACCTCAGAGATCATTTAGTCTGGAGCCTCCTGCCATGGGCAGATACATCTACTTTTCATAAAGCCACGTCCAACCTGGCCTTGAATACTTCCAGGGATGGGACATCCACAACTTCTCTAGGCAACCTGTGCCAGTGAATCATGACCTATATAGTAAATAATTTCTCTCTAAGATACAACCTGAATCTACTCATAGTATGTTTAAAACCATTCTCCCTTATCCTATCAATACATGCACTTGCAGAAAGTCTCTCTCCAGATCTGTTGCAGGTCCGCTTTCTTGGCTATTCTATCACTTGGAGAATGAAATTCTCTTTATCACATTCCAGGAACCACCTGGAATGTTTATGTCCTGCTGTGTTGTCCCTCCAACAGGTATCAGGGGGCAGTTGAAGTCTCCCCTGAGGACCAGGGTTTGTGAAAGTGAGGCCACTCCTCTCTGTCTATAGAGCATCTCATTCACTTGCTTTTCCTGGTGGGGTGACCTGTAGCAGACCCCCACTATAATGTCATCTGTCCCTGTCTCACTTTAATCCTGACCCTTAAGTTCTTGGTCAGCACCTCATCCATTCCAAGGCAGAGCTCCCTATGTAAAGGAATTACATAGATGAAGCCTTTGGAAAATATTTTCCAGTCCATAAAGTAGCAGTTTAAATTTTTATTGAAGTATTAAAGTTTACGTATCTTTTAATGGAAATTCAATATATAATTTCATATTAAAGAACACAGTATTCTGGAAATGAAAAAGGGAACCAAGTTTGACTCTTGCTAGTATAAATATATCATCCTAGTCTAAGAAATACTGAATTGCTCAGAATTTCAAAATATTGACGTTTCTAGAAAGCATTTTGTCATGAGCTATTGACTTCCTTCTCTACAGTTTTAGCAGCTATTTATTTTGAATGCAGTAGATAAAGACATCACTTATGTATAATTAGACATAATTTGGAATTTTCAGTACATCAGCCTATTTGGCTATCTGGACTAAGAAAAGTTAGCCAGCCTTATGACATTTCTCTGCCTTTTTTTTTTTTTTTTGAATACCACATCCTATCAATACAAAGGTTCCAGATAAAATTTCAGGTCTTACTGGCAAAACCCATTGACAGCAGAAGCTGGAAAATCAGACAATCCATTTTCCTTCTTTTTTATTGTTTGCCTTTTTTAAGCATTTAAACAATAATCAACCAGTTTTTACTATTTCTGTAAAGATCCAAAGTATACTCAAGGATCAATCAAGCAAGATATATTTTATCTTTATCACTGTCTATTGGTCAGTCTTATTTAAGAAAAGTTTGTTACAGGGTTTTTGTTTAGTTTTTTTTTGTTTTTTTAAGGAGAAAGGATGGGCAGAAGGAGGACTGATCTTGTTGGTCTTTTTTTTTTCTCATTTGCCAACAGCTTTGTTTTATTTGCCAATGTACCTCAGCCACAAGTTCATTGTAACAGTACAACACAGATTTGGTCGGTAAAAGGTTTTAAATATTTCCACTTTGAGCAGAGTGATTTTGGCTGGATGTTGCCTGGACTAGACACACAAGTCTCAATTTTGAGATGTCCCTTTTGACAAAATCTACTTTTATTAGAAAAACAAATCGGTGCTGGCAGAGCACCTGGAAGAAGCTGCTTCTTCCCGCTGTAAAAGTAAAGACCTGCACGCTGTCAAACAATTTATTTCAGAGAGATTACATTATTTTATTACTAAAGATGGCAGGCAATGATTTAACCTTATTATTTTTGGCTACGTTTCAACTGACAGTTAAATCTACAGCAGACTGCCTAGTAACAAGGCAGATAAAAATGGAAAGGCACAGTGGATTAGTCCAATTTAATAAGTAAGACTGACATACATTGAATCAGGCTTGTGAAAAATACTTTCATTTACTATTACAAATATAGATATCTATTTTGTAATAGCAATTCTATTTCTAGCAATCTCTTTTGAAGTAGAAAAGAACTTTCAACAGCTCAGGCATGTGACCTGAACGCACATAATATGCTAATTAATCCATGTAAATAAATTTGCCTTTTATAAAACCACAATCCTTAAAATAATAACAAAGATTTTAAATGTCAATACATATTTTTTATGTTTCTTCCTAACAAGCTGTCTTGTACCAAATACCCTGCTAAGAGATACAGATTATTAAGTTAAAGCCCTAAAAAATCTGACATTAATAAAGATAGCAACGATTTTAAAAAGAAAAATTCTAAATATGGGATGCCCTGAGAATAAAAATCTAGCAATTCAGATTAATGCAAAAATATAAACAAAACTTGAATAAAGTATTAAACTCACCCCTTCACACAGGCCAATTTTATCCCCTGACTCTCCTTCAACCCTCCTAACAGAAAGGAATTGTAATTTGGGAAACTGAAGAAAGTATTAGATGATGAAAAAAACCTAAATCCACATACCTGTCTATGTGTGTTGCCTTTCAAGAACTTGTATCGTCTTTTCTGACTACCTTCTATACAGTTTGCATCTTAGTCTGAGAAGCAAGTTTAGATCCATTATTTTTGCAAAACATGATTTTTATTGCTATTTATACATATAAGGTTGTCATTAATAACATGAAGCTTTCACTGGTAGGAGAAAAAATATTTCATAAAAAATTCACTATCAATATGAAGCCATCTTGAGCAAATTATTACTAACAACAGAACTGCCAAAGCAATTCTGGAATAAAATAATGGGGCAAGGGGCATAATCTAAAGACCAATTTATTTCCATAATGTTTTCTTTTCAAAACACTGAAAGCACTGTTCATTGACCTTATTTAAGGTTAGATTTTGTTATAGCAGGACTAGTTGTCAACCACATTCAACTTAAGAGGCAAAACTTCAGCCTATTATAGCAAATACCAGAGCTGTAATCAAAATACACAAAATCCACTCAAAAGAAAATTCACCTGCAAGACCATATTTTTTTCCTCTTCACCATTTTTCAGAAAGTCCAGTTACTATATAAGTGCAATATGGAAGAATTGTTCCAACAGAAGCATCCAAGTCTGAGCATCATCATCTCATCCACAGTCACATCGGCTTTACAACGTGTGCTGCACAACAGTGAGTTGCTTCCCTGGGTGAAAGAATGGCAGCAGCGGGTTGCTGCCAAAAAACACCCCATCTGAGCTGCACTTCATGTCCTTTTATTTCCCTATTAATCCCAGGAAAGATGAAGCTACAAACAGGCTGCAAAAGCCATACATGTGTTTTTCATGGAGAATGTCTAGTATATAGTGGTACCAAAGCCCTATGCTACAGCACAGATTGAGCTGAGTAATCACTTCAATTACTCAACATTTCAGCATGCAATATTTTTGTTTCTTGCAAAGTTAATAATGAATATCTTACGCCTGCTACTTTTCTTTTACACTGACTGCATGAGACTAATTGCAGGCTGACAACACAGTAAACCTAACCTGGACTGCTAAAATGAGCAGAAAACTAAACACCCTTACCTGACTCATTTTAGAAATGGGAAAGCTCATTTTAGAAGATAACCTTTTTTCCTAGATAGTTCACCTATTCTATGATCTTTTTTTTGTTTGCTTGCTTTCCAAAGCAAAGCACATGTATGAAATATCTGTAGTTACACACCTTAATACAAGAATTTGCGTGGGCTTGTCCTGAAAAGCCAGGGTGTACTCCCAAAACAGCATCCATCTGACAACTGTCAAGTGCCTTGTTGTGTTCTACAATACTTTTACTATTTAATGACTTATTTTCAGAAAATGTAATATACCATTTTCCAACATCATTGATGAATGCATTCTAAATACAACAAATTGCTGTAAAAACTCTTCCTGGAGCTTGAGAACACAATGAAATTAAACTTTGCCTGGAGTACAGGAACACAATTATTTGTCTTTATGTCCATTTTTAAAAACAATCCTCTTGAAATAACCTGGCAAGGACCACTATTTTGATGTAACTGGCATCATAGAATATGAAATCCTCACATCCTTGAATAAAAGTAAATATTTATAGGCTAATACAGATCTTCTGGGGTAATAAACTTTTTTAGCATTTTGCTGACACAAGCTTAGATTTCAAACCTACCATTACAAGGTAGTGGAAGACAAAAGGACAACCCTGCAACACCTCACTGATGCTACAATACTTCTACATTGTTTACATGTAAGGGACAGAGGTTGGATACAGGTACTACTGCACTGACAATGCACAGGAATGGAAGCACAGTGTGTCTATTTCACCCACTCATTTCTCATGACTCCATTTAAGAAGCACAGCTTCACCTTTACCATGTGAACTGATTTGAAAATATCTGAATCCCATCAATATTTATAGCTTTTTGTGCACATACTCCAGACCAGACCATGAGAGGACAGAAGGGTCACTTCTACCTATAGGACTCTTTAGAACACAGCATTGCTACATAGTAAAATAGGAAATAAGCAATGAGGTTAAAACGAGGTGATTTTTATATTACATTAGGAAGAATGAACCAAGTATAGAGTATGTAAAGAAAAAAAGTTGCTCATCCAGTATTATCTACATTAACTTATCTACCTCATTATTTAAATTGCAATATTGTATATATGACCATGTACAGATATTTATTTTTATTTCTATTTATTTCTATTTATGTGCAGCCTAGGCTTGAGAGACTGACCGAACCTTTGTATGGCAAGGCAAAAGAAATACTAATGACAGCATTACCTAATGTCTAGTGAGATGCCAGCACACTTCTAGCTCATTAAAAAAACATAGGCAGGAGATTACAGCTACTCAAAATAAGAATACTTTTCAAATTTCTAAGCTAAAATCATATTGTCACTGAAAGGAATTAATTTTTTTGCTAAGGCAAAGCATCCAAAATTCATGTGTAGGGCCTCAGATAACTTGGTGTAAGCACTGGAAATTTTTTAATTGCTTTCTTTAAAGGTAAACTAGGATTCAAGACAAATCCCTATAATTAAATATTCAAGTTAGTAGTAAAAACATTTTATAATGTAAGACTTAGGATAAAAGTCTAAGAATTGTCAGGGTTTAGGAAGCACTAGTTATATCTGATGTTTTTATTTTATCAAGAATAAAATATCCTTGGAGAGGATATTTTATACGTTCAATCTAACACCCAGGAAACTCCAGGAAACCAATTCATTTTTGTAAACTTCATATATGATTACAGATGTGTAAACTTCAGATGTGATTAGCTTGTGATTACAGTAAAAAACAAACAAAAAATTCAACACAGCAAATGGTAATTCTAAAAATCTTTAGATACTAGGAAATATTCTAAAAGTATTTTGTTTAAAATGCTATATGGAATTTTTTTCTTCATAAATAACAAGCACAGAGCTCCTCCATCTCCATCAATTTAATCTATTATTATATTTCTCTGGAGCACTGGATATTATTTACTAATGAAACAATTTGTTTGTGTAAGGATGTAGTGTCAGTAAGACAGAATACAGTAGCTCCTTTCACACCACTGAATTGCATGCTGTTTCTGAGAAAAATGGATTCATCAAGAGCCCACACTTTTTTCTGCTAGAGAGGATGCAGTTGTTAATATTGGCTGAGCATTCTTCTGATGAAAGTTTTAAAGAAGGATGCTAAACAAATTACTTTGTTTTCCGCACTATGAAGTCCCTCCTTTCCACAGTTTCACCTCTGCACTATACTCATGCAGCCCCATGATTTCTGGACTTCAGCAGGAGAAGCACAAAATATCTCATCCAAACAAGACTGGGTAAACTGACAGTAATATTTTAAAATTATTATTCTGTCTCCAAACAAATATGAGAGTAAAGACAGAAGGGCTCAGGACTGGAGAAGAATGATTTGATTATGATCTTAAAACTCATAAAATGCTGTTGCAAGGAAAAATATGCAACAATTATTTACATTATTACATTTTTTTCTCTGGGTATGTTATCCCTATGTCTAGGTGCCTGGAATTGGAAGCACACCCTTAATGCTCAACTGGAAAATTTGACTTAATATGTCTATCCTACTCCCAGCTGGGGACACACAACATTTTTTTGCTTAGTCACAACCCAGCAGTGGTGTTTGTCACAGAAAGAATTAACCTGCAGCTCCATTATATTGTGGAGCACTCTTACACTGTGCTATTCACGGTATTGTTGGTTTATACTGCTTAGGATTTGCTACCATTTTGCTTTTACATCATACAATATACTAGAATTGTTGTAGGTTGCAGTCTGCAATATATATTTTAGCCAAAACAAATAAATATTGCTTTGTGTTATAAAACAGTATTTTATTTTCCAAGAGCCGGACTTGACTGGAACAATGAAAGATTAATTTAGTTCTTTATTCAATTCTTACCTGAGAAGAATATGTGTGACCATCTGATCCACAAACAGGATTGGTATAAACTACTGGACACTGCTTGCAGTTTGATGAAATGGGACCACCCCTCCACTGTTTATGGCCTAAACCAGCCTCTTTCATACTGTAAGTAAACAAAAAGTATGTAATTCTGATAAGCAGTAGTGAAAACAGAAAATATTCAGGGTATTTTAATGAGCCTTTACAAACAGAAAGTCATACATAACTTGAACCATCAAGTTTTCTTCTGTGTAAAGAGCAGCCAATGTCTTTGGCTTTGTTCTTCACCTTTGTACATTACTCATTCTAGTGATACTTGATGGTTGCATAATATTTCACTTTCTAAGACATATTAGTAGAAAAAGATGATTAAGATGATGCTTTGGTGACTGTTACACTTATTGATCAGTGAAAGATGTTTGATTCATGTGGCACTTACTCTTCTGTTACTAAACAGTATGAATAGAACTGCTGTATCAATACTGGTGTTTAACAAGCCAACATTTAAGTTTTAGAGAACTATATAATAAATATACCTAAAGAAATACATTCTAAAGAAACAGGTAGGTGGTTCTTCAGAGTACTGTTTGTCCCACTTTGAACACTGCCTTCCACTGCTTACAATTTGCAAAATTCAGTCAACACTCAATATAAAGTTCAAAGAGGAAAGAAAAAAAGGTAATCCACTGGACCACAAAATCAATCTACATAAGCATATACATGCATCCTCATTTAAATAGATATATAGAGCTAGATGGATCATTTAAACTTAGGAAAAAGCTATACTTGGTCAAACTAAAAGTCTAAAATAACTTACTGACACTTCTTCACAATACCTTTGTAGCTTTCAGTTTGTGGCATATGGCCATCTTCAGACAGACATACTTTTTCTCTGTAGCTTTGAATTTTTTTTTCAACTATGAAAGCACTTTGCAGGCGTTGTATCCTGAAACAGCTCTTATATGAGAACTGCCCATAGACTGACCTAAAAATATGCTTAATATATTAACTTCTTGCATATAAATAATAACAAATTATTTTTAAACTGTGTTATTTTCTTGGGATCTTAATGAGGAATCTAAAATTGATTACATTTAGAATATAACAATGACTTATCAGGACACACACAAATGGTCAAACTCCTAAAATATCAAACCAAATATTCTTTAATGGAGCAGAACTCTTTTATATTGGTTCAGCTACAGATAATCAAGAACTATTTTCCTAGTAATGAATCACTGTTTGAAAAGAACTTGTTTGGAGTAAGAAAAAGAAATGTGAGAATATGAACACGTCATCCTCTGGTTGTATAATGAGAAGAGTAAAAGGCTAAAAGCACACAACTAACAGTAAACCTGTGATGACAAAAACCAAAAGTCTATTTCCAAGCTACGCTAATGTTTTTATGCTGTGCATAATTTTGTCTGTAAATGTGGTATTTTAGAAGAAAAAAAAATCACAGACATCATCGAAGTTTACATTCAGGTTATGCTATTAACTGCACAGAATTTTTACAGTGTAAAGAGGAACCTGAAATGCTCTACACAGAAACTGTCAGGTACTGCTGAAAAAGCCAGTTAGGCTTCAGTTACATGTAGCATAATGAATGATAAAATATCAATACAGGAAGCTTTTATGTCCACCAGGAAGTATTAAAAAGGAAACAATTCAAACATAGCACCCAAATTAAGAATAAATTACAATTCTTTCTGCTGAGTTGCATAACTTGAAGATGAAAAACCATCTCATTTCTATTATAGTAAAATAAAATTGAACTGTATCTTTGCTTATGCACAATATACAGTAATAATCAGATTATTTGTTGCTCCTTTCTTTCACCTGAGAGTTTTCCAATCAGTCATATGAGTTCCAGCATCATTAGATTAAACAGATAGCTGCATCTTTCTCTTACTTCTTGTTACTTTTATAGGTCATGATTACCCAGCAGTGCCCCAGTAGCCTGAGGCTACTAACAGGACCAGCATCCCAACTACCAACCTGATGCAATTTCTGTTTATCAGAGATACAGTAACTGTAAAAGGCTGTACAAATCAATTGCAAAAGTTCCAGAAATTAACAGAGAGAAGCTCACTGACATCAGCAAAAACCAGAAACTGGAAGCAGAATTCATGAGACACACACGGGCAGTTGGTGTAGATGCCTAAAACAGATCAAAGAAAGGACTGGTGGTGTTCTGTGTTTTAGTATATGTGCACCCTTTTGCATGCTCTCCATAAAGACAATACAGAGAAAGGAAAAAAACCTTCCTTTTAGATGAAGTAAATCACCTGAAGGAAAAGAAAATTATGCATCTCAGAAAGGATTGCAAAGAGGATGGAAACTAGAACAAGCTCAGAACACAGAAAATGCAGTTCTGTGATGAGTGGAGAGCTATGAAGAAAACAGAAAATATTTGATATAGTCAGATAGATTACCTTCTCTCAACTAACCTCTGCTGCTTTAGGCTTTTTAATGCAAACTGTCCCAGGGTGCTCATTTAAGGTGAAGAGCATCAAGTTTACTGTTTTACACAGAACTCCTCCGAGACCTTCAGCAGATCACTGTAAAATCTTGGTTTCTATATAACTAATAATAGTTTTGTAAAAAACAGATATATCTGTATTTATCCAAACTTGTAATGAAAGATACAATGATAAAGAAATCATAAAAAATGGTACTTTGAAGGTATCAATCCAAAGATGCCTTGTCATGGAAATGGTTTTCATGGATATCTATTCAGAAGATTTAGTACAACGATGCTAGAACTGGACTGTTTTAACAAAGCTACTGAACAGCTATTTTTGACTGTCTGTCACTGAAATGACAGGCAAATATGAAAGGTCAATTAAAAATATTTTTAATTCTAGTTATGGTAGATAAGTGCATTTCATAAAATACCTGAAAAATGCATTTTACTTATATACTCAAACATTTCCTTTCACCATTATTTAACTGCATCAGATTTGTTTCTGTAGACTATTTCTTTGTAAGCAGGTGGTGGTATTATTTCTTTTGCAGCGGGGCAATGAGCACACACACAAACAACTGACATGGAAATAACTGAGAAACTACAGTGATGATAAAAATTATCATGAGGTAAGATCATTGATGTATGTTAACAATATCCTGAAATAAGGTACAAAACTTAACTACAATACATGTAATTGGTTATTACTTACATGAATTATGAAGATAAAACTATATTTACATTTTAAAATGTTAAGACAAGAAAAAAAATAGCAAACCAGAGTTATTTCATGCTAATAACTCACCTGTTTCTTCCTTGTATTTACTGCAAGAAGAAAACCCAGATCACTGCAACTTGCAGCTAATAAAATTTTGCCATTTAATTTAGCGATTCTACTGCAATCACTATTAACATTCTTGCACTTGTTAGTATGTTGTAACATTAAATACATGATGTCATGTGAAAGTCAGCCTCTTCCACCAAAAATTTCCTGAAAAGGCTTTGGTATCTGTTTTGTAATAAAATAACTAGTACTGAATATGCAAGCTCCACCTCATCTGATATTGTTGACACCTAAAGGGTAAAATTAAATATATGGGCTTAATTTACCAGCAATGCTTGTGATTGCATTAATTTGCATACACCAAACTGTGCATGCCTGCCTAGATTTATAATTAGCCAATCTGCCCAATTACTCAAGCCTGTGTACCTGTTTGCATACATAAACTTAGCTTCCTGTATACACAGTGATTGTGCCTGCAAATACTTTGAGAATACTTAATGTAACCCATTTAAAATTTAGCCTCAAGCAACGTTTTGGCTACATGACTTATTTAATGATATCTATGAAATGCATGACTGCCCAATTCAATTGAAAAATTATATTTTATAGCTAGATTTTATAATCTTCAACAAACTTTTGCAAATACAAACTGGTAGAAAAAAGTCTGAGTTACTAAAAAGTAATCTTTGAAAGAACTCTTGTAACTCTTCTCTGATAACTACAATTGCATCTTTAGGAGATTTGAGAGTTATTCCAGTTTAGAGAGTCTGCCTGATTATGTTTTGCCACAGCCTTTGGGGGACACAATCAGGCTGTGTCAGATTAACATAAGCAGAAAAACCACTTGTATCATAAATCTAATTTGCTTTCTTTAGAGTTGCCTGAATTTCCTTTAAAGTTGCCTTTTCATGTAGAAGCCTATTGGAAGAAAACTACAGTTGTCACTAAACTACTAAGATATTTCTTTCAAATGTCAAAGTCTCCCAATACATTACTGCCAGCCTTTTTGAGTATGTCTGTATTATTTTCACTTTTTTTTTTACTTTGCACTATTCCTAACAAATAGAAGAAAAATCCATCTGAAGAAATAATAACTGAGTAAAACTGAGACAAATAAAACAAAAATTAGTAAGGTTAATGTGGGAATCAAAATAAAGTGTTTAGCAGGTGTGAGATTACACAAATTCAGCTATTTTTTTCCCCAACATCTGCACCCAAGACACTAGATTAGAAAATTATGTATGATCTATGGTTTTTGTAAGAACCACTAAGCATACATACTCAGAATGATTTCAGAATTTAGAGGAGTATTTATCTCTGTGCATGCACAAAAATTGCTATTTACTCATCTGCACCTAGAGAACGGAAATAAGTAGATATCACAGAGACACAAATTCTCACCACCTCTTTCCAACTGCACTATGTAGTATTAAAAGGTAAGCTTACACTTAAGGTAGTTCCTTGCCTTGTTGCCATACCGTTCCATCATTTCCAGTACCTTTTTCTCTATGTTTCCCTAGCAAAGAAACAAGTATTTATTCCATATGTATACATATTAAATTAAAATCGAAACCAGCCTTATATATGAAAAAAAACAAAAGGGTTTAAAAAGTGCTGCCAAAATTTCCTGGAATGATACCTACTTTATTAAGATTGAGTGAGTTAGCAAGTGTAGCATTTTAATTAGACAAAAAAAACAAAGACTGCACCACAACACAGATATCATAGGATCATTGAATATTTTAGGTTGGAAGGGATCTTAAAGATCATGTAGTTCCAACCCCTCTGCCATGGGCAGGGACACCTCCCACTAGACCAGGTTGTTCAGAGCCCCATCCAGTCTGGCCTTGATCACTGCCAGCGATGGGGCATCCACAGCTTCTCTGGGCAACTGTTCCAGTGCCTCATTATCCTCACAGTGAAAAACTTTTTCCTAGTACCTAATTGAAACCTACTGTCCTTCAGTCCTGTCACTGAATACCCTTGTAAAAACTCCCTCTCCAGCTCTCTTGCAGGCCCCCTTTAGGGGGTGCTACTAGGTCTCCCCAGAGCCTTCTCTTCTCAGGGCTGAATTAGCCCAACACTCTCAGCCTGTGTCCATAGGAAAGGTGCTCCATCCTCTGAGTATCTTCATATCCCTCCTCTACATTTGCTCTATCATATCCACATCCTTCTTGTGTTGGAGGCCCCAGAGCTGGATGCAGGACTGTAGGTGAGGTCTAACAAGTAGAGAGTGGAGGGGGAGAAGTACCTGCCTCAACTGTTGGCCATGCTGCTTGTGATGGATTCAGCTGGATTTTCCTGCCTCAACTGTTGGCCATGCTGCTTGTGATGGATTCAGCTGGATTTTCCTGCCTCAACTGTTGGCCATGCTGCTTGTGATGGATTCAGCTGGATTTTCGGGCTGCAAGTGCCCACTGCTGGGTCATGTCCAGCCTCTCCTCCACCAGCACTCCCAAGTCCTTCTCCACAGGGCTGCTCTCCATCTGTTCATCCCCCACCTGTATTGATACTGGGTGTTGCCCCAACTCAGGTGTAGAACCTCACACTTGGTCTGGTTACACATCATGAGATTCCCATGGGCCCACTTCTTCAGTGTCCAGGTCCCTCTACATGGCATCCCATCATTCAGGTGTGTCAACTGCACCCCTCAGCTTGGTGTCATCTGCAAATTTGCTGGGGTCCATTCAGGTTAAACTTGCTGCCCAACATTATTTATGGATATGCCTACTACAGAGCTGAGATAGTTCCATGAATTTCCTATATATTTAAATAGAAATGGTGTAAAAAATTTACAGCTGTAAAATCCTAAAAACTCCCTGGTTTAAACTCAGTGGTTTAGCCCTGGCTAATGGCCAAGGACCCACTAGAACTGCTTTTTCCCCCTTCTGAACAAAACTGTGTTACTAAACCATGATAAGAAATGCTGGCAGAAGAACAGAGTCAAGCTGAGACAAGGTCAGTGCTTCTAAGTGATAAAGTGAATTTATTACAGAGCCAAAGGAGTAAGCAAACCAACATTTTTAAAACACTCTTTCTCCATTGTTCTCTCCCCCGCCCCACCTTTTCAACAGCCTCACAGCCCTCCCTTCTCCCAGAAAGTAAGGGGAACCCAGGGAGGGGTTTTTTTCTTAGTTAGTTTAGTCCTCAGATGATCAGGTGTTTCTTCTTCTTAGCAATATACCTGGAGGAGAGGTCTCTCTCTCCTCTGGCACCGTGGCAAGGTTTGCAGAAGTTGGTGCGCAGCCCACCCGGACTTGCTGCCGCTCCATCCCCTCCCACTGAGCTGGTCTCTCTCTTAGGGTAGGAATAAAACCAGGCTTCTTTTAACTTAATTGACTCCCTTCTTGATTCAGAAGCAAAGGCCTTGGTCCCCACCAGACACAGCTCCTCTTGTGGGAGTTCACTCCCTTCTGCACCATCTCCGCTTTACTGTGTTTGATTTAAGTCTCTCACCACAGGCTGCGAGAATGTCCCAGCTTCATTGATGCACAAACCTCCTTCCCCGTTGCTCCTCTTCTTGGTGGACTGGCAAAGTTTGCTGGCTCTCATATCTGATGTTTCAGTTGTTTTTTCTTAGTTGTTTGCTATACTCCTTCTCCTCTGCCTACCTACACCTACGTGACTACACAGTGTGTGCGTGCGTACTACAGAGATTGCTTTTTATATATGCTGTCGCAGAGGCATTTCTGTCCTTCCTAATTGGCCCAACTGTGGAAAACAGCACATCAATCTTCCAGAAGCCATCAGAGATAGGCCCTGACCGGACAGCTGTGAGAGCTTCTGGAAGCTCCTTACAGGAGCCATCTTCTGGCCCCTACCAAACCCAAAAAGCTAGACCTCCCAAAACTCCTCAAACCACCACACTCCATGACAGCTCTCACTAATAATCAAGAGTTAAATCTTTCACAACAGAAACTGACAGTAATAAAATTGAGAAGATTTGAAGAGCTTCAGTGACTACATGGGATGCTCACTATTTTAAATGATTCCAGAATTGAGACATCGAAGAATTTAATACATATTTTAGCTGATAAAATATATATGCAATATTACAAAAGACTGAGATTCATACACACACACACTCTATTTTGGTAAAGCAATTATGTATTATTTTAGAAAGATTTTTATTAGTGTATATTAACTTATAAACTTAAACTTCACCTTTTGATCACTTGCCAAGATACGCAAATGTCTTTCATAAGTGCTTTTTATGCTAATCTAAGTGCTTGACCTTGTCACAATGCAATGTTCTAATGATGTCTCATAGAATGATTAGCTTTTGTCAGAGCTGTTTTAATTTTATAAAGCCAAAAGAATTAAACACTTCTCAGACCTATCATTTTCTATTCTGCAAAGACAGAACACTATATAGATTTTGTGTGTATACTCAGCCTTGCAGAGTTACCGCTTTGAATATAAATATATTCACTATGTATTAGTTCTATTGGAAAAAGACATCAATTTGTGTTCCAAAGGAAAGCAGAGATTTTTAAATGCTTTCCAAAACAGGTAGCACAGAAGCAAAAATAATTTCTTTTTTCTTTTACAACTTCTTTAGTAAAGCAGAAATCCCTCTTCTTAAGACAGAAAATAGTTCTCTTCAGTCAACAGAGATAATTTTAAGAACTATATCTAACAATCAGAGTATGGTGTCCCATCTTATATTCTTAGTTTGCTGAACAGGAATCCAAAATTCCCTAATAGTAAGGAAAGTGCAATAATTCGATTTAATTAGCAGCACTTAAATGTGAGTCCTACGAATCAGCATGTTTTGCAGTTGCAAAACTGCAACGTAGGGTACTGGTTTCATTTTTTAATGATTGTGTATCTATTATTGAGAGAGAATTCAAAGTTAATAATTCAGAATCTCTTTTGCATAATATGATGCTTTTTGTTACTTGCATTTGATAGTCAAATTAAAGACACTTCTCATTAGAAAGGATCTTAATGCTTCTGATTCATAAAAAATTAGTGAATAAAAATAACTTAAACATAAAAAGTAAATTAAAATAAATGAAACATAATCAAATAACTAATAATCACTTCTACAACCCAAAGCAGACCAACAGTAACAATATTTTGACTAATATTGCTGTTAGGATGTCCACTCCTATAACACTAAATATTTTATGCTGAACATAATTACAGAATAATTTTCACTACAAAATAGCTACTTTTCCTATTGGCTCAAAACACTGGCTGCCACAAAAATGTTCTTTCACCATTAGAAGAATAAATTCATATTTTACTCATCAGATTCAGAACTCTGCAAAGTGATTCTCACACGATCTTTCTCATTGCCTGACTAGTGCAAGTTGCACTCCTGCTGCCCATGCTCCCAGCTCTTTCTGTCCTCATGCAGAATCAGTCACAGTGCTTCAAAATGCAAACAGAAAAGAAAAATCCATTTCTAAGCATCACAGTAATCAACATCTGAAAGAAGAATTTTCATTTTCTTCCCTTAAAATTATCAACATCTGTCTGCTCTGTCAATGAATTTATATTCTCTACACTCAACTCTGTAGGCTTAGAGGTAGAAAATATCAGTTATTGATTGATTTCAAAAGAACATGCTTTTTTCTACCTTACTGAATAGTATGTATAGAAGGTAATTAAAGAAACATACTTTGAGCCAAAACTAAAAAACTCAGAGAGATATAAGGAACTATATGCCTCTCAAGATCGTATTTAGCAATTCTGAACTCCTCCTTACACCTGTGAGGAATAATAAGTCACTTTTGCAATGAATACATTGAAAGTATTCATGTTCATGCACTTAATTGCATAAGTGACTCAGGGTTGCTTCCGAGTGTCTTTATGGCACACAACCTTGCAGCTACCCATTTTAACAAATATTCTTTACTCTTTAGCACAGCTTTAGAGTGAGCCATCCCTCCTGTCCCCCTCAACGCCTGCTTTAGCTTTTACTGTACAGTAGTTAACTCCATTCATCAGTGTCCATCTGCGTGGTTGACCCACCACCTACATCTCAACTTCTTAAATCTGCCAAGTTTAATTGATTGTTCTCCTCACCTCCAGAAGTACCACAATGCTTTTACTTAGAGTAAAAATGGAATTTTTTACATTAAATTGCTATATTACAGGCTCTGTGTAATATAATTCCAGCTACCCTGGACACCCATTTACATTAAACAACTTTGAACTGAACTCATGGTCACCTAAATCAAGAATAATTTTGCTAAACAAGAAAACCACATTATAGGGATCTAAGACCTCTTTACATATTATCTACTGCTTGGTGCTGAGAAGCAACACAGGGGATATAGAAAGAAATTCCTCTCTATGAGGGTGATGAGGCACTGGCACAGGTTGCCCAGAGAAGTTGTGGATGCCCTATCCCTGGAAGAGTTCAAGGCCAGGTTGAATGGAGCCTCAAGCAACCTGGTCAAGTAGAAGGTGTCCCTGCACATTACAGGAGGGATGTACTAGATTATTTTTAAGGTCTCTTCCAACCTAACCATTCTATGAATAAGGCTTGAAATGGGCCAGCTGTCTTGATAATTCTAGTGCTAATATTACTTGCCCTTAATTCTACAGCCAAAACACACCATTCTCCCAAAAGCATTACAAGAACATGTCTGTAGTTATAGAATCTAAGGCATAGCACACACATGAACAGAAAATTGTGTAATGCAATGGTGCTTAGGATTACAAGTAACACCTACATGGTATTTAAATCAAAACTAAAGAACTATTATTTCGAACTAGTTTTGCTATTGTGATTACATTAGGTCACTCTTGACAAAGGCTGTGATGATTTTAGATAGAGTTGCTAACCTGGTGTTAAAAGAGCACTTGCAAGCTGCAAACAGCCCTGCTTTACAGTTCATGAGCTTTTAAGAGAATGATCTATGTCTGCAAATCAGTGCCTCACAAAACTTCTGTATTCTGACACTGGTTAATAGCTATGGCATATCTATGAAAGAGAGAATTCCTTCAGATCATGGAGCCAACAGTCAGCTTACAAGACTATAATCTTCCAAGTGCTTCTTAGATGGAAGACCACCTATCAGCACCAAATGCCTCACTCCTGGAGAGGAAGAGGAGAAAAAACAAACAAAAAGGACAAAAAAAGGCTTTCAGCTTGGTATTATCTTTTCTGTCAGTATCATACCTTCTGAGTTTATGAATGATGTCTGATAATATCAGAAAATGGGAATATAAAGATGACAAGTTGACATAGAGGTTTGCTCAGACAAAATATATAGTAACAAGCATCTAGTAAGATGACAAATGAGCAAAAATGGGTTGTCATACTATTATCCATTGAGGATAATGTTGGAATATACTAACTTATTTTATTGATATTCTGTTATATTAAAAGAATATTAAAAAAATTATTTTTTCACTTTTTTTTCCTTTTCTCTTCTTGCTTACTACTGAGAAGAGCCTAAGCTTCTCATCGGTCAGGAGTATTTCTCCCCAAATCCCACATAGCTGGCTCAGGTCAAAGTCTGCCTAGGCAATGACATTCATACATGCCATGATAAGCCCAAATCATCAGAAAGTACCATTTCTTTTACACATTCCCTGTGCCACAGCCATATACTGTGGCCAGCCATATTGATAAATATGCAGAAATTCACTGAACGAGAATCAAAATCTGTTTTGACAAACTTCATGAGAGAAGAGGGCAAAGCTCTGATAAATATAAACCCCAATTCAGTAAAGCACTGCACCAGCTAAACTTACTAAAAGAAAGTGCAATAGCTGCACAGCCTCCATTTTGGCTGCATATTGCTTGTGTTTCCTCTTACTCTTCAAAACTTAACCATATTTTGCAGCAATACTGATGTTCCGCTAACTCTAGTTTTAATTTCTAATACTCTTTTACCTCTCTGATCAAATCCAAGGACCATCAACAGTGAGTCTCCCTGGGGGGGAAGAAGGAAAATAATCAAAAATCACAATCAGGAAATAATTTAGGGTGTTTTTATATACTGTGTGGACTTTTACAGCTTGAGAAAGTTCAAATTTTAATTAATTTATAGTTGGTTTTACCTATTAATCTGCTTTTGTCATAGATATGCTAAACCCACAGACATAGATACAGTTATTGCTGTATTGGAAATAAACCAAACAACTTAAAACAAAATCTTGCTGCTTTCATTGGCATCTATAAATGAAGGTATTTTTAAAATATAAAGGATTACTTGTGCTATTGCTTGAGGCAAGAAAATCAAAGAGATTTAAAGTGTGAGGCTTTCTAGTCTGTTAATTCACACATATAAATAGATCATTTTACAGATGAAAATGTAATCCAAAACAGACATATCCATGATGACATATCTGTGCCAGAATATCAATGAAAAACACATTGTCAATAATACTCCCAAAAGTAGTTTCACTAACTACTGTAATGTTATCTCACATTATTTAGTCTAGCATGACAGAAGTTCTCTTTTACTTATGCTGGCATAATATTTCCCATTATGTCTGTAAGAACAAACCAACTCACCTTGATTCCATTAAATAATCTGGTAGCCAAAAAACTATTACTTCTATTATTATTATTATTATAGCTATTCTAGCTATTACTTCTTCTGCTATAAGGAAAGTCGGTAATGTTCGTATTTTAATTAATTTTCTTTTTCCTTTTAATGTTCATAAACATCAATGGTAAAGGCTCTTCCTTACTTTTCCTTTCTTCATTCTTTAATTACTCTAATGTAGGTTCCATAAAATGGTACCTACAGGATAATACAGAATCTGTTCCTCCTCCATTCAAACCACTGTAAAGCATCTCTTACCAGACATGACAGCATAAACATTAAGCCATGCTGAGTCAAAACATGAAGTACTGTGATGAAGAAAAGTAATACAGAAAAAATAGAGAAGAGTTATTTGAAGAGAGAGAAAAAGAGTAAATAAAACTGCAGGAAAAATGCCAAAAGAACATTCTAAAGAAACAAAAACATGTTATAAAAGGTGAAACAGCAATAATCAATATTTATGGCATGGTAACACAAAGGGAACTGCAGTTCAGCTTTTAGGGTTTTGTTTATACTTTGACTTCTTCATTCTGCAGCACACAGAATTTGGAATACTCTCTGAATATTTCAAAAATTATTTCAAACTGTTGAGAAAAGTTGAAAAATTGGATACCTAAGGCCTCACTTTTTGCTCTGCTCTATTATTCCTAGAGGGTCTACATTCTCATATATCTGGGGCCCTTGCTGGTGCCTCAGCTCCACACCCCTGGTACTGTGCATACCATAGCACAATATTTATCCTGATTGAGCTGCCTAATTTAATCTTCAAAGTCATGACTCTGCAAAACAAAAAATTCACCACTCAGCCTCATGGCTGAACATGTTTTCAAATACTTTGCTTAAGACAACCAACCACAAATTCAGTTCTGAAGTCCTGAAATTGCAATGCAGTGACAAACAGGCTGTGGTTACCTGGAGGAAGGAAAAAATAATCTATTGAGAGATGACAAATGGAAACGGATATTTCCTCCCCTCACTGTGGGACACAAAAAAGCATTTCATAATTTGCTTGGGAAAGCACGTTTGCACAAAATAAGGATTTTTTTATTTTAAAAATCCTGAGAACAGACAGTGCTACTTTTTCCAGTGGCATTTTTCCTTCTCTACTTCACAGTTAGCTCAATTTTTATTGCAATCTTTATAGGTCCAGGCATATACAAGTAACTTTATCTTTTGGTATCTGAATTACTTTGGTAAGGCAGTAAATTGTGGTATCTAATTGTGCAGCATCCAGTCTGCTGACCAAATAGACAGCAGCTGGAAAGGAGCAGCTAAAAGGAAATAACAACAAAGTGACCAGAGGCCAAACTTACAACTCTACTGAGAAGAACAGGTTTGCCACATGCCACAAAAATCAGTTGTCTTACCTGTATACTAGTTTAGAGGATTGCTCTAGCTCTTCACACACATTTCTCAGCCTTATTTTTATCCACAATGTAGACAACACCTCTGTGGCAGTAGTGTCTTTCAAAATTAAACAGGTTCTTAAAATTTATTTGGAATCTGTTGCCTCATGTATTCTCCCCTTTCCTTCATTATGAGAGAGAAAATTAAACTAATGGAGCAATGATCACAGAAAGAAAAACCTGTCATTGTCATTCTTACTAAGTTAGCTTTAAGTTAAGTGGCCACTTTCAGTGTCTTCATGCAGTGGTCTCTTTAGGTCTTTGATCACATTTTTAACAGCTCTGAAGTGTTTCTGGTATGTGTCATTTATCAAGGTTGCCATAGATAACAGGACTATTAAATAAATTGTAAGATCTCACTCAAAATGATTTCTTAACATTTACAGACTATTGCCTTTACAATTCTTTACAAATTTCCATGTTTTGCTTGTTTTTATAACTACTGCATCTGCATAAGTTTTCCAAAGTCTTCATAGTGACACTTGGTGTTTGCTTCGCAGTTGAACATACAAACAATTATTAACAAAAATTACCTTCTTTTACAATTTGAAAATAGGAGAGGTGAATTAAAGCATGACAAAAATATTGCCGTGTAGGTAAAAAACCGCCAGCATTTGTACTCTGAAGTAAATGGTTATAGGATATCATGTAACTTCTAGATGTCAGTATGCTTCTACAATATGAAAGAAATTCCGTTTTCCACACACCTCAAATCTGTGAGAAAAAAGAAAGCTTAAGTTACCCTAGTAGTGTTGCTATTGTTGGTTCTCCAAGGAAGAACTGTATGGGTAGAAAGGCCAAAAGTACAGCGGTCTCCAACTTTAACTATAATAACGAATAAGGGAACAGCAAGTCATCATATCCTACTTCCTAACATGTAAGTTTGTTTTATGATATCTAAGATGATCCAGACAATCCAGATCATCTTGGCTGTACCTTCGTACCTTTTAGAGACTCTAGCAGCAATCCCCAAAGATGTAAAATCAATAACTGATAACCTCAGGATATCACTTCCCTGTAGTTGTGTGTTTATCACTCCACTGCCCAGCTTTGTGTCTTCTCAGACAATCTTTCCCCTTATTTCCTTCAACCTTGCACCAAAGTATTTGGGGTTGAAGAGGAGATGATGCCTGGGGTTATCTTTAAAAAGAACTCCCAACAACAAAAGATTGGAACATAACTTGTGTTGACTTTAGGGATCAAAATTTCAAATTAACTTTCATAAACATGCAAATCTTGGTAATAAAAACACTCATTGGAAATTAAAGTGCAAATGGCGAAGGCAAAGGCAAGACAAATGCATTCTTCAAGATGTGCAAATGTTTTCAGAAATATATAGATGCCCAGATCTTCAGCTGATCAAGAAATGAAGTAATCCCTGAACTACAATAAAGTTAATTCTTTTAAAATTTGACACAAGTGAAACTCTCTGAAAAGAAAAAGCCCATCTAGAGATATTCCTCTATGAAACATCTTTCCCAGAGGCATTATTTCTAAGATTCCAAAGGTTGTATTTTACAACAGTTATTTTAGACTCTGAATTAAAATAATCTACAGTTAAGGGAGAAAGAATAGCAATTAGAAATCAGAACAGAAAAATTATGTCCCCATGCACAGTCATGCTTGAAAACACAAAGAATTAAATAATTTTAAATGACAGGGAAAAAATTAAGCATTGATTATGACATATCCTCTCAGACGATAATTTTGGATGACTTGATCCATAGGTGCTATGAACCAGTTCAGCAGTCTGTTAGTCTATCTACTCCTTTATTTAGCGGAGAAAAGTTGTCCTGAACAAAGCAGAGAACTGACACTTCTCTTTCTGTGTAGTTTTATTTGTTTGTTTTGGGGTGGTTTTGTTTGTTTTGTTTTGTTGGTTTTTATTGCTTTAGAGCCTAGGAATTGCAAGTCTGTGTCTATTAGAAAAGTGTTATATTGTAAGCATTAATCTGTTGCTATTGCACCTACAACTTCAAGCTCATAAAATTATGATATATCCCAAATTCTGTGCACTTTTGCAACCTTGTAAAAAACAACACTCTACTATTATAAAATGCTTATATAAATTTTACCCCCAAAGTTTACCTGTCCTTGAATGTTCAAATATATCACTGAAGGTCTGTATCTTAAAGAAGTCTCCCTCAAAGGAACTGAATCAGAACACACTAGAGTCACAGCTACTGTGATTGCAGATTTCCTCAGGTCTAATACTTTCTCTTCCTCACCTAGAAGTTTTGTTTAGAAAGAATTTGAGTATTTGTCTGAGATTTCCGGACACAGAATTTATGGTGCCATGCATCATGTGGGTAGTCTGTGCATGTACAATAAACCCAAAGCAACCCTGAAACCACTGGGCAGATAGTGCCTGAATTAAGGCAGTGGATCCCACAGATTTAGAAAGCTTTAAATCCAGCCTTAACTGTGTTGTAAGAATTTATTATTATTACTACTACTACTAATACTAACACAGAAGATGCATAAGTATTTTATCAAAAGTACTTGTATAGTATTAGCATTTCAGCATGTAGATTTTGACATTAAATGAAAAAAAAAAGTACTTTTTTTTAGGCAATATGGATCTAATATAAAATATATAGCAATTGTGGAAAAAGCCATACACCTAACTAAAATATTACTATTCTCTTTTAACAGACTACAGCATTGCTTAAAATAAGTTTGCTTTACAAAATCTGGACACATTAAAAGGGCTTTGGCATTTGATTTTAAACAAAAGATAAAAATACCACCAGACATAAAACCCCCTTTTATAACTGACAATGTAACAAAAATGATTTAGAGACTCCTGACATGCCTTTACCATCCTGAGTAGACTATTTGATTTCCAAAACCAGTAATACACATATTTCGCTCTAATGACAAACATCTCCAGCTACCACAGCTACTGTATTTCTCAACATTAGAAATATTAAATGTATTGTTTTACATTTATGGAAATCAGTACAGTATTTTCTAATCCCTGAACACTACTCCTACTCAGTTTCACACACTACACTTTTCCCACCACTGGTACATAAGCAAAACAACATATGTATTTGGAGCCTATAAATGCAACTTTTGAACCAAAACTTTCACATAAAATGAAATGCATAAGAAATGATGTTAGGTAGTAATAAAAGCACATCATTATAATCAAAATCAAATTTTAAAACCTATGAAAGACCCTTTCATATACAAGCATCCTGAAGTTCTATTGTGTTCAATTACCTATCCAGTGTTAGAGTATTTCAATACAACTGAGAGGAAAAAACAAAAACACCAAACCCATGAACATACAATCCACTAAAAAATTCCAAATTATGCTCTGATTACAAATGTTTGCATCAGCTGTTTTAGAATTGATAATATATCCTAATAAAGGACACTAAAAACTGATACTGACAGCTAATTTTTAAAGCACTATAAAAACATATTACAACAAGCATTTTTAGGAAGGGGCAGCGAACTGTTCATAAATTCACTTTGCCTACTTTTTGTAATAAAGGAATATTCAAAGACTTTATTTTTATAATTTTGTATTATTTCACTGTTTACAATTTTACCCAATCAGTCATTGCTGTGGACTACAATGAAACCTTTATAGTTAGAGGCAGAGAAAAAAATTTATAAGCCCTGGCTTCATAATTCTTCCATATATTTTTAACAAAAAGGCAATCTTTTTTAATAGATTCTCAGGAATACTGTAAGGAAGAAGATAATTTTAAAACAACAACAACAACACAACAAGAAATCAACACCAGTTTTGAGTAATGAGACAGCACATTAACAGCCCTCAGGAACAGTTGAAAATTATGCACACTAACAGCAAAGCTCTCCTAGATAAGACATCACATTCTTTCCTGTAATGGACTTTATGAACAAAAGTGTCCTAACTCACTGCTTCTTAGGAGGTGGTACAACTGAGCGCGCCTTCAACCACTGTCAGCAATACAGAAAGAAAAACAGCAATCTGAAATCCACTTTTCCAAACAAAATTTCCAATCTTAATTTATAATCTCAGTGCAGAATTTCTAAGTAGGACTCTCATGATCACAGAAAAATTCATCATGCCAACTGATTATCCAATACACCACCCTCTCACTCCTACAGGCAACTGAGAATCTGAACAAGGTCCTTACTGAAGCAGGTAGAACATGAATAGGCCCAGGACTTACTGAATTAACTGAAGTCCATACGATTTAGTCTAGCATATAATTCAACATTTCCCTTAAAAAAGGCAGATAATGGAATATTGAATGGGAAAAGCATAGTGGAAGATACCTGTTCTGCTAACAAATTGAATACAAAAGCTCTGTTTAGGTCACCTTTATTTAAAATTTGTTGTATATACTAAAAAAAAAAAAAAGCAAATGCAAACATTTAAAAAGTTAGTATTTTATATTTCTACAGACAGTTTGGGGAGAGCAGGGGTTGGATTTTTTTTTTTTTCATAAAGACAGCAATTTTTGAGTTTTGAAGCTTGACAGCAAGAAGTATAAATATTATATGGCTTAGTTACAACCTTAATAAATAGTGAGGCTGATATGGGCAACACTGGTACTGCAATACACAATGCAATCTACAGAGGTCTCTTCCACTAGTGTTAGCAAAAGATCCATCTAGCGAGAGAATGAATTCTAAGACAGGATTCTGTTTTCCTCTAGCTGTGTGTCCATAACTCCTACTAAAATGAATGGAGGAAACACAAGCTCATCAAGGAATTAACAGGCCTTCACAATTTATGCAGAACGTATGATGCATACTGTTAGTTGTCTTTTATCCTGCCCAATGCAACAAAATGGAGAGTGAAAAAAGAAGCTTCATTTTCTCACTTTAATAAATTAAATTGCATAGCATGTAAAAATCTCCAACATATTCAAATTTTCACCTCTTAAGCACATAAAAGTCCAAATTGTTTTCTCAGCAAGTTCAATTAAGCTACAACTAAGCAAATTTCCTTTTCAGTACTTTGTAGAGTGTAAGTATGATCACAATGGCATAGTTACACAATAATTGGTCTAATCAAAGCTATATAATGTTAGTATTGTGAGTGAAGTAGTGTTGCTCATTAGCCTATTACAAAAGAATTACTGTAAATTCAGCCTACGTGCAGCATCACTTCCTGTACAAACAAACACAGATAATGCAACAAGCTTGAAAGACTGCCAAGCTGGCAGACTGGCAGCACAAATTATGCAAAGAACCAGAAAGCCTTCAGCAGATTCAATAGAGCTTGGAGGATACAAATGATTAAGTGTTTCTGTGTACAACTACAAATCACAGTAATGAATCAGACTAAAATTTCCAATAAGGGACTTAACTGCACCAGCTGGCCTTCTTCAGCAGCATTATAATGTGAAATGATGACATCCTAAATAGTGGTGTTTGCAACTTTCACAAAATCTGCCCAAAGCAAGTCCTTTGTTTTGCTTCAGTTCTTTGAAAGGTTGTTTGATTCTTTTAATAATAAAATGTTGCAGCACCTAAAACTACAGAAAAAACACAAAGCTATACTGTTATTTCTTCTCTGCTTTTTACCTTTTTTTCTAATCAAATGAGAAAATCTTCCATATCAGCTCTAATAGGTTTGCTTTCCAAATTGCTCAGACTACTTAATACAACTACTGATTTGCAATTACATTATTTTTCCTATTTTAATCAGAAATTTAGTGGTAACAAGTCTAAAAACCCTTCTTTCCTTTATTGTACAGGAGGGGAGAATAGCAAAAAAACCTCAGATTCCAAAGTATGATATTTTGGAAATCTGGGATACATGTACCCATACAATATGAACAAAAAGAATACACATGCATATGTACGTATTTATTCATATATACGTGTGTATATTTGTATGCACATGTATACATTTTATATGCGTGTGCATTTTTCTCATACATAGGCACAAATAGGCCTCTCAAATAATTGGACTTCACTTTTTATGCTTGAGGGCATAATCTGAGCCATGCAGCACCCACATGCATGGAAACAAGAGGTTTTGACTTGCTTTCACAGTGGAATCAGTATTACCCTGAGCCTCTGTCACATCATCCAGGCTAATCCACATCATGCTCCAGGGCCCAACACTCAGCATTTCCAAGCTGAGAGGGAACATTTTCCTCAAGTTAAAATATGAAGGTGACCATACCCAGGGAAGAAATTCTGATAATCTACCTCATATAAAATGTATTTAGACTGGTTTTCCATATTCTTCAGAAAAACTGGAAGAGGGCAGAGTCCAAGGCAAGACAATGGTCTACATGATAAATGATTTGAACCAAATCAGTACTTCAAAATGTCATTTAAACCAAAACTTTGAATGAAGTTCTAACAAGATTAAATGCTACCACAAAATCTATCAAGGTATCCAACTCCTCTAACTTAATAAATTGGATTAGGTGATTACCACTATCAGCAGCTTTTGAGAGTTTATAAAAAAAGTGACACTCTTTAATATCCTTTAATAGTGAAATGGTGGTAACTCAAAGACTGCACCCACAGGCAGAAATATTAGAGAATTTTTATTAATCCCTAAATTCAGGTTCTACTCCATGCAGGCTTGGGGCAGGGAACCATTGTCACTAAACCTAACTTCATTTCACAGAACTCTTCAGAGTCACTAGTGTTAGAGAGTGAATTCTGTATCATTAGGCCCTGTATACTGCTCACCTCCTACCCAGCAGTGCACCTTACAGATGTACAGTCTTCTCTGGAACCTGTCTTGTGGAGGTCTAATAGAAAATGAGCCACTATAATTTTTTGTTTCTTACTTTTTACTTAGATAAATGTTTTCTTATTATGACTCTCTATTCATGACTAGTGAATTCTTGTTATTTTCCAGGTGATCAACACCTGTAACTGAAATGTTTTTACCATGAAAAAGTCATCTCTCCTACCTTAACCTTTAATAAAATGGGTTGAGGTTTTTTTAAGAATTGTTAGTATTATCAGAACCTGTAGGATAGTTAATATTCATTGGGAATAAGTAACTACCGCTTCCTACTTGGAAACCTAAGAAATGATTAGAGAAGGTAAAAAATCCAACAAAAAAAAAGGATGTTCAATATCATTACACAAGTAAGAGCTGTCAGGTCTTTAAACATTGCTATTCCACCTTAACATGCTATGGATATAACATGGCAGAGAGAAATGTAATCTATTTCTGCCATAGCAGGGAACCATTGTGTTGATCTGCACATTTTACATAAACAAACTCATAAGAGCATAGCAGGACCTTTACAGTAGGGGCAGGGGGCATTATGTCTGATGGGGAAATCATAAAAGAGACAGATCTACATTTGCCTAGAAAAATTGCACACACCTTTAATGCATCGAATAATTTAATGCCTCCAAGAATTGATTGATTAAATATATCAAATCAATTTTACACAGTACTTTTCTTCTACTATGGAAAAAGAAAAAGAGATTGGTTTTTATCAGATTCCACTAGGATCAATAAGTAACTACAAGATTAGTCACTAGGTTCTAATATATCAAAGACACTGATAGTTACTTGAAACAGGATTTTTGGCCCAAAACTGTTTTGCATTGTCCTGATTTTCAGAACTTACAGACAACCACGTTTCTAAATGTTACTGAGAGAGCCTTCACCAGTTTCCAGCCATAAGCAGTTGAATCTTGGAATGGGCTGTACAATAACTAGGTCTCAACTGAATTAATCTCCTTTTTAAATTGCCTCCTGCAGCAGGTTTGACATAAAAGCAAAGAGAAGAAGACAGAGCCCACACCTCTTCTCCTTTCTTCCACCTTTAAGTGTAAGGCTTAAATATTTTTGACAAACATGCAGTACAAAAAGGATTCCAGTAAAAGCAATTCAACTGACACCACAGGCACTGTCCCATGTTTACTGTTATGCTTACATTAAAATTCTCTGCTGGATGGCAACACTTCATGTTTTTCTTCACTTCATCTCCAGCTAAATTACTGGCCTAGAGCTTCGCCTATACATTTAGTTTAGAACAGTAACCTACAATTCACAGAATACTCTTCTTAGTGAAAATTACAGTATGTGCCAATTAATATCATAATTGTCTATTTCAAATCTAAGAGAAAGTCAATGCCATCATTCATCAGGACCTGTAAATCTATGATAGCTTGCTGCTGGCCTAACTTTTCCAGTTTTCTGAGCCTGATTAGTTACCAGTTTGCATGGCCTTAATGAGCTTAATATGTTGTGGTGTTGTGGTGTCTGCACTTCTCCTTTCTTTCCTTGCTCAATGTGACAACGAGTACATGAAGATTTAAGGATTTATCTCTACCACCTGCTGCTCTGCATATACAAAAAGCACACATTCCACTGCGGGCATTATGAAATGTCCATTACCACCTACAGCCCTCTCCTCTGACTCATCCCTTTTTATTTCCTGTCCAACTGTCTTCTGGCTGAACACTCACATAACTTCTTTCCTCTTCCCCAGGCTCACAGGGTGAACTCATAGTTGCCAGAGATTCTGAGTACCACAGGTGCAAATAACTAAGTCTCCTGAGAGCAAAGAGATTGGAAACTGAGTAGACAATTTCTCTTAGTATGATGAATATCCTGCCTGTCACTGTAACACATCAACACATCCCAGTGTTAGCAAGTCTGTATTCTGATATTCTGCAAGCTGTATTTGTAACTAAAAGAGGTATACTCCAAAGCACTTCATTATTTCATGTATAGACCCTTTATAAGTTTTTTTTCCCCTGTAAAGTCTTTCACTTAACCAATAAACTGAAAAGCACAATGGGATGGCAAAACACCATTTAGCCACAAGGAAAAGTTAATGACAAATTCCCAAATTTCAAAGAATCAATGAAAACTCTATTTTACACCATAGTTTGAATTACCTGTTTATGATGCATTCTGGTGCAGGCAGATACTCCCTTCCCACAGCAATCCACAGGGGAGAAACTTGAATGACATTTATATACCTATATATCCCCCGTGTTTTCCCCTCGTCAAAGTACATCCTCTTTCTTTCATAGCATACAGCTAAGAGTGTAGCATACAGAACCCAGCTTCCAACACATTCGAGCAGAGATGCAATTGCTGTTACCTGCTACCAACAAAAATCTTGTCCCTTTAAGCATGTCCCTGTAATTTCTAAAGTTCTGATACTCCAAACTATTCTCATGACCAATGATCTACAATACTGATTTCATTTTTTTGTCAAATCGCTATTCAGTCTTTCCAGGACAGTACATAAAGGAAGCTCTTGTCTCAGGGTGCTGTGGCCCCACAGAAGTGTGCTAGAAGAGGACTTGCCATTTTGGCAGTCTACCAGAAAAGGAAATGAGCCTTGAGAGGAGACTGAGGGAAGACCATAATCTCAGCTGCCACAGCAACTGAGAAAATCGCAGAACCATAGGCTTGCCTGACCCATGAAAAGGACAGTGAGATACAGTAGCTGGTTTTGAAACCATTCAAAGGCAAGCACACTGCAGCCACCACAGTGCTTAGATCCCCAAGCTAACAGAAATTTTAACACTTCTGAAAGCACAGGTAGAACCATCACTAAAGTGTGCTGTCACGTTAATTAATCCTGTTGGGACCTTGTCGTATCATGCCACTACCAGCCTTGCAGGTGGCTGGGATATCCACCCATGCTTCACTGAGGTGCTCTCAGTAATCCATACAGGGATGCAATAGATTGGAGATTGTACTGTACAGATAAGAACACCTGGGACAGCATGGAATGAATAACAATGCCTGTGTTTTTTCTGCAAGTCAATTGCTTACAAACAACAAAAGAAATTACTAAACTGATTGATCCATTTGATACAATTATGAGTCTTCACTGATTAGCAACCTCTCTGTTTATGTTATTATCTAAAAAAAGTAACAGAATTTAAATACGGAAATGTATGAACTAGTTTAATAATAGAGAATTTAACTATAAATCAGAGCATTTCAACTTGATGACACTATAGAGAAATCTATTCAGCTCTAACTGTATTTCATGCCTCTTTCTCTGGGGTAGCCCAAAGGTGCCCATAAACTTTTTATTTATCTTGGAAGCATGCAAAGTCTCCTCTTCCCTGATGGTCTCTTGAGGATCATCTTTGCCACTCTATCAAAACACATACTTAAAACTACTTTTCCTCTCCAAGAGTCTTGGGAAAAATCTCTAGAATATCTATGGATCTATACAGCAAATATGTCCAAACTGAAATCTATGGTCAAGTTCTTTATGAAGAGTTCCCAGTAACCCAGGAAAAAGGTCTCAACTATTTTGTCAGAAAACATCCCCAACTGCCTTTTCATATTATCTGATCCTGGAAGAACACCACATGTGCGCACACACACAAACTAAGCAAAAAGGAAAAATTATTGGGCTGAAATTTTTAAAGCATTTATTTCCAGCAGATTATACACAACTGATACATTAGAAATAGATACTACTAGATAACATAACTTGACAGCTGATAGTATAAACCTTTCTCATCTAATTTTTGCCCAGACTCATAAAGAGTGGACTAGTCCTTTGGGAGCTCTGAAAAACAGATGGCCCTATTGAAAATCAGTATGCAAACTGTAGATACAAGGGAATAAATAATATGTTGGGTTAAAAAGATTAATAGTGGTAAAGGGATGCAACAGACCTGACTGCTTGTCCCTACTCTTATACTATCATATTACAGGAAGGTCAGAAACTGCATGAAGAAAACCTTTTCAGAAAGAAAGCACAAAGCAAATTATTTCTGCTTGTATGTGGCAATCTGGGGGAATAGGGAGATCTAAGCTTGGGATATACTGTCCTGGCTCAGGACCGGTAGGTAGAAAATTGCCTCATCTACCCTATAAGACTAGATTTACAGTGCTTTTTACAATCACCAAGTTGCTGTCATTCCAAAGTTTCCCATTATCAGTTGCATTATATTCAGACAAGCTTTGCCTTTTAAAATCTTACCTTTCTAAAAGAGTGCCAAGGACTGTGGGAGGCATAATACAAGGATGAAGGATGACGTCAAAAAGTTTCTTAATTCAACCACAGTATGCATCTTCATCTAATCTAAAAAAGTTTTCAGTCTTCATTTACTGCATGTATACTTAACTTGGAGATGTCATTTTTTTCACTATTTTCCATTATGTGTAATACCTCTTAGAAATTTTGAATTATGATGTTGTCTTTTCACACTTAACACTGATATATTCCTGACACTTCACATGCAATTGAAATTAGACTACCTAGCTTTATCTGATAATAATTCTTGCACCTTATATAGTACTTTATCAAAAGAAAATGTCTAGTTCTACACTGAGATTGTTTAATATAAACAGTGTAACTCTACAAATACTGTTGAGTTCTTTTGTTAATTGAGTGCAGCTGCAGATCAAGAACAGTTTAAACTTTTCCTTTCACTAGGTACTATCTTGCTTGTTTGAAAAGCTCCAGATGGATGCATTTAACATAACTTGACACCCAGAAGAACATTCCTTATATCATTCAAAAAACTGGAAGAGGATCATTTCAAGTACAATAGACAAGAAAGTCTTATTTTCCTCAGCTCTTTTCAGCCCCTACTGAGAAAAGCACTTTAACAGACACTTATTTAAATCAATTTATTGAAATTCAGCCATTCTACATTGTTTCCCACAATGAAGTGTGAAAAAAACAATCTCAAGTTAAAAAAGCAATTTGACTCCATCACTTCAGCACACAACAGTCATGACTGAACTAAGTGTATGGTTCAGGCCCTACATATTCATACTTCTGCCCCAGATAAAGCCACAAAAATACATCAATTTGTCATATATTTGCTCCTTACATTGAACTAGTCCAGCATGCAAAGAAAATCAGAACACATAGAAGAGGAAAAGAAGAGGGGGAAAAACCCCCACCAATCTCAATTAACTTACACTGCAGCAGGGTTACCTACATTTTCACATGCAGTTTTGAGTTCTCTAGCTTCATGTAAGTGATGATGTCAAAGTAATTTACAGCAGTAGCATACTATCACATTAATTTTATTCATTTGCTACTGGCACAGTGGGTATTTCCCTAAATGTACTTGTACCAGCAGCTTGCAATATTTAAATATGCATACTTTCTAGTTTATCAGCCGATCAAAAAATCAAATATTACACATAATAATCAAATTATACATATATAATGACTTCTAAAATCCACTTCCACTCTGCTCATATGTTGTTAAATAACTAAACTAATTGGTTTACAAGTCAGTCATGAACACTATAAAAATGTCTATAGGATTAACTTTTGAAGTATTTACCTGTGCGTAAGCCTTCGGTGACTAATGCAAACAGCAGTTTGTTGATCCTGTGCAACACAGACTTTATGGCGACTACATTTCATCTTCAAACATGGATCTTTAGCCGGATCTAAAGCTAAAAATAGTTTTAGAAAGTTGTTAACAGTTATCTAGAATATGAAATTAAGGCAAGAAACACCATACATAAAACCCACCAACTATGTGGAGGGGGTTGGCCTGCTGCTTGTATAGTGCTGGAATGAAAGGAACCAGGAAAAAATACAGCTTTTGTGTAGGTAAGAAAGTACTCAGCGTTATATTCTTTTAACAATTGACACTCTGACTGTAATCCCCAAATAATGGTATTTCCACCTTGAAAGCAGTTTCCTGTAAGTGTGTACTAAGACACAATCGGGTTCTTGCTACTCAACATTAAGTGGTGAACAATGACACTAAATTTACTGAGAAACTATTACTCAGCTGGGATTTTAGTAAAAGAAAAAGTAAACTAAAATATGCAGGTGAGTGAGCTGTATGACTCTGTCCTTAAATAGAAATTCTACCTCCTTCTAGGCTTCTATTTCTGCTAATTTGTTTTCTGCTTTGCTTTTTAGCTGGTCCTGTCATTATTCATACTCATTTTTGAAGTACAATTCCAACTACAAAGAGTGATTTCCGGCTATAATACTGGAAGAGCCAAATTTGTTGCTTATTACTAAATTTGCATTTTTCTTGAGTAGCCATGCCTACACGGCCATAACACAGAAAAGCATCTGCCAATTTAAGCTCTCATGAGAAACAATCAGTTTCTCCCTTCTCCAACCTCCATGGTGTCCTTTCAGGCAGATCTAAGTATTCCAAAATTAATTTTTTTTTTACCCCTATTGGTATCCTTTTTTTTTAATCAAGAAAGCTATGAATAACTGGAATTCAGTTTTCCCATGTTCTTCTTCACCTTAGCATATTACTGTCCAATATTCAGTTGTATTTCAGGAATGTTGTTTTCCCATTTTTCACATGTGCTTATAAAATTCCACAGAAACACAGAACATTCTGAATTGGAAGGGACACACAAGGACCAACAAGTCCAACTCTTGGCTCTGCACAGGACATTCCCAACAATCACGCCATGTGTCTGAGAGCATATATTTGCATACATATTTTCTGAAAGAAAATTTGTTTGTTCTATTCTTCACAATCAAAAGCAAACTTTTAACCACATCTCTATTTGACCTGCCAGATGATATTAATCTAAGCCTGCTAACCATGTATGCACCCAGAAAACAAGAACTAAGCTGATCATTAGTTGCAGTTTTGATGCATGACATTGTAGTGCTAAGTATGATTGAATATAGACTAAGCCATGACTTTTTCAGGTTTTTTTTCTTAATAATATATTCAGTTGTGCAAAACAAATACATTATATTATCAACAAAGCAGAAACGTGATGGAATCATTACTTTGATAATAATTCAATGAAGACAGAAAATAAGTATTTTGTTAATTGCAGCAAAAGACATATGAAAATATGTATTCTTCTTCCTCACATTTTTATTTCTACAGCAAACCAGCCATAAAACCACCATAAGTAATCCAGAATAAATCCGATTACAACAACTCTATACAAATGGGAAGCAAATGCAGAAAAAAAAAAAACTGAAATAGGGTAAAAGAGTTGGAGTCAAAATTAAGGAGAGCATACCCTTCTTCAATTTACTTTAGATTTTAGATTCCAGGTCAAATACTTTCTCTGCTTAAAGTCAAAGCAGAATGTAGAGCCAGCACCTAGTAAGCACAAACAGATAATCATTTAAGGTACTGGTCAGGTGCCTCTTCCCAGAACGTTCTTTGATGGAGACACTAAGGTAGCAATACTGGAACAAGACCTATCTCCAGATAACTGTTCTGTAAAACTGAATAGGTTAAAGAAATTTAAAAAAACCCCCATGATTAAGAGAAATCTGGAATCAGATAAGAATACTGAGTTTGGTATCACGTAGAAAACCGATTTCTGGAAAAAGCATGAATAGGGTAGAGCATGTAACCATTACCACCGAAATGGTTACTTCCTTTCTCAAGTTCTTGGGACTCTGAAGGTGTGTTTTGACAAGGCCATCAAATTTAGCTGCTACAAGATACAGGTTTGGCAGTATGTTACATTTTGGAAAAATATTACAGGCAGAACCCAACTTTACAAGCAAGAGATGGTAATATCCCACTTTGTCTTTATGGCAACATGAAGATGGGTCTCAAATGGAAACCAGGATGTATCATCAGTTCTTACAGTACCAACCTACTGTTTTAGTATTTGCTGACTCAGTGGTCATCATGCCCTGCATGTAATGCTTGTTCACCCAGGTGAGGGATATACTCATTAAAGAGCAAGAATAGCTACAGGACTGTGTTGGGGCTACTATCTAAGCAATATGAGTAAGCCAGCAAAGCCATGGATGTCAAAATCATAAGACCATTTTATATTCAAAAGCATGTTCAACATTCAGGGTCTTGCCCTTGACACTAACTCATGTTATCCCTGCATGACCTGCTGAACTTGTTCTCTGTCAGCTATGAACTCCCTGTGGAAGTCTTTTTTCTTTATCTTATGTGTGACACACAGTCTCCCTTTTTCCCAGTATTTTTGTGTGAAACATTCTTAGTTACTGAACCAATTTTACCAATGCAGAAGTCAGAGAAGAATATATGTCCTTAGAAACATTTTTTTAAACAGCAAGGGAGATGTAGTAGGTTGCCTGGCTTTCCTAGTCACCCTCAGCTGAGGTGCCGACCCCTGAATGCCCGAGAGCTCACTCCCGGAGCCTCCGCTTCGGGGCTGCACGTGGGTGGCTCATGAAAAGGGGGGATGGCCTGAGGCGAGAAGCAGATGAGGCGCAGTTGGAAGAAGGTGAGGAGGCAAAGGGTTGCGGGAGGGGATCTCCCCCAAGGTCTCCTTTATTATCAGGGTGGGTGAAGGGATCCGGGACAGAGAATATTGGAGGGAGATCTCCATGGAGCTGACAGGCGCAGCCAGTTAAAAGGGAGGGGAAAACTGGGAGGAGTTGGAGGGGATAACCAATGGGGCACAGAGGGGTACAGGGATTCAGGGTCCAGTTAAAACAACGGAAGGGAGGGTACAATGAGCAATAACCACTAAAACATCAAACTTAACCAAGGCTTCTAGAAGGGTGGATAGGTCCAAGGCTCTGAGCACACCTCCTTCCTAGAAGAAAGGGTGGGCTTCAAACCCCGGTCCCGCTTATTGAATCTTCCCCCCAGGAAAAGCCTCCCACGTCAGAGGTGGAGCTAGAGTAGGAGGCGGCAGCGATAACCAGAGAGGAACCTCCCACAGGGAGAGACCCGATAAATAGCTCATATAAAAATGCAGAATTTTGGAACGTGAAAAGGTTAACTAACTTAAGGGGTCAATGTCTGCCTGGACTAACAACATGCAAGAAGATAAAACAAGAAAGAATACAGAAAGAAATGTTGCTAGAAACTGAAAACCAGTATAAGTCTTTCTCTTTTTATCTTTGAACATCAGATGCTGCAATCAACCCTATACAATAAAGTACATAGCAGCCACACCAGGCTGCATTAGTGATTTTGCTGACTTTGAAAGGACTGAAAAATTAGGTATTTGCAAAACAATGGAAATAACTTGCCCCTTTTTTAAGCATGTTTTATTTGATACTTGGAACTGACAAATGGACATTTTCATGGGAAATAAAGGCTAAACTATAAGTTAAACATTTTCAGAACCGGAGTCTGAAGTTCTTAATGCTAGGGAAGAACTGGATTCCCCTTCCAGTGCAGGGACATAGCTGACTATGTGTCTGGTCTCTACAAGGAGTCATCCTAAATATCTTAAACTACTACGAAAATGCATAAATTTAGTCCAGGAAATGTACCATAGATTTCCTCTAAGCATGTAACTCAGTTATACCAAGAAGTACATGGCATTAAGTCTTTATTTCTTCACTGTATCTTCTAGCTAACCCCAACAAAGCACTCCAGGATTTCCCTCATCTCACTCAAGAGTATGCAGACTTGCACAGACAACACTGCATATTTCATTCAATTTCTGCTAAAGTAAGCAGCTTTGAAACAGTAAGTACAATGTTCACACCAAAAATATCACAAGTGTCAAAATCCCACAGTGAGACTGATGCATTCCTCACAGCTATTGTCTTTGACATGAAGCAGATATCGATCCAAGTTTTTATCCAGTTAACATTTACTAAAATATCATCATATTTATGAAAAAGTGAGAGGCCTTCCCCACCCCCCATAACTGACGTGAAAACATCATTGTACAGCACAATTACACTATTATTGAAAACAGGTGAAAGTTTCCACAATGGTGAGGAGACTCTGGATGCAAGCAATATATTTATGTAAGTCTTGTCAGAAATCATCTCTTTATTACTGTATGACCTGACTTCCTATAATGTCACATACAACCAACTTCTAAAGATGCAGGTCTGATCTTAGCTTTAATGACTTCATAACGTTCAGCTTTACATAGCTTTTAATATTCAAGAAAGTTTACTTGCTATAGGTAATTTGCCTACATGCCTACTTTACATTTGTCCATATGAAATGCCATGTTAATTAAATTTCAACAAGCAGAAAAATATCACTGTCACAAAATGCATTTTGAAAGTATAAAATGTTTTTAAACATCTACTATTTCTGTAAGAGCTTACATTGTAAATGACAAGTAAGTTGCTCTGCTGAAAAATTATAGAATGTAATTAGGAACTTCTGGTGACTTTTATAGATTAATATGGATTTTTTTCTTCTCACATGCTAAGGAAGCAATTAATATTCCAAAAATTGATTCAATTATTACTAATGGATCTATTTATTTATAGTTCAAATTTGGAAAAGCAATTAAGAAAAGCTTCCCATCATCCCTTCTGTAAGTTAATTTACAGCTAGCGCTCCTGAAAGCTGACATTAGTCAGAATACCATTTTTATAGGGAATATAATAGGAAATAAAGGCCAGCAGACATAACATAGGAATACTCTTAACAGAAGCTCTGTGGCAGAAACTGAAGTAAATTATCATTATTCCATAATCTTCTGAGTGCATTCTAACATGTTCCTAACCTTCCACTCCCAGTAAAATGAAAGGGAAAAAAGAGGTTAAGGACAAAGTTTTAAGACTTGAAGTCTGTTTCCTTCCTCCAGAGTTCTGATTCATTTCTCAAGGGCAAAATAAGAAGCAACTAGATATTTTGTTTCCAATTAGCAAAACTTCAGCTATGCTTTGTGCATCCCATGAGTAGTTTAATTCCTCTATTTCAGAAAGCAAGTCTGACTTCTTTGCCTACAAAGTCTTCATATTTGACAATGGAGGGAGAAAAAACCTTTAAATTATCCGAAAGTTTTAATTAAAATATTAATGACCAGATCAAATGAATAGGTTATAACCCAAGGCAGACAGAGCCATAGAAGGGAATGACTCATATTGTCTCCTTTGATAAATCACACAATTCTGGCCTATACCTAAAGACCATCAGTGTCTTTATTCTCCATTTTGAAAGACGGCAATTTTTCACCTGCTGTAGCAGGATTTCTCACTGACAAGTGTTGTGGGTCTAGATAATTACAGAATCCCAGCACCACAATTCCTAGTAACAGTAGGGAAGAGAGCAAGGTCGAACACAAACACTCAGTTGACATTGCATGGAACCCAGATAAATGTTGAATTACAGTTAATAGTGATAATGGCTATCTTTTGCCTAAATTGCACTGCAATCAGCATTCAAAGTTTGCATGCACACATACAGACCCTCCTCAGTCACAGACAGTTTGGATCCACACTGCTGTGGATTCATAACAAGAAAAGCCTGTTGCCCTGACTTTTGCAGTTCTGGATGTTATCATTCTTTTGTAGCTAGTTTCTCACATTCTTCTATGTAAACATGGCCATGTTATTGTAACTGTATCTTATCGTTTACATTCCTTTCTCCTGGGCACAGAAGTTTGATGGACATTTCCTCTGACCACTGTGATTGAAGGAGGACAAGCTCATTCTTCCAACGGACAGTAATTTCTAAAATGCATATATAATAAACAGGGCAGGTCTCGCCCGGCACTTTGCTCCTTACTCTCCTGACAGGTGTTTCTTGTCTCTCCTTCTTCCTTAGTGTCGTTACTGCAACACAACCCCATCTTACTATGCAACATATCTACTGAGAATAAACACCTTTTATCTTCAACAAGAAAATTAATCATTGTGCAGCTAACAATCTGAAATTTATAAATAAAAATGAGAGAATAAACAAGAAATAGCCTACATCAGCAACTTGATGGTGATGTTCTGAAAAAGAAGAATCTCAAATTTTTTGGAGTTTCTTTGCCCAGGGTTTGTATTTGCCATTTAAGATTCATTATACAGCATAAAAAGCATAGGTAGCTACAGCTAGATGTTCACAAGAGGAATCTTCCTGAACACTTGCTCCCTCTGGTCACATGAATCTACAACTTCAGTAAGAAGGCTGGAGAGCTGCTGTTTCTGTAGCTGGCCAAAGAAGTAATTAAAAGTTTACATTCAAATCCCTGAACATCATTGGCTTCCTAGTCTGGTTTCTAATTTGTGAGCAAGTGCTTCAATAATTAAGGTGGCTGTGTGCATGGAGGTTCTTCTACTCAAGAAAACCTACTCTCATGAGTGCTCAGAAGTTTCCATTCTGATGAATCAGGGACAATTGTATAAAGTCTCTTTATCAAGCTTCTATTCAAATGCACCACTGTTCCTCGGTGTTTTCTATTACTGAGCTCTGGCACATTAGCCAGTCTCTAGCTGCCCTGCAATGGTTGTAATCATGCTACACAGAAGTTCTAATAAACCAAGAAATATCTTATACCAAGTTATTACCATCTGACACAAAGTAGTGCATGTTTCCTTTTTGTTCACTGCTGCAATAATAGTTTTTTAAAAAAGGACATAAAAATGCATTTATACTGATTCGTAAGATGGTACCTGGTATTCTGGGTACTGATAATATATGTCAAAGTAAATGCTAAAAAAATAAAGTGAAATCTGCCAGCCTCTATTCCTCCGGAACAAACCCACTAAAGCTTGATCGCTTCTTCAGAATTTCAAATATTATATTATCCTTTCCTAAATACACTAAATCATAATTTAGAGACAGGTTGGCTATGTCAGAATTGACTTCTGGGTTCTTCAGCTTGGGTAATGAAGGCAAAGACACATCTGCAGACCTGTAATACCAGAAATGCATTTTCCTGAAAATCCTCCCACCTATTATCTCACATGCCAAGGTGATTATTCCTGCAAAACAACATGCTATAAAATACAGCACTGGTGAAGCTGTACCTCGAATTCCGTGTTCAGTTTTGGGCCCCTCACTACAAGAAAGACATTGAGGTGCTGGAGCATGTCCAGAGAAGGGCAACAGAGCTGGAGAAGGGTCTGGAGCACAAGTTTTATGAGGATTATATGAGGGAGCTGGGTTTACCCTAGAGAAAAGGAAACTCAGTGGAGATCTTATCACTCTCTTAAAACTCCCTGAAAGCAGGCTGTAGTGAGGTGAGAGTCGATCTTTTCTCCCAGCTAACAAGAGATAGGACAAAAAGGAAATGGCCTCAAGTTGCACCAGGGAAGTTTTAGATTGGATATTAGCAAAAAAATTCTTCCCTGAAAGAATCCAGTAGAATCTTCATATAAAGTTTCTAATACATCAGAAATATATCTGTATTTTGATGATGCCTGGAATAACAAAAATAGCCAGGAAATTTACTTCTGATAAAAGTAACAGTTAATCTCCACACAATATACATTCTTTAAAGAGTAGGCCTTGACATTCTTTGTATTTATCATTTTACAGATTAACAGGTTTTTAAAAATAAGAAGTTAAATAGAAATGAGTCAAAAAGGCAACTTTTAATATTTCAAGCTTCGTTCTTCTATTCAAGTACAAGTATGTTCAGCCTTTTCCCCCCTTTTTTACTGTCTTTGCTTGTTGTTTGGTTCTTTTTAAGGGCTTTATTCAACTATTTCTTTTTCCCTTATCATTAAACAGTAATATGTGATTTCCAAATTCATATTCTTAATAACTACCTCTATTAATTGTTTTACATGCCTTCTTATTAATTTCTGTGGCAAACTAAGAAAACTAGGCTGTTAAGTCAGCCTGTAAAGAAGAAGCAGTCCTAGTACACAACAAAATATTTTCAGGCATGCATTCCTCATGGACATTCCTCATTCCTTATGGCACCCATAACTCAACCATTACTTGGGACATCCCAGCACAGCAGACAAAAGTAGGACTTTTAAAATAAGAGATTTTCAGGACTAAATTTTAGCAGGTTTGTGAACTGAAAAGAAGCAGTACCACACACCCTTTGCTCATCATGGTACCAGCTCAGGAAGCTCTGATGGCTGTATCTCTGGCCAGCCACTGTCACCCTGTGTCGTATTTCTGCTATTCTAATGTAACAATTTGTGGATCTGAATGGCCACCTGAATCCAGGATTTGGCCATGTTAAAAACAAACAAACAAAAAAAATTCCTTTTACTTTATCTTCTTACAATTCATGATATGGTGACTCTATAGACCAAACATCAGGTCATAAAGGAAAGGTGTCAGGAGAGCATGAATAAACGCTTAGACTCCTACTGAAGGCAAGTAAAATCTCTTATTATGGTTTCAGTTTAGCCTCAATAAAATCCTTTCTATAGCTTCTTTTAGAAATAGCTATAAAATTAAGAATCCATTCCATGATCCACTGAAATAAATACTGAAACAATCTGAGAGCAGTAACTAGAGAAGCAGATGTGTACTATTCAGTGAACCTGAGTTAGGAGTAAAGTCTGTGGATCATATAGGACAAGGTACTTTCATGGTGTTACCACAGTAGATAAATTCATAAAAGAGAAATAATAAAAGAATTATTTAAGCACAGCATCAGATAATTAAGAAAAAGCACCATTAAATAATTCCTCAGACATTTACAAGAGACCTTTCTAGAAAAGGACTAGCTGGAAGTATCATAAGGCAGTGGTAATCTGTTTAACACAGGATTTAATGTACTTCATTAGTGAGCAGGATTCCTAAACATATCTAAATACCTGAAACCAGAAACTGTTCACCAGATTAAATATAGTTTAGTCATAATAGTAAATAAGTATTAAATATTTTTAACAGTTTTTCAGTTCTGTTCTTTTTGAAATTCACAGTGTCCTCCTACAAAGATACCTTTCTTTATCTGAGACAACCTTTTAAGGTGCTAAGTGATATATATTAATTGCAAAGCACTGCAACTTACCTTGAAAGTGAGTGATATATATTTCTAGTTTAAAAACATCTCTAGTTCTGCTATAAAAACTAGGTCATGAGAACACATATCAAAGACAGCAAAGTTAAACCTACATTACTGTTTTCAGTCTTCAACTAATGGATCATCATTAAACTCCCTTAGGACTTCACAGAGTTTGCAAATGAGTGAAGCAAATTATTTTATTGAACATGGCTCTAAATGGTTTCAGTTCACAGTATAGAAATGTATTTGCAAATTATAGATATGTGTTTGCATATTTTTGGATATCCTTAGTTACCCAAATTATTACAGAACTAGGTAGATGAAATATACAGAGCTAAAAGGCAAAGACTAAACCAATGCAAGTAAAATAGTTTCAAAATCTGGTTTTGTTGTACAATGGTATCTGCAGTATTCCTGCTGTAAACAGACATCTAATATAACCTGATTCTAAAAAAGCCAAAAATATTCAATGGTATGGCCTACAAGAAATGTTATAAATACATCTACAAACCAACTACACCTTCACGGTGTTCAACCTCCACAGAAATGTCATTCTGCATTTTTTCAGTTACATGAATATACTCTACTGTTCCTCCAAGGTATTTCTATTGAGCAAAGGAAAACATCCTTTCCACTTTAAAAAATTACACCAGTGTCTTTGTGTATGCAATTTTATTCTATAACCATACCCTCCAAGCTCTTCTACCATCTGTAGTCTAAAAAGAAAATGTACCAGAAGTATCCTGTATATTTTCATCTGATGCAAAATGATGCATGAATAAAATGTGCTAGAAAATATTGGGGGGGGGGGGTAATTTGAGTAAGCATTGAGAAAACACAAATTAAAGCTACTAAGGTAGTCAACTTGGAGTATTCCAAAACACAAAACATCCTACTTGCTTATTTCTAAAACCGTTGAAAGAGCAAAATCTGCCTTTTACAGAATCACTAGGTTGGAAGAGACCTTCAAGATCACCAAGTCCAACCCATGCCCTAACACCTCCACTAAACCATGGCACTGATTGCCACGTTCAATCTTCTTTTAAACATCCAGGGATGCTGAATCCACTACCTCTCCAGGCAGACAATTCCAGTATTTTACCACTCTTTCCATAAAAAAACCTTTTCCTAATATCCAACCTATATCACCCCTGGTGCAGCTTAAGACTGTGTCCTCTTATTCTGTTAGTTGCTACCTGGAGAAAGAGACCAACTCCCACATGACTACAACCACCCTTCAGGAAGTTGTAGAGAATGATAAAGTCACCTCTGAGACTCCTTTTCTCCAGGCTATTTAGCAGCTACTCTCCAGCTATTTAGCAGTAACTAAATATGATAACAGAACACTCAGATTTATTCCAACAATAATATCTGCCCCACATAATTGTTTATTAAGAAGTTATATTGGGATATTTACAGAAATAAATAAACATTCAGGGGTGTGTAGATATAAACACATAAAATACACAGTCAAAACATATTTAAATATGTTTTACAATCTTACATGCATATAAACAAACAAGAATTCAATGGGAACAAGTTCTCCTTTGGACAAATGTCAGATGTTGTTTTAAGAAATGGTGTTGGTGGATTGCAATGCAAATCATAGTATTTTTTCATCTTTTAAAATAGATTTTGCAGCCCAGGAATAAATAGCATCATACATTTTCACAGTTAGGGCTAACCTCCTAGAATTCTTGGACACACATTTCCATATTTCACTCATATTAATACAAGTAGAATTTCACAGATCTGTCTATGTAGCAGCGCACTTGGCAGAAGCTGCTGCTTTTGAGCTTCAGGTTTTGGTGGGAAGAAAGCCAAGGCAAAGCCCTCAGCCCTCTTCTTCCAATATCTGAACCCTCTGCCTGAGCTGTGGTAAAATCCCATATTGCCCTTGTGCTACCTTGTGTACCAATATCTCAGATCCCATATATGGCTGTGTCCTGGAAAGCTCTTCCCCACTGGTCACTTTGAACTATGCCATTCCCCATTGGGTGTTTCCTGGTCCCATCTCCCTTTAAAAGAGCCCAGCAGGGCTTCTTCCGGGCTCTTTCTTCTGGGTTACTCAGCCATCTGGGTAACTCTGGACCCTCACAACGCAACACTGGACTGACAATAAACAGCTGTTATCCCAGGGAAGAGTCCTCTGTCTAAGTCTTTTATTCTCATCGGCGCCAGTACACCACGCCTGGGGAAACTCTCATCCTAGAGGAGCCAGCAGAAACAGGTTATCTGCAGTAGCTAGAACTCTGTCCTTTGGGAGAGTTATACAGCTCATCCCAGCAGGGGTCACACAAGCATAAAAGCGCTGTCACTACCTTGAGAGCATTCCTACTCTAGCGCTTTATGTCTACATGTGGAATTCTGACATATGAATTCACCATATTAACATAATTAGGCCTTTCAAAATACACCAAAGAATAGAAGAATGAATTAAAACACTATTCATAGAATCATAAAATAGTTAAAGTTGGAAGGGATCGTAAAAATCATGTAGTTCCAATGCCCCTATTCACTGCTGGCTTTGAACCTGCCACTAGACCATGTTCCTCAGAGACCCATCCAGCCTAGTTTTGAACACCTCTAGGGATGGGAATTTCACAACTTCTCCAGGCAACCTGTTCCACTGCCTCATCCCTCCTTATAGTCAAGAAATTCTTCCTAATATCTAATCTAAATCTAGCCTCCTCCTCCTTAAGGCTATCCCCTTTTGTCCTGTCACGTCCTTGTAAAATGTACCTCCTCACCAGCTTTCATGCAGGCTCCTTTAGGGACTGAAGGCTTAAATTTAAGACACTATTTTTTTTATAATACACACAACTACCAATTTCTTGAACCATAGACTTTCCAGATATTACAACAAAATGTTAGAATTAATGTTTGAGTTCAGATTAAGGATGCATTTGGAAAAAAAAAAAAGCATTATCCATGTAGAGCAAATATGTGAAAACTCTAGAAATAGAAATCTTAAAGAAAAATAATAACTATATGTAGACCTCAGAGATATGCCTATATGGCATGCAATGGTTCCTCAAAAATACCACCTGCAAATTCTTAAGGGTGTTGGCTAAAAGAAATTTGAAAAAGACCCAGTTTCAAGCAGAATATGGATACACAAAATGATAAATGTAAATAATGAGAACCCATTTGTCTGACTACTAGAGCTATCAACAAGGAGTTATATGTGTACCAGGTACCTATACCATAGCCCAAAACACAAGTGGGTATAACATATGTATTTTTAAAATTACAACAAAACTTTTAAAAATGCAGACATAAAGCTAAGTATTCCACCACCAACTCCATTACATGTAGTTAGCTGAAGTTTAGGCAGTTTAAAGGTCTTTATAATTTTTTCGTATATTGATTTTAAAATGTCCAGACACATATTTGTGATTTCACTATGTAATGTGGCTATAATTCAAATCAGCAAAGGAAAAAATATTTCTGTAAAGCATTAGTAGTTCCTATAGTCCATTGCCTTCATAGTAAACAGAAAAAAATATCCTGTCTAGTAGACCTGGGGCTCAGACCTTTTAACAGGAAAAAGATTCCTTGCTTATCTCTTCACAGGTTTATAGGTAAGTTTCTGAAAAGATAAATATCGGTGAAAATAGAAAAAGATAAAGAAACTAAAACAGACAGCGATAAACTGAGGATATTATTTATTTCTGTCCTTAAAGAACATACCTGCCTTTATCTTCAGCACTATTATTACCAACTAGAACACAACAGACATGGGCAGTTGTTACTGCTTCTGTTCAAAGAGCATCTTTAGTGAGCAACTTCAGTCTCTTACTGTAACTTTACTGCTACATTTTCAATGAGTTTGACTTGTGAGTTTGACTTGACTTATGAGTTTCATATTCTTAACTTGGAAGAACACTTTTTATGGAATGCTCTCACTTGAAAGAGCAGCTGCTACATAAACCAGAATGGTAATAACAGAAGACTGAAAGGTAAATCCTCATAAAGACTCTCCAACACAGACTGCTTGGCTTGCAACAAGCCCCAGCAGATCACAGGACTCCCCAGTCAGCAATTCATGATGTCCTTATTCATTCCTTTGAATAGTTCACTTTGGTAAAAGAAATTTAAAAAATTAAAAACCTGTAAATCTATGTGTATGGTTACAGAGGTGAAAAAGCCAGTTAATAGTGAAAAGGCTAAGTAATAGTTAAACCCTATTTGCTTTGAACTTAATAGTGGAAGTGGTACAAAACTGGAGTGGAATGGCGCTGGTGCAGTACTTATGGCACAGCTTTGGACGGACATTTACAGGAACTGTCAAAACATACACCTAAAAATGTAGGTTTTATAGTCTACCAACTCTCATTTTTTTCTATCTCATTAAATTATATGAGGAAAAAATGTGCTGAGATTGTCATTGCTGTATGCCTTTAATTGGCATGATAGGGAATCATGAAGACCTGATTTCTTCAGTAATCATGAACATTACATTCATTCACAAGGAACTGACATTTGCAAGGTTGACACCCTTTTAAAGTATGAATGGGTCTTCCCAAAAAATATCACCTATGATCACTTTTCTCACTGAATGAGAGCAACTTGGATATTGAACAAGTACAAGGTACTTCCATAGTCAGTTATACTTTATTCTCAGAAATATCTTGCCATGTCTCCAAAAAAAATTTATTTGCTCTTATACCCAAAAGTATAGAGGAAGACAATTCTGCCAGCATGGAAACCAAGATACTGACTGGGAAACCTTCTTCTGTCATTTAGGATATCTCCCAGATCTAGTCAGTAATGTTATTAACAGCCTTTCAACTAAACAGCATAATCTCTGACTGATAAAGAATATTTAATGACAATCAAAGCCAAGAAAACATGAAATCCTTGAGAAATTGTAAATTTTTTGACATACAGTTCAGTTCAATATCTTTATTAAATTCAATGCAAACACTATCAGTTCTTGCAGGAAAAATGAAGAGCAGCACACTGGCAGGTAAAAGAACTCTGATATTCTTTAAATGGTAGATTGACAAATTATGGCACTGGGAACATTTTTTGATAATACAACATCTGTATACCTTTTATTACTAAAAACTGTTACTAACTAGCATTATTTGTTTTTCAGTTATAAAACTGCACAATGAATTGCAGATAAAATTACTCAACAAACACATTTCACTCTTCAATGTCAATTTTCCTTTAATAAGGATATGAAAATGGAAAGTTGAACTCTGTAGGTGTGCTTTTAAAATATTCACTACCCAATAAACATTACAAACAAGGTAGGACAAATAACACTAAAATGTTTTCTTAGATTGTTTGTAAATTGAGCGAAATACTCAACAAACATTAGTATCAGGATGTGAAAAGAAATCAGATTAACAGAACACACAGTGCTGTAAAAGTTCAAATCTGGGGGGAAAAGTAGTATTTCAATATACCTTCTGAAAAAACTCACAGACAACTAAAACAAAAAGAAAAAATGAAAAAAAAAAGAAAAATCAAACCCCAAAACATATGAAGTATGCAGTAAAAAAAAAGAGCAAAACTTGCAACATATTGAAATCAATGTTTTCTGATGAAAGATTTTTCACATGTAAATTGTCATACAAAAAAACATTTGCAGACCATGCTTCTCTATCAAAAACCAAAGAAAGAAAAGGAATAGACAAAAGGTATTTTGTTGTTAAGTAAAGTCTGCTTCTCTGACAAGGTACTTCAGCAAAAGATAGGAATCTTTTTCTCTGAGAAGTAGGAAGACTGAAGTCAAGTACTTTTCCCTAATGTACTAGCAAATAATGAGGAGAGATACAAAGTCTGTGACATTGGCAGGTTTTAATATACTCCAGCTGCCATGAATCTAAATTAACATTTACAAACTTCCACCAAATCAGAAGAAAATCACCACATTTCACTGAGAAGTGATAACATAAATGCGACTTTTTTCCCCTCCGTCTACTCCTCTCTTCCACAAACTGCTAACATACGCCAGGTGCATTCATTTAAGAGATTAAGGCATTTCCTTTCACAAACTTGCATTCAGTAATCCTGAAGGAAAGCAAAAAAGGCACAGAACTTGGTGGGAAGTCCACCTCTAACAGATGTGGTTGTAACAAAACAAAATTAATTCTAAGGCTCCCTTACAAGTCAGTATCCATTGTGGAGGAAGTTCTTTAAATTGAATAAACACTATTGTTGCAACATATTTTTATCTTGGTTTCTTCTTTACAAGCCCCTGCACTGTTTCTTCATTGCGTTTGTGCCACTGGTACTATAAGAAAAGACAAAGTCTCTGAAGCATTTCTCATAGCAATTAAAAAAAAGTATCAAGATTCTCAGTAGTTTCAAAATGGCAGCAATACACTTTGAAACAACATACATGAAGTGGTTTATATTGACAGTAAATATTAAGTTCTAATGCCTGGGGAGGAAATGTGTAATGGGAGTATTTGCTGCATTTGCTCATATTATTCTCAGCCTAAAACTCTTGTACTGTAGCATTCCCAAAGCTTCAGCTGCATTTCACCTCAAGATAGATAATTTGAACACGACAGACTCCCCAAACTGGTTTTCTAGATCTTCTTTATCCGATGGATATAAAGAGACATTCAAAATCTTAGTAAATTTTTTTACCAAAAAAGACAAATATTATATTGCATGCCTGTTTTTTGTTCAGATATCCTACTGAAAATGCATCAGTTCTTAACTTAAATATATAAATAAAACAAAATCTTTCAAACCTCATATTTATACAAGGGAAATTTTAAGCTACTTTGGAGGTTTCTAATGCTCCTGTTTCTTTCTCTAATCAATAAATGTTTGAAAAAAATCACAGATATAAAATGATGATTAGGCTGAATTTATGGCCCTCTTTAAATCAATTATTTGAAGACAGAAAATGACACAGATTAACAGAATTATATAAGTATTCTAGAACAGAAGCACAAATATAATTACTTAAATTTTATCCCACACAAGTAACTAGCAGCAGAATCTTACCTTGATCAAATGGTTTACCCGGACTCCACGTACGAAAATAATCATCCTGGAGAAGGAGAAACAACCTACATTTAGTAAAACAAAAAATACATTAAAAGCTCACAGTATCATGAAAGACAGAAGAAGCATACCAACCTCTACTTCCTAGAAAAGGCAAGCAGCAAAATAAAATAAAAAAGGAGAGAAAAAGATTACAGTTATCATAATGGGAAAAATTACTTCTACATAATAAAACAGTGTAATTCAGAGGCCATTTGCATCATTCATAAAGTAAAAATTCTATTCAAAAATGTAACTTACTAGCATTTAAAATAGAAAATCTATTTCTCACAGTACTTGCATAGGTAATGTTTCTAACACTGCTTTTAAAAAGTTACAGTAGTTTTCCCATATTTTAACTTCTAAGGTATTGAAAAACTTTGTTACATTTTTAATCCATGATTTCTCAAAAGTAAAGCTTCAAAGTCATCAATAAAATACAGCTAAAGAATGATACACGAATTTTAGAAAAATATATAATTTGCTATGTATTTTAACTGCACCAGTAAGATCTTTCATTGTCAGTCTAATTAGCTCTATTTTCTACAAATCATCTTCATAAACATAAAATATCTTCCTAATTATGTCATCAGCTGTATTAGACTTCATTTCCAAGAAGGAAAAACTTGAATTAAATAAATTGCTTTCAAGATTATGAGAGATTTGATAATAAATTACAAATTCATAGCCAAGACAATAGATTGATTTGCACATGTCAGATAACAGGTGGCACAGAAAAATGGCTGGAATTATTTACTATTATGTCTTAATCTAACTAACTATCGACTACAACAAAATATTTTAAAAACTGTACCAAACATTTTAAAGTCTGCATAAATTAAACTTAATAAAATGCAGTGGGTGTACTGTCAAATCCAGCAGTTCCATCCCACTTGTTAAAAGATCACTGTAAAGAAACCTCAGTTTATACAAACTTTAACTAGTGAGAAAATGTGAATCTCATACAGTTGTCAAAGTCACATAATCACAAATTTAAAATGATCAAGCATCAAAGACATCTTTGCAGGTACAGAACAATCTATGGGTTTTAATAGTTAAACAGTTTTACCCCAAATGAAAAGAAAAAATAAGTGGTTGCAGCTAAACCACGTGCTTTGAAAGAGAAAGAAACAAATGAACAGAATCTGGAAGTGCAAAATACAACCATATTTCTGTACCAATACTTACTAGTTCCTTTTCTCTGGTGCTGAACAGATTAACAATCTACAAATCAGTGTACGTTACTCGCCTTCTTAATTATTGTATTTTTAAAGTAATAAACAAAATACACACAAGTATGTAATTTTTTTTTAATCACACAAGAAATAAGCAAAAATCACAATTATGACAGTGTTTTACAAATACTCCTCCTAACAGTCACTACTATGATGTAAGCCCTACAGTGGTGTTCTGAACAGATTTGGACCAGCTGTAAAGCAATGCTGTTTATGAGTCACATCACAGTACCAAAATGTAACATTCTTGAAAAAACATCAAAGTGGTAGATTCTCTTTCCATTTCTACTAAATCAACAATGTTCACCCACAAAGAGCTCATTCAGAAAACAGGGTTATTATGAAAACAGAAAATTTAGAATAACTAGAACATAAAGCTATTAAAACAAAACAGCAGTCATACTCAGTGTGACAAAAATTCCTTCTAAGGCAAAGCATCCTGCATTTTGCTTAAGGAAGAATGTACAAGTGTGGCTTGTATAAATTACATGTTCTCAAGTTGGCCTCAAACCATCCAGGAGATAAATCAATTCTTGTTCATCTCTACACTGCAGACAACTTCACGGATCCCAAATATAATATCCCTCAGGCACTGCTAGAAGCCTTGCTGACTTACTTCTGTCTACAAAGCAACTCCATACCTTTCTTGTTACCCTTCTCTGAATCTTTTGCAAGTCTATTTTCTTGGTAACTGGAATTGTGCAGAGCATTCAAGATGAAGCAGCATTATGGGTCTATACACAACACGAGACTACTTTGTTCTGTATTTTCCTCACCATTATGCCTACCTCTCTGTTGTCTTTGTAGATTGTGTGTATGTGTGAGGTTTTGTTCTTTTTTAATTGTACTGTGATTTGAATGGATTATGGCTTGCACAGAATTTTCTCTCTTAAATGCAAAATATAAATACCCATATACCATATATATACCTATACTCATTTCTCTAAAGAATTATTTTTTCAAATCAGCTCTTACTTAAATAAAATCCACTATTGGATATGTTAAATAAAATCCCTATGTGCCTTTACGAACAAATAAAATTCTTTATCAATTGTCAGATTAAGTAAAGAAATTGCTTCAATAAATTGTAGTTTCACAATTTTACAAATATTCCCAAAGCTGTTTAACCTCCTGTATAAGAACCTGGCTTCCTGTTACCTTCAGACCTTTCCTGATCTTCAGTCAGTAAGTTTGATTATAATAATGTTCAATATCCTCTGCAGAATGTAATCAAGATCATTATATAATTTACAAGGCTTCATTTTCATAATTTTAATATAAAAACCAGAATGAATGAATGAATGAATGAATACACAGTTTACAGAGGAGGCTGGGTAGCCTCACGGCATCTCTAGGTAAAGTATCCTTTAACAATCTATAAAAGCAAAACGCAGTGTCTCAGGATCTCAGGACAGAGCCTATGTCTTCTGCATTTCTCCAGGGGTTTCCTTGCCTTTGTCCTGAGCATGTTATAGGGCAAGTTGTAAAAGCACACAAAATAAAGTCAAAGATTTGTAACTGTAACCATACCACTTTTTCAACATTTTCTAGCTGAAGGTATTAATACATTTTATACAGAAAATTCATCCTTACTGCTCTACTTGAAACTATGTGAAATGTCAGAATTTCTTTCAAGTGTCTCTTTGAAAGACACAAAGCACTTCTAATAGACATAGATGAAGGATTTCAATGAGTTTAATATCCGTGCCTTAAAATTATGCATGTTTAAGCATTACACTCATTCAGGGTCATAGTGATGAAGTGCTTCTAAGAACTTAAGCTCATGCTACAATTACATATGCACTTTGAGTGTCACCTTAGGCTTTAACCCTTATATTTTTCAAAGTCTGTATTGCGTAGTGTATGACTCTGGGATGCTTTATAGCCTGTTAGCTTCTGTACTGCCATGATAAGATAGACATAACAATATCTCTCTGGGCTTGCTCTTGAAGGACACTTAGACTGCCCAAGCCCACGCTTCTAAAGGGGGGCAGGGGGGAGCAAGCTAAGGGAGCTAGGGGAAAATTGCAAAGTTTTAATTGGTGAATTTATGCTGATATGCAAATGGCCCAAACCTATAAAGGTGTGGAGAACTCGTGACTCGTCATCCATTTTGGGTGATGCCCCCGGGGGGCTTTGTCTGCCCTAAATGTACCTTTGACAGCCTTTCAAATAAATATCCACCTTTTATTCCCTTACTCCTGTGACTAGTCTCAGTCTTTGGGCTAGCCTTTTCAGGCAACATGAGACTAATAATTTTTTTCTTTTCCCTGGAAAGGTTTTACAATAAAAAAAAATCATCCATGTCATCTGAAAATCTGACAACCCTACAGCTACAATCAGCAGCTATGTGACCAAAATGGCAGTTTAATCAGAAAATACATTAAAAAATAGAAAAAAAAAATATTCTGCCTTGAACACTTTTATTGCTTCTTTTCAGACTTCAATATTCTTCTATATAATTATCTCATTCTTAAAAAGGAGTTATTACGTAAGTTTTAAGAAATACATATTTAAGTACGGTACAAGAGAAAAAAGTTCAACAGAAAAAAAATCAAACAACAACAAAAAACCTAATCCATACACGACAATGTAGTTATGCAGCAGTTTTCATCTTTCAATAGACATGGAACAGTATGAGTCTATTTACTTTTCTTTCTTCTGTAGCACATATGTTACATTATTTTACTGATATCTCCTCTGCAACATTTTCTGTAGATGCACCCATCACTTGCATTATTATCCAACAGAAATCTATATTCTAAAGAACATAGTAATACATGGTAGGTAAGATGACTGACTCAGAGAACAGTGGGGTGTCCAAGAAAAAGGAAGGAAGTTTCCTCACAAATATTTCCAGACCAAGGTTGACCTGAAAAACTGGATAAAGAAAACTCAGCCCTTGTTTTGTATTCAACATTTTACCTCTAGTATGGCCTATACAATAAAAGTTAATATATTAAAATCAAATCTGATTTGTAACAGAGATTCCACTAAAACTGAAGAAGTTTTCTGAATTTATACTTATCTTTATATTTTATACAAGTACAATTTCACTGCTAAAACACAAGGATATTGTTATTTATGTGACTTACAAACTACCAATTTTAGAAGAAGTCTAATAGGCAACTGTCAGGCTTCATTTATAATAACTTTTTATGAAACAATACTTCTAACAGTTACCAAAGCAGGAAAGATACAAGATTTTCTGAACATTATTCAACACCAAATTAATTCTGCCCATACAAAATTCCACTCAGATTTTATATGACTTACCATAATGCAAAAAATACAATTTATTCTTGGCCTCCATATTCCTATATAGGGATTGTTTTGTTTTTAGCAAAGAAGAGCTACATACTTCAATTTGTAAATGGACACAAAATCGCATTTGACACTTTCATAATCAAAAGTTTTTCAGGCTGCACATGCTCCATAATAAAACTTCAAACCAACAGTACTAGATTTAGTTTTTTTCTTCACTGCCATTAGCCACTTTGCTGTTGAGTATTTCACTCTTTTTAATTTCAAGGAGTTCTTAATGGGCTTTCTATTACAATTCTTCTATCTGCATCTCAAGTATACACATCTGCTTCTCATCTGACATGAAAGCTCTTTACCTCTTTTAGGCAGGGTGTTTGCTATTCGGTAGTTATGCTATTTTCAGACTCCAACATGCCAACTCAATTGAGCCAACTGTCCCACATCACAGCTCTACCCTTGCTTCAAGCTCACTTCTGCAGCAAACCTGAGCTAATCAAGTATCTCCCCTTCACGTCTTTGCACCTGTCCAATAGCAGAGGGTTTGACTCATCTGCCCCAAACCACCCCAGTGACTCTGTAACATAAATTTGTATCCTAAGTCCCACTGAAAGAGCTGGGGTAGGGTTGTCATCTGATACCTCTGTATCGAATTCTTTCCAGTGCTGGAAAAAGGAAGTTAGCACCAAATGTGCGCAGATTTTTGGTTTTTTCCATTTGTATTTTGTTCCAGGACCTTCAGTCCAATGTCAGTGAGTTTGTCACTACCCTACAAAGTCTTAAATTGCTGGCCACATGGAGTACTGTTACAGGAATAAAACTATGAGACACCAACAAAGCTGCCATCATATGAGAAATGTACCACTCCTAAACACTGTAGTTTCCTCAAATAAATGAGGGCCACAGACAGCACACACAGAATAACTACGATACATACACCTAATGAGAGTACTACCCCAAAACATAAACCATAACTGAGGAAGCATAAGTTGCACCAGGAAAATACATAATGCTTATGTACCGGAAAATTCTTCAACCTGAAATCCGACGGAGTCTGGAATCCTCATCCAGGATGCAGACATGCTATTCAGCAGCACGTGGATACCCCCTTGCCTATCAGATGCTGATTTTCATCTCTTCTGACCTGCACAGACATCTGATCTATCATAAGCCATGTGAGCACTCTGCTGTACAAATGAAGAGTGTTAGTTTAGCCCGTTAACTGCAGGATAGTGCACACATGAGAATAAAGCAGATTCCACACTTCCCAGCACCGTATGTGATCTCAGAACATCTGCAAAGGAAAGAAGCCAGGGTGGACCATGTGCTCCTTAGCACATTTTTTACTAATTGTTCCAGATGCATTCAATAGCTTGCTTGATCTGTCAGACCTTATGTGATGTCATAAAGCTCAGGTTCTGCAGTAGAACTAAGAACTAATTCCAGAAGAGCAGGAACTGTTTATCTAGCATTTTTTGGCTCAATACTTTCTTCTCAACAGGATCTCCCTCTTCTCACCAGATTAAATACCTGTTATGCTTCCCATAAAGCCAACTTTACAAACTGCACACAGCAGAAACCCTTCTTTAGGGAATCAAAGGGAAAAAAAAACAAAACAAAAACAACCAAAAAACCTCAAACCAAAACAAGTTAAAAAAAAACCCACAACAAAAAACAACCCCACACTTATTACACTTAAGAAATTACAAGAAAAAAAGTCCAGAAGATATTTACAGACTAGCAAAACAGTGACTATTGCCAGCTGTGACTCCAGATTAAGTCTCCCATTAGAAACATATCAAATTTAGCCAAAACCACCAGAAAGAATTCAGTTCACACAGTACCTCAGATACAGATAAAGGCAGTGGCCTTTCACATCAATACTTCTGAGAATCAAAAATTCAAGACTGTTAAGATAACAACCAGTTTAGTAACTCAAAGAACCACCATGAGAAAAATTCCAAAGTAATGAACCACCCCAGAGCTAATATAAGCATTGTTCATCTGGCACAGAAAGACCTAATCACCTGCAGGCAAGATTGAGCCTTGCTGCAAAACTCCTTTCCTATTTGTTTGGCACCCAGACTCCATGAGTGGGGTGCAGGAGTGACAGGTGAAAGGACACTGGTTTGCTGTTCAGCGCCAGCCTCCAGGGAGGCTGATGTCAGCTTCCTCCGCTGCTCCAGCTCCTGGGCCATGCCACCCCCGAGGCCTGTGTTCACGGGGCTGGCAAAGCACAATTAAAATCAACAGCTGCTTCCCCTGACTCTGGCACTCACCTCCCCACATTCAATGTTTATCCCGCTCCCTTCCTTTGCCTCATGCTTCTAGGACCATTGATGAGGCTGGGCAAGGAGCCACCACTTTTCAGCCCTCTTTCTCTCTGTTGCACAGCTCTCATTCAGTAAGATTTCTGTGGAAGCTATTTGGTACTAGCAGAGTTACTAACAGCACGTTTGAATAGCACAGTATTTTAAATCACTTGCCAAGAAATACCAAATGCGCACTAAAGCGTATATTCAGAAATACTGAGAAAATACTGAAAAACATTTTGAAAAGGAAGGAATTTATATCAAAGCACAAACGCTATAAGCTTCTAAATACCAGTAAAATTTAAAACATTGTTTCTTTAAAAGTGCATCTCATTTCTCATCATGAATAAAAGAAATAATGAACCACCTTTTCACTACAAACACAAAAAACTCTGGTCATGCTCCTCCTATTATGCGCTCAAGATTCAGCTTGTGAGGAAGGCCTTGAAATACACTTGCTAGACTGTAGTCTAATAGTTTGAGAGAAAAAAAATGAAAATAGATGATATATGTGAGGCAAAAGGCTATCTGTGGGACTTTCATATGCCTGTTCAGGCATTTCATGTGCCTGTTGCTGTTCCATTTCCTCAGATGTCATTTCACTAATGCACCAGCCCTAGGCAACAAGGGCAAAAATTACTCTCTGACCTCTGCATATAATGCCACAGTACAGCCCAGGGTAGCAGAACAGCAACAGGCTATACAGAGAGCTCAGATCACATCTGTGGGGCTGGAGGGAATTTACCTAGGTATGTAGAAAGAGAATGACAGTATGATTGTGAGGCTGTGGTTTGTGTCTACAAAAAGAATGGTGAATCATCCAAGGGGATCTCTGGGAACTGGCATAAACAGCCAGCATCTTCAAATATAAAAGCTAAGAAAGAAAGACTCAGTGCAGACCCACCAAGGGTGCTTAACCAACCAGACAGCTTTGTACAATGAAGTAACAGTTTTGTGCACAAGGAGAGAATGGTGGGTGTAGCGCACCTTCTGTATCAAATGCTGCACTATTCCACAAATGACAGGAGCTCATGTAACTTGTCTTTTCAAACTCTTCTCTCCCCCTCCCTCTTTTTGTATAATGCAGTTATAAAAATTGCTGCATCATGTTCAGGAGAGAAGACCAGTAAGATGTGAAGGACACACAGAGGGCACAAAGACAATAACATCTAGGTTTTAAAGGTCTACTGAAAGTCTAAGAAAGGTATTTGAAAAGGCCTTGGCCCTTATGCATTTTTTCAACTGTTTCTGACCACTGCAAGAGGTGGAAAAAAAAAGCGCCTCTCATCATTTTTCATGCAGAAAGGTGAAAATTTTGTCTTTTTAGCATGTCAGGAATAAAAAATTGGAACCACTTACAAAACAGATACTATATTTTTTGACATTGTTTTTGTTTGTTTTTCAACCTGGAGAAAATTCATTAAAAAGATTAATCACGAGATTTGCCATATCATACCAGCTGGATGGCCAGAATTTTGGTATGTTTCTTGAAGCAGAGAAGAAAAAAAAGTATCTTATGCCAAGGCTCGGAACAATGTTCTAGTCTATCTCTCATTGCCATGGAGACAGAGAACACCCTAGTGTGAAAACAGTCCAAAATGGAAGAAATTAAGGAATACAAAATATTATGAGAGAGGAATTACAGTGTTATTATCATTACAAAGCAAATAAGAACAGATGTAGCAACAGAAAATGGGATGGAAGGAAAATCACAGGTTTAAAACATGTCTGCAACTTAATGGAAGGAAGCAGCTAAAGTTATTGGTCTCAGATTAAGAGTGCTACACATATTTTAAGAAAATAATTACTATCTACAATTAAATAATGCAAATAAGATGTCATACAGTTTAAACTCAGTAACAGAACAAGTTTTCAGACAAAAGAAAGTAAGATCGGTAAGAAAATAAGAACTATGTAACTCGGTCATCGCTTTTCATTTGTGGGATACAAATTCCCACACTTCTTGTCAACATTAGAAAAATACAAATTTAGCAAATTGGAGAACAAGGCAGAAAAAGCACATACAGATTTCAGGTTGATAGGTTATTTAGTATAGTAACTGTAGTATATCATGTGATTTGGAAAATCCATATTTCAGCAAGCAACATACACTTGAATTGAATTTCATTATTAGATACATTTGAAAAAGTTCAGCTGTCTCACTGAAAAGAAATAGTTACTCCACAGATGAAAGGAATTTCACTGGCATATCTTTGTTTGTGTAAACAAAACCAAGTCAGGGTTCATTTCTTAGAAAAATATTTGCAAGCCAAATGTCCTAGTTGCTTAAGAAGAAATTTAGGCTTTAGTTAATCTCCTTAAGATATGTACTTCACAATTACAACTTCTTTTCAAAAACCTGCCAGTTTTTGTAAGAAGAACTGGTAAGGCTTGTGCTCATTCAACCCATATTTAAAGTGAAATTTAAGTCTCAAATTGATAATGTCGCTAATTACTTACCTACTCTGAATTTTGCCTAATCAGGCGCTTTCTCTCCAAGGAAAGCTTTTTGTATATTAGCAGAGATTAATATAACACTACAATACTTCTCAGATAAATCAACAGAGGCTGCTGTCTCAAAAAGCTTTCTAATGTTACAGTTTTTCAAACACTAATGTTTGAAAACAATGTAAGTGTTTATTGCTCATCCCTTAAGAAACACCTTTCTTGTGGCATTTTTCATTATTGTATCTCCAAATATTAAATAATAAAATGTTGACAGCACGGCACATTCCAATTACTTCTTCCCTTGACAAAAGCTATGCTAAGTTAAGGCAAGAGAGATGCAACAGTTTCAAAGAAAATGCCTGATGGCGATAAAAGGTCTACAAACAAGACAAGAAGTTTAGGCTGAATCCTACAGATACTGAAGTTTAAGAATCCCAAATAAAAGCAAAATAATTTTTTAAGAAATTACAGATTTTTTTCCTTACTCCACCCACCATGCCTGTGTTATAGAGGGTTAAGGTTGCTTGGATGTCCTAATCATGTGTGGCAAAAAAAGAACGTAAGAAATTCCCACATGAAGTAAATACTGCCTAGGATACTTTGTATGCTAATTTACTAAGAATTATTAAAACTTTTATTAAATAACTTTCCTAAAATACCAAGAAAATCAGGATATGTTACACAGCAACACCAAAGAGTCAAAACACCCTACTTGCTATGCATTTACAGAAGCCATAAAATAGGTGAGAAAGAGTGGCCTTCTGTCTTTCAAACTGCAGGTGTAGGTTTACCAACAACAGGGGCAGCAGCAGCAAAAAGGGCTCAGACCAGTTCACCTTGCCCTATTAACATTTCCAGATATAGGAAGAACTCTGTGTACATGACACATCTGCTTTACTCTCCTGCAACTTCATTTTTCAGAGCAGCTGATCTAGCCCTAGTTTTAGTCCAAATGTTTAGGAATAGTCCTAAAGAAGTTTCTGCAAGTAAGCTCCTACAGTCCTCTTCTCTTAGGCATGTAAATACAGCTTCTTATTATTTGTACACATCTTAGCTCAGCAAGCGAGGAAAAGAAAAAGAGGGTATGTCTTTCTCCTAAATGTATACATAGATGCTACCCTTAACTTCATCTTTAACATCTTTATAGAGCAGATGTGACAATATGTACAAAACCACACTTTGGTACCATGTACTTTTGTGACTGTTTTTAATCACTAAATGTCATCTGTCCAATCTGCTGCATAAGAATAGTCTTCCTCAGGGAAATTACTTAAGAACTGTTCTTCTCTGAAATTGCGATTTTCCATTGGTTCTAAATAAAATAGATCCATCAGTCATTTTTGTTAAGAGCAAAGACTGGCTTTATTCTCCTTGTAAATAACAGGAGCTATTCAGAGAAAGAACAATTCAATATCTAGGGCTCCAGAACAGAATATTATTTCTCAGACCATAAAGCAGTAACTTTTACTGGTGAAGCTTGAAGAAAAAAAATAAAAGTGTTAAAAGGCAGATCAGTAAAGGAATCTACAGAATTTTAAGCACAAATGAAAGTTAGAAATACCTGCATTATTCTATTATTAAATTCACATAGGATAACGAACAAGTATATCACCAAGTGCTGAATTTCTTGAAGGAATTATTCTTACAAGCAACCTAAATTTAACTCAAAGTAATTGACCCATTTCTTGTAGATCTTAGTGACTGAATTATTCTGAAATATGATGTTTTCCTATGCACTATACTATGAAGTTTCCTGCTGTGTATGAAATACTCCAATGAATTTTGGCATGTGGTGCTGTAAGATGCTCTACAATGCATCCTTTACAGAACAGCAAAACAAGGATCAAGAAGTAGCCCATTCCTAAATGGTTTCCAGAACACTGGTATAAATCCTCTGATGACACACATCCTGAATGTGACACTGGACAGGACCAAGTTCTACATAAGAAATGTTAGCAAAGACCGAGCATGAGTAAAGAACCTGTGTTGGGAAGTGATGGAGGAAAAACTACGCTAAATTTGAGACCAGAAACTTTTGAAAGAAAAAAGTCTATTGGCTCGTATCCCTGCTGCACCAGCATCTTACCATGTGCACTAATGGACTCTATCATAGTTTCCAAATGTCATTTACTAATCACCAACTCTTTGACATTAGTCTCTATCTTTTGAACTTTTCCTTGAAATTTTTTCAACATTTTTTCTTCAAAAATTACATTTTGCTAATTTCAGTCTTCAGGGCTTCTCCAGATCTCAAGGACATCAGCAGGAATATTTTCAGACAAGGTAAATGTTTGAATGCTAACTCCCATTCACTGATTCTACTACAGATTAGTTGACATAATAAAAATTAAGAAGCTATGCTTATCACAATGCTTGGTTCTCACCTGCAAACTGCCAATACTAAATTTCTGTGAACTATTATAATAAAATACCAGTACCAATAAAAATGATTATTTAACAGTCAAAGAACTTACATCATGCTACTTTCACAACCTTATTGCACCCCTAACATCATCTTCCTTTCCCATCTACAAGAGCATTCTGTTATCTCAGTCCCTCAGGTCTTATGTCAGGTTATTATGGCATTTAATCCCAAACCTAGTAGATTCAGACCTTGCCAGGGCAACTGACAACGAATAATCCCACTGGTTGCAGGAAACCCTGCTGATGCTTCAGTGCACGACACACCAAGCCCATGCTAAACGCGCAGAGCAGCAGCGTATTGGAGAGGACTATGCCATTAGAAGCATTTTTACTCTTGTGGGTCTTAACACTGGAGACTTGACTATTTTACTTTGCCTGAATTCTTAGCAGCTTAATTACAACTGACATGACTCTTCCCACACATGTGCACACACACACCCCCTGAAAAGGAAGATTAGCCTTTTTGGTATCCAATTAGTAGATTGCATTCTGCATTCTTGAGATTTCCCTATGCTTCAAGAACAGTGAGAGCCTTCCATTTGCCTTAAAATAGAATTATATTGCTGAGCACTGAAAATGTGCTGTATCCTGCCCCAGAATGAGATTAATTTCAATTTTGGCAAATGTTTATCATTTGTACAGCATACAGTGCAATTTATTTGGGGATCTTTCCAAATAGCAGGCAATTTGTGAACTTTAGCCTCTTCCTAATCTTTCTTTTGCTGTCTTAGTTTCTGAGTTAAGCCTTGATGCAGTGCTGTATACTGAGGATAAAAAACCCCACAGAACTATCTACTCTTTCTCACAAAAAACTACTGTCTTTTCTGTTCAGAAATTTTCTGTAGTACTTTCAGCGTAATCTTTGTTAAAAGCCTAAACTGAGCTAAAATGATAGAAGATCGAATTAAATGTTCTTTTTATAGTACCTCTAAATCCAAGTCTACATTCCTGTAAGAACATCTAAACCTTATGCTATAAAAAAAAAATTCTTTAGAAAATCACACCACCTCGTTTTTCATTTTACTATATCAAGTTTGTAAGCCTAGATTTCAGGAACATTTCCCCATAGTCTTGACCCAAAATCTATATAAGCCATTAAGGCTTCTCCAAATATTTTTCTCACTTTGGGAATAGGCTTCACCATTATTTTAATCACGATAAGAAAAAAAAAAAAGTCACATTTACAGTATGCAGGAAAAGAGACTTTGAAATACAACTAATTACAACTATTTGCTGAATATATCCAAACTGCATGCAGATGTATTTTTACACTATCCCGAACTCTGACACAAGAAATAGCTACTGATTAATTTTAATAGGTGAAAATGGGTGGAATTACTCGCCACAACTTTTTACTTAACACGGACAACCTGTATGCAGAGCTTACGTCATGAAGAAATACCAAGTAGCATAACCTGTCTTATTAAAAGACTGACATTTAATCATACTTCTATCACTAATTAAACATATTCTCTTCTTTCCATTTGACAGTGTTGTCACTATAGAAACAAAGTATTTTTCTAAACAAGGTTTATTAAATATGGCATATCGAATTCAATAAGGTATTATATGTGTCTGCCAGTAGATTCCCTGCCCAAGTAAACTTGGCACAGAAAAGACTGCTCTAGTAGAAAACAGCTAAGACCTCCCATTTCTAAACAGGGAAACAAGATTACAATGAAAACATCATGGATAACTATTATATTAATTTAATTCCATGTTGATTCAAAAAGTAGTACATTATATAAATGGAAGGAGAATCAGACTTTTTGTCTGTATGTCCTCTTTGCCTGATATTTCCTTGAAATGTTGACATTAATATTTGATTCCAATTTGTCACGTAAAGAGCACAGGTTTTGCAGCTATCAAGTAGACTGAAAGAACAAAACAACTAAAACCAGAAGGACTTTTACAGTAAAAACAGCTATACTTGTAAAGAATGATGGTTTAATGCAGCAGATACAGTCCTAATGACAATTTAGAACATCCTGATCTACCATAAAACTGATCTCTAAAATACTACACATATCATTGCCTTTCTCTGTCATGTAAGTTTTGCAATAAAAAAGTTACATACCAAGACTGAGATCAAATCCTCAGTGCATTTACTGTGTTTTTACCTACAAACTCTGTATGTCAAGTTGTCTTAGTTACAGTGACAAACAAGCAGCAGCAGAATGTCATGGCTGTCAAAGTGCTAGTTACAAAATGAAAACAAAGCAACGTACCAAATCTTTGCAGTGAATGCAAAACTAACAAGAATTACAGTTAACATTTAAGACTAGATGCCAACTCCCTTCTTCAGTCTATGCAGTAGTAACACACTTTATATATAAATTGCAATCGTAGCTGAAAGACTGTCTTTTATTATTTGTAATGGACTATATCTGTCACCTTCCTTCTGCTGAAAAGCAACAGCCTGAAAGGGCACTTGAGTACATTAACATTTCAGTTCATTTCTTCTCAGTGATACTTTAAAGATAGATTGAGTCCCTATCCTCAACTAGTCATATTTTGTCAAGATCAGCTGTAGTTTGCTTTGGTGACAGAAACAAAAAAAGGAAAACGTTTTCCAGGTCAACAGCTACGACCTACTGCATTGAAACAACAATCTTCCCCATTAAATACTTGAGAGAAGCAGTTTGCTTTGGACTGTGAGGTCAGCTGGGATACGAAGCCTTATGCCAAGCCTCTGCATTCAGAGTCCAGTTTTCTCTATAGACCTTAAAATACTGCTGGAAAATCACGGTGCCTTTGAACACAATCCATTTTTTCCTAAATCCTCTACTACAGCATCGCTCAGATTTTAGGAGAGATGCTTCAACAACGCTGTTAGATCCAAAAGTGGATGCTACTGCACCAACCTCTTTCAAAAAAATCCTGGCCCTGAGATTTGTGTTTTCCTCCAGGCCTCTTCATGTCACTATGAAGTAAAATTTAAAACAATAAAAAAATTAAAAATAGTTGCCTCAGCAGCATCAGTGGTAAAACATTTAAAAGGCTCAGAGGAAATCTATGTCTCTAAGCTCCCCTGCTGAGAAATCCTAACAAAGACCTACTGATATAAGAAAGGAGGTAGAATGAGTCTACTCTTTGCTATTATGATCAGCACATAAACAGATGTATTTACCCCCATGAGATAGGGAAATTACTACACCAAAACCACTGTGCATACAGATAAAGGAAGACAGTAAGACAGACCACAAAAGAAAAGGAAACTACCATCTGTAAACCAGTGTACATATCTCTGCATTTCTGATAAAGTACACATAAATACACATCATTTTTCTAAAACATGTTCCGCAATTTAACTTCTGTAATTATGTATTATTTGTGTTACATCTAAAATGAAAAGTAGGCATTTATTGTAGCATTCTCTTTCACATATTACCTATACTCTGCTGATTAAATAAGCGAGGAAAGAATGGATAGTTGCACATTCTGAGTTATGAAAGAACTGAACATCTTGTAAACTCCCTCAATAGAACAGTACCAGATCTAATACTTAAAGCTTCCAATTTACATTCACAAATTACACAAAATACTATCATAAACTGTTTAGTGAACAAGGTTTTAATAGCTTCCTTGTATTTTGTAAGTATAGCAAAGTCTCTTACTTTATATCAATTCTCCATGTAATCATAAAATAAATCTAGGTTGTAAACAACCTCCGGAGGTCATCTAGTCTTAACCACTGCTTAAAGCACGTCCAATTACAAAAAGTTGCACAGTCCTGCTCAGTCAAACTTTGAGTATCTCTAGGAACAGAAATTCCAACTCCTGGTCTGGGCAACTCATTCCACTGTTTGTCTCCTCTCATAAGAACTTTTTTTCTTTCACTTAATTAGGGTTTCCGTGTTGTAACACGTCCTTTATCTCTAATCTCACCCCCTGCCTATCAGTAAGGAGAACAGCCTGGCTCTACCTTCTCTAAACTACCACAAAGGACAGGTGAAAACAGCAACAAAATTTGTCTTAGTCTTCACTATTTAAGATTATTTTCTCATCCTCCTCTCATACAAACACTTTTCAAGAACATTCTAAATATTTCTTGAGACACAATAGGCAAAATTAAGTAAATCCATGCTTTCTTCTTCTAACGTACTGGAAGTTTGGTATTACAACAGATTCCCAAGTTTGGGATTTAAAAAATAAATATAGCACATAAATGAGGACCACAACCTAAAAACCCACATTTTTTACCTTCTATATATAGCTTATGCCCCCAAAAATTCTCCCCCCCTCCAACCCAAATCCCCACAGATCTATTTTATGCCTATCAGGGCCTAGAATATAGTCAAGTCAGCTCTTTTTCTACAGCATAGATTAAACACAAAAGCCAAGCCCATGAATGTCCTGCCAATTTTTGAGTTGTTACACTGTATCAGCATCAACAAGCCATATTTTCAGCCACATGCAACATTTTCAAGATCACAGCCCAACAATATTTTTTTAATAAAGTGTTTCATGTGTGATGTTCTATATCACAGCTGCCTTCTGCTTAGATAATAAAATGACCCATGAAAGAACAGAAGCACAACAAATATGTCTATAGTCTATAGTGATAGGAAGGGTTAATAGTTTTAAACTGATAAGAACATAGATACAGACTAGATTTAAGGAAGAAATTTTTTTCAATGAGGATAGTGAGACACTGAAACAAGTGAGACACTGAAACCCCTCATCTCTGGAAAACATTCAAGGTCAGGTTTGATGGGGCAACCTGGTCTACTTGAAGAAATCTCTTCAAGTCTACTTGAAGAAATCTCTGCTCATGGCAGGAGGGTTGAACTAGAAGACCTTTAAAAGTTCTCCTTCAACCTGACCTATTCTATGATTCTATGAACTACACTGAAATATATTAATGCCTTCTTTATTATAAGAACAATATACTACTATACAATATACTAAAGTCTGACAATACTTAATCGAAGGAACAAGACTAAGAGGAGAACTGTTCTATGATGCTAACCACATCTTTATTTCAGATCTCTACTCTACATGGCAAGGTCTTGATTGCCTTTTATGATGAAATCTATTCTGTAAAGAAAAGCATGTATTTCCATGTTCTTCTGACTTGACACCACTGCTTGCAGCTATGTCAGGATAAATGGCCGCATCCACTTGAAAACTTCAGCTATCTTGTCATCTTCCAGATCCCAATTCCGCACATCCTCTACAAGTAGCAAGCAATATATTTGAACTGAGCCACAACAGCCTGTTGAAGAGACTCCCATATTGCTAAAACTCTTTTGGCTTTCTACCCCAAGTCCCTTTCCACTAAGTCATCTTTAAGTTTTCAATGAAAACACAGAGAAAGAGAGACTGGACCTTACTTGCTTTGCTTTTCAGTGAAGGAGGAGGAAGAAACAATATTGCCCCTTCACTGTGGATGCATATCTGCATGCAGATTTGCTATCTGAATAGCTTTGATCTGATATTAAGGAATTTATTACCTCAGAGCTAGAGTGTTCAGTTCCATATTTCAAAGTAGGTACCGGGGAAAAGTGCTTTTCAGTTCCCATCCTCCCCCATATGTATCATTAGCCTCACTGCGGGTTCCCTACTTATAGAGAAATATTAAGACTACTCCTGGAATATTTACAGACATGTGGATGTGGACAAGCACTTTTCACAGAGTTTTCACCACATAAAAGCCAAATACAGAAGAATTCCAGTGTATTACTGCAAACAGCAAGAAACAAACCTTCACTAAAGCACTGAAGTACTTATAAAAAAGCAACATATTTTTTGAATAATATATCAATTTTAAAAAGGTATACTTTGTTTTGTTTTTCACTAGAAAATAGAGACTGTCTAAAGTGGTCAGTGAAAACTACTGATTTGCTAAAGTTTGACAGCTTACAAGGTACACACACACAAATCTAAGAAATTGCTCTTATCTACCTGCTTATATGATATCAAGCTAGTTCTTTTCCAGCAATTTCCTGAAACCACATAAATCCTATTTTAGAACAATGTACCAAAGTCCATACATATATTCATTATACTTACACAACTAAACTTTACTTTCAAACTGTTCACTTAATTCCACAATAAAATAAGACAGATTAGACAGTTTTGTTATGAGGCACTCAAATACGCACATGTATGAGCAACATTGTTTACAGGAATATGTGTCTCTACATAGATATATTATGCTTTATTTTTTAAAATAATCCGCATTTTAGCTTGTAAGCATATTTTACTAGAAAATTATTTTTCCTGAAAAATTGAGGAATATGAAAATTAAGCAGAATGAACAAGGTGCCCACTTAAGCAACTGCTTACATTAAACTACTAAACACAGAAGCAGAATGTTCACAACAAATACAAAGACAATGAAGAAACACAATATTGAAGTCTACAAGACGAAAACACTGGACGGAATCTGAAAGCCTATTTTCTTATCCTTTACAAACAAAAACAATTTAAGACAATACAAAACAACTTTAAGAGCTGGATCATTTATTTTTTAATATGTGTGTGTACATGTAACACACACATGCACTGCTGTCACCTAAGTTGCAATAGAACTCTACCAGAAAGTTGTTTGCTATGCTTGTAACTGGGACAAATCAAAATGCCTTTAAAAAAAAAAAAAGAGAAACCTCAAAAACTACCAAAACCATAAGCATCGAAGACATTGAAGATTTTATCAACAGCCTACTTTAAGACATAAATTTCAAAACAATGACTAATAGCTTAATCTGTTAATTCAGGGAACTATCACCATCTCATTCTACAGGACTAGAGAAAGAGAAGTTCAAGTTGGCATGAACATCTGAAGACTGTTTTAATTTCACCCATGCTTCAAAGCAGGGTCAATCAGATCAGGTTGCTCAGGGCCCCATTCAGTTGGGGTTTTAATTTTTTAATTCACTATGACAGCTTGCATGAAAGCAACTTTACTGAAACTGTGTAGTCTCTGCAGTTTATTCTGCAGCAAAACATTCAAGATTAATCAGTTGACTTATATTTTAAAGTAGAATCAGGGTTAAGAATTTAAACTGATTTACGGTATGCTCACTCTGGGGGATACACAACCTTTCTCTGAGTTTCATGGAGAGAAAAAACAGGTGGGACCTCCCTCAAAAAATCTTCTAATGAGAGTATTCAGGCTTTTAAGTGTAACATTCTCTTCAGGTATGAGAATCGAGTGTATGTTCCATTAGACATGACAATGTTACAATATTGATCCATCACTTCTATTTCATTAAATATTTAATAGCTGCTTTTGTGCAAAAAATTTACTTGTATTAACTTTTTTTTACACTCAGAAAATTTTTACTTTCTTCAAATTAGAAAACTTGAATATTTAAAAAACCCCCAGCAACAAGATTGCATTTCAGTACACATGACTTGAAGTATAAACTAACTTTATCAGAAGTCCTTCCTTTTTCTTCCTGTAGTTCTGTGCCATCACTGCATATTCTGCACTTTGAAACATGACTGAAACGCGAGGATAAGGGCTTGTAAGTCCTTTGCCCTCCAAGTCAAGCATCGTTCATCTCTAGTTCATAGAAAATCCCTTCAACTTAATAGGTGCAAGATATGAGCATGCAGGTACAAAGCTGTATCATACTGCATATAAACAACAGGACCAGTAAAGGCTGAAAGTTTAAGTATTTCATAATTTCTGAACGCTTGATTTTACACCTTTCACATTCTAAGGATCAGCCTGATATCTGTAAATCAGATTGAGAATATTAAGGAATTTGGTTTTTTTTCAGAGCTCAGTAGTGAAATTACTTGGCCTATGTAACACAGGATGTTAGGGTAAGTAAATACTGCTTTTTTTCCCAGCCTGAAAAATATTAATCAAGAATTTTTGCTTCCTTGAATATTCTCTGTAGGTCTGCTTATCATATTTCAGACACAGCATATGGAAAATTGGAAACCATCAAGTTTACAAAAAAAAAGGTGACATTATTAGAAATACTTGAGAAAGCAAAATTTAGACATATGTTCCAAAGTCATCAGTTACCTATATTCACTGCAAAGAACTCAGGCCAAACTCTTAGCAGAGTTAGGTATATCTCTGGATGAAAGTATTCAGCTACATTAGAAAGGATTTTAAAAAAATCAGCAGCATTAGTCCTTGTACTCTAAGTAAACTAACATTGCTAAGGGTGCCACTAATGAAGAGCTCACTGGAAAATCCTTCTATATATCATGTCCAGTTCCTGTCATATTAGCCATACATAAAGGACTTTCTGTTCAGTTTCAACAGAATGAAATGGCTGATTTACGGAAATTTTTTATGTTAATGTGTCATTCAATAGATGGAAGAAGACATCCTGTTTTGCCAGCTAAAATCTCCTTGCTTTCGGTACTTTTTTTTATTCATCTGGTTTTTTTCTTACCCTGGACACTTCAGTGATACTTTAGACACCTTACTGCTACCTATGTCTTCCCAATTTTCAGTACTCATTTTTGTTTATTCCTCTTTTTTTTTCCTAACTTAAGGTTCTTTATAAACAACATGGATGGCATCATGTAATTTCAAAAGAAAATAAGACATTATAAATGTGATACTGCTTATTTACACTTTGTTGTACACTTTTAAGTATGTGTTTTTATGGTATGAACAAACTCCACCAATATGACTCAGAACTGCTTTATTCCTGCTTTACCAGAGAACGATCAGAATAATTAAATAGTAATACTTTTATGGTTGGACTTGATCCAAGCATCTTTTCCTACCTTTTCCTATCCCTGATTCTAAATAAGTCATTCAACCGTCTTAAATACTCCACACCCACTCCATCTCCATTATAAGGAGGCAACTTTAAGCAACAGCTCCCCTTACATACACCATGATGCAGATATGAATCAACATGAGAAAATATTACAAGATTTGCCACCTATTATTTCCACAAAATCCTCCAAGAGCATTTGAGAAAGAAAGAAGAAATTACAGCCACATATGGCCCAAGCTCATTCAAACTAAAAGGAACAAAGCAAATGAAAAGGAAAAAAAAAAAGCACTTTAAAAAATTATATCACTGAAATGACTCCAAAATGAAGCAGTCTTACACTTCATGTGCTTAGCTGCTTTCTGCCAGTCAACTTCCCTTCTGTCAATTCAGCTTACTGTAAAACTGAAAGTTTCAAGCATTTTAGGGTTTGGCTGAAATTTCCTTATAATATTTTGTACAAAACGTGCATGCTTTCACTGACAAAGTCAATTACTCATTCTGTTACTGCATCTATTTCAAACAAGTATACCAGGAAGAAATTAATTCTTTAGGCAACTTATATAATTTATGCCAAGTATCAGTCCTTTCATCCCTCTGCAATGAGCTTCAGTACTCATTGTTCAGACCCAGTTTTTGACAGTGCACAATGTTTCCTAGAAGATTGTTTCCCCAGGTTATTTCTGTTCTGGTCTTTCTAAATCATCTTATATAATCAGTAACAGCAAAAGAATTTAAAGGACCACGTTTTAAAGGCATCATTTCTTGCCTTTCCAAAATGCAATATCCACTCTGTGGCCATTCCTTACCAGAAAACAAACCATCCTCAGAAACTAGGAAAAATAAATACCACAAAAACAAAGTTTAAAAACCCACTTAGTGAAAGAAAAAAATAATCACATATCAAACCCTACTAGTGCCATATTATGAAATTCCTGAAAGATACTGAGATCTCAATGGATCTGAAGGACAAAGCAATGTGCAATCACAGAACAAGTTCTCCTTATCTGTATCAGTCACCATCTGGTGGTTTTTTCAGCAGTTCCTCAAAGAAAAAGTGTTGCAGCAGTGATATTCCATACTTATGACTCCAGCCTATCTCAATTAGTAAAACCTACCACAACAGTTCTATTCATAAAATGTACAGTGACAAATACGGGAGACTGGAACTACTCAGAACAGGGCTAATAAACTGCAGTTCATTAACAGAAGTGATGATTGTGCTTACTGATCTGCAGATTTTCTTTTTAAGCTCAAAAAAAATTAGGAAAACCAGAATGATTGGAAGTGAAGACAATAAAAGATGAAGGAAAATTCATGAGAGGAGGTTTTTTGTTTTTTTTCTTAGTTCTGTTTCTACTTTTTTTGCTGAGGTAGTTTTTAGTTTTTAATTGCCATCTTGATTTTTCAGCCAATAGCAAGGAAAATTACATAATGAACTACACACGAATATTGGCTTTAGGGCACTGGAAACAAATCATGTTTCCACAGACAATGACTGTTATTATAAAATTCAAGCTTTAGCAATACCTTTCAAAAATGTGTCATATCACCACCTGTTTTTCAGAGTTCTTGTTAATTGCTAATATTGCCTTTGGAGTTAGATTAAATAAAGAATTCACCCAGCTTGTATGTTTCCTAGGACTTGCACAAGCTATGGAAAATAAATTTTTCAGTGTCCTCGTGACCCCAAGCATTCCTCCTGTGAAACTGAACACAAATTCAACAAAAACTACCTCTTTTCTGACCTCAAAATGCATGGTCACCCTCAAGACTGAGAACCAACCACTGTTTCTATTACTTATTGTCCACAGACCTTTCAATTTTCTTTGTCAAAACTATTCTACCATCTTTCGTTTTAAATTTCAAGTGAACCCATTTTGTATTCATTCCACTAGAGGTCTTACACATTTAAACACTGACATTTAAATAAACTGTTTCAGTTTTTAAAATCTATGCTATTGCATGTAGGTAACTAACCTTGCCCCATGAAACCATCTACTCCAGTTTCCATCTCCAACTGGAACCAAGCACAGTCTGTTTTTGAAGACATACAACTGATAGATAAACAAAGATAGAAATCTTTAGAGAAAGAAAGCATAGCAACATCCTTTCAGTACCATTCCTTGTCCCTATCAGAGTCCTCAAATATTAAGTAAATTTTGATGAAAATCTGCTTTTTTTATACTGTTTATCACTTCTTTTACTCTAACATTTATTCTAATTCTATGCTATATCTTGAGGGGTGAGCACATGGGGAATGACAATGTGCCCCACAGAAGTATATGGGAACCTAACCATATACCTAACCATAACTTATAAACTGTTTTCTATTATTTTCTAACAGTTGCTAACATATAGTTTGACTTTCTTTTTGGTCAGCTGACTCATATTAGTAATGGTGATATTCTATAACTCATCACCTGAATTTTGAATGTATACTAACCAGACTACTTACAAAAGAAACACTACTCAAACAAAATTAATTAGAAACTTTATTAATAGGAATAAGTGTTTCCACTGTTTTGTGCTCTCCCCTTATTCCATGGAATTATCCCACAATGTTATAACCAAGTGAAAGAAAAAATGCAAGAGAATGCTTAAATGTAATTTCAACAGCATTGTATTGTAATGACTCTTATAAACAAAAGTCTCTAGTGTTTTCAGTTCACTGACAAACAGCAACTAAAAACCAAATTAATCAATAGTGACAAAAGAAATACAGCTAACAATGAAAATTCAATACTGCAATTTTAACAGGATCCTTGGCAAAAAACAAGGGCACATAGTACCCTTAATAAATAAATACCTGGAAAGGGTCAATTCCTGAAGCTGCCCAGGCACATGACTCTGCAACATGTAATTCACTACAGCAGAAGTTTCACAGTACAATCAAAGTTTATGTCCAGCAAGAATCTGCCAAGTGCACCAAGAAACAAAAGTTGCCTCCAATACTCCTGATGTTTGGCAACAAGTGTGAAAATCTGGTAGCACCCATGCTGCATGCTGCTTTATCTTACTTTGAGAAAAAGACCAAACTCATTAAAACTTAAATGTCTTCATGCATCTCTTATCCAAAGCCTTAATTTTAAAACTCCATGAGGAGTTAAACCAATCATTCTCAAGTCAACAAATTCAAGATTTCAGCAAGTTTCCATACAGAAATAACATATCTCAGTGTTTCTTTGATAGTTGATCTTATTAGGACTCTAAAATATCTGAGTCATCCTTTATGTTGTCTGTCTGACAAATCAAAATTCTTATTTGCATCAGGAAAGAGACAATAATAATTTTAAAAGATTAAACTGTAATTAAGTTCATCAAAAAACAAGTTTTACACATGTATTTAAGTACATAGAAAATGTAATAAGTTATCTGCCTTGACTGCAGCTGTTTTGGTCAAAAAGACAAGAGAACCTAGTAAAAGGACTTAAAAAAACCCAAACCAGTAATGCCAACTGAGTGGGAGAGAAGACTAAGTACTCAAATCAGTCAACACTGATGAAGTGGGTAATCGTCCTTCTGAAGAGAGGCATACATGTGGGGGAGTACATCAGCACTAATTCATCATGTAATGCTTCTAAATTAGAAGCAAAATTGGACTCTGGGAGAAGCAGCTACCTCTGACTTACACAATTTATGAACAATGTATGATTACAGCAGCAAATCAAAGTTTGAAAAGTGGTCTTATAGATTGAATGAAGACAAATTTTGTGAAGGTCTTGTCTCTCATGCGAGACAGGCTTCAGAGCAAGATAGTAGTGAAAGCAAACATGGGAGAAGCAAGAAGGACACAGAACTCTGGCAAGACAGAATAAAAGTACTCAAAGATAGAAGCCATGCAAACAGGAACTGGCAGCAGGCAGTAGTAAGTCTGGCCGGGATGAAGTTCATTCTCATATAGCAGCATGATGTTTAGATTTGCGGTGAAATACCACTGGCAACACACCGTGTTTTAGCCATTACTGTTTGCTTTTTTCCTGGCATTATCTAATTTGACAATAAAGGAAAACTTAAAGTTATTAGCATGTACTTCTCCATTCTCCAAGTGCATGTTTAGAAGCTGCTAGTCTAAAGTGTCCATGTATTGCACTGCTATCAGTGCACATCATCAGCCTGCCCATTACACCAGTATTATTGTACGGGTAGTACAATATGCATTTTCTTCCAAACAATATTTATGAAGATTACTTATTTTGTTCAAACCTCAAACATTTGTTTCTTTAAAGTATAGATAACATCTAAATTAGAATATCTGTAATCCTAAATCTAGCACACATCTTAAATAAAAAGGGACCACAAACCAACTTGTTCCTGTTATAAGTCTTTTTTGATGTTACAGTGATATCACACATAGGTTACTATCTACACAGTCTGTATGGTACACAAGCTCAGTGAGCTGGGAAGAAGAAAAATATGATTCACATATGAAAAAGCCTTTGTCCTACAATCATTCCTCTCCTGTATAGTGATAGGCAAAGGTAAGATTCGCAGTAACAACACAAAAGAAGAGACAGAGACACCTGTTACCAGTAAGGAAGAGAGAGCAGGAAGGGGGGGCAAGGCCCGCCTTCTTTTATTTTATATACATTTAGAAATCACTATTTATTGGAGGAAATCAGTTCTTCCTCCCTCAATCACAGTGGTCAAAGGAAATGTCCATCAAAGTTCTGTGTCCAGGAGAAAGGAATGTAAATGATAAGATACAGTTATAATAACATGGCCATGTTTACATAGAAAAGTCTGAGAAACTAGCTACAAAAGAATGACAACATCCAGAACTGCAAAAATCAGGGCAACAGGTAAGGAGGGGAAAAATGAAAAAAAAAAAACAAAAACCACACCAGTGTCAAACAGGTTTGTTGGAGGTAAACAATACCTACACTTACAGTTGAGAGAAAACCCAGTGATCTCCAGTCTATGAAAGTCACACAAACTTTGAAATTGAAAGGTTGAAATTGCACGTAACATTCAAACATGAAGAGAAAAACTGGCTCTTCATGAACTTTTAGTCGTGTAAGGTTCAAGTAAAGAAGAATACCTGATGCTTCCTTTAAAGATTACACACTGACAAGAGACACACACAAGCTCTGAAGACCTCAAGAAACTTCCTAACGTTAAAAGTGACACATTTGCCCCACTTTGCTATCAAAGTAAACAAGTAGCAGTTTACTTCAATGACAGAACTTTGAGATTACCTCACTCCTTTCTACCGATGTAGCTTTCTGGATTTAATATATATGTAAAATGCAAACATTTATTCACTAGATGATAAAAATGTCTCAGAATATTATTAACCTAAAAACATCCACATGCTCACTGAAGAGTGACAAAGTTCTGGCACGTGCCTACACATTCCATTTTGCCATCACCGATTGCCAAATTATATCTACCTTTTTAGATCATTATCTATGAGAGTTCTCATTCTCTAAATTACACAGGAGTTACTAAAAACTATGTTATAATTTTGCTTCATTTATATAAATTTATATAAATTCTCTTCATCAGAAAGACAAACTAAAGAGTAAGTGTAGAATACTAATTTTGCAACTTTGCAGTTAATCTCCACAATTGTAAAATTGTTTCTTGTCTCCTATTTGAAGCCTGTGTATTCCAAAACATAAGACACCATTAAGATTTCTATCCATAATTTTTCCACTTCACAAACTCAGTACTGTACTATATTGTCATTGAGGGCCCATATCTGCTAAGGTCTGGTCAACGGCCCCAGTATTTCAGATTTTTCTACAATTAATTTAATAGTCATTTAACCAACACTTGTGTAGCATATTTTTTTCTCCTTCCCTTCTATATTGACTCTCATCTAAATTTTCAGAAAATTTCATCCTCATTTATGTTAATTTTTGGAGATTGGTGATATGTAAAGAGAACAAGCAATACTTAGCTGCTTAAAAATGTAGATCACTATATAAAATTATTCCTTCTCAAATACTTGCGATGAAAGAGTACAATTTGCCTTTTAATAAAATTCTGACCCATGTCAGAATGCGTTTCTGGAGATCCTCATTTATCTTTCTACCCTGAATTGCTGTATGTCCCTCCCGTTCTTTGTAAGAGCAATACATCAGTTCATTCTAGTTAAATGTGATGCCAAGAGAAAGTACAGAAGAACCTATCTTATAAAAAAGCCTAAATACAGCCTGCAAACTGTAAATTCAGTCACGACTACCACAATCCAGTCTTTTGTTTCAGAAAGGTTTCCGCACAAAACAGTGTGGCAATTGAAGTACCTAATGAGAGCTAAGTTCAATGTGACTACTAAGTTCACCCTGAAAAAATATGTACCATAATATTATTCATTAGTGAAGGCCAAAGATAAGAGGATAGACTACATGAGAATGATGGGAAAGCAGGTTATGAAGAGTGAAGTCTTCAGTTAACAAATTCCATGGTAAATTGCTGTTTTATCCTTTTTCTTATCTGATAATCTGATGAAAAAACAGCACTGATAAAATACAAACACCTTTAGAGTTGGTAGGTACTGGAGATGATAACTTCCTACTTTATAAGCACTGCATCTCACAAACTAAAGCAGCTGTTACTCTGAGGTAAAGAAAAAAAGAAATGCAGAGTTAATTGTAGCTTGATCAGAAAAGTTAGAATTGTTTTATTGGTACACAACAAAATCCAAACAAGCAAAGTGACAACTGAGATTTCTTAAGAACATCACTGTTTTCCAAATAGCAGTGATCCCACAGCCACTCATAATAGTTAAAACACTTTTTAGTGTAAGAGAAAAAGATGACTAATCTTTTCTTAAATTTCCAAAAGTAGGAAAAGGCATCATTGACAGACACAAGTACATATCAAGTGCTAGGAAATCCAAAATAACTGATGAAGAAAAAGAAAAGATAAATATATGGTCAGACATAAGAAAAGAAGGAGTAACTTTTTATTAAGACCAAAATACAAATATAAATAAGTTTTTCCTTCATTATTGAATGGGAATGTTTTTCGATTAACTGTAGAAAATCAAAGTAAAAAATATCCAACATAATTTTTGTAGAAGCCATATGATGCAGTCATAGCTGGTGAAATCCTTTTGACTCAAAAGTATCTTAAGACCTATTTTAACCAGAAGGCCAAGTCAGCTCCTGATTAAATTCTATGGAACTATAGATCATATATGGTTCATGCAACTGAGTTAAATGGAATGCTGTTCTTAATTTTTAAATATCCATATAGGACAAAGTCTGGAATACAAAATAAAACCTTTATCTCACCAGAAGGATAGTAAATTGCATTCAAAGCTGAAACTACAGCCATGAATGGCAAAACAGAACACAAATAGTGGAGCAGCTGTAGCACACTACAGAAATACATAAAAATAACATAGCAGATTTGCAAATTTTTTTTTTAAGAGGAAGCCTCTAACTGCTTTGATGCTTTTATCTGCTGTTATTGGCAACTGTGAGACACAGGCTGCTGGACTAGAAACATTGAGCTCCACTTGTTTCATTTTCTCACACATATTTCATATAAAGAAGTTATTATTATGCATATATGAGATTTATTTATTTTAAGGACCATTAGGTTCCTGATCATGTACAATTTTTATCTTTTCCATATTTTTATACTAAAAGAAATAAGAAGAATATAGACAAAACAAGAGCAGGAAAGAACATAAAAGGCAAGACAATGGTTACCTTAATATCTCTATAGCTCTGCATCACTAGCTTGCCTTCTGCAAGCAAACAGTGTATGTTTCAAGCACATTTCATACAAAGCCATAAATATATGACTAAGACATACAGCTCAAGTCAAATAGGACACCTATGCTTAAATCAGTATCACATATAAGTCATATACTTTACCTACTCCTTAAAACTTATTTGATGATGAAAGAAATAATAAAGAAGAGAACAAAATATAGAAACTTGCATGCAATTTTATCAGAATCTAAATGTTACATATATATCTAATGTTTGATATATGGATTGAACATTTTGGTTTCAAACAGCCTTATTCTTGCATAACTCAAAAAAAAATTGATCTTATTTCTTCTGTTAATTCTGCTACATTTGTAGAAAATATTCCAGAGACATGGATACAGTTCCTTCAGACATTATTTTGCAGAAATATAAGGTCCAATTATGTTTCATTAGAAGCTGAGATCATAACTCACTCCTGAAAAACTCCAGATTTAATTCAAATATGGAAGAACTACAAGGCAGACAGCTAATAGCCAGCATCACAAAAAGCAACAGGCATCTGCGGATTCATCTATCAATGAAGGCATTGGGTTTTTTTCCTCTAAAACATCTTAAGCTCTAAATCCCCTCAGTATTTACAGTATCAAAGAGACCAACTGGCTTATTTTTAGAACAATCCATTTAAAAGACCCTAGAGAAGAGACACAAAAAACTGAACGAGTGTAACTACAAATCTGATTGCATTAACCAGCAAAAGACAATTATACAGTGGATGCAGACTGTTCTTTCAATAATTACTTCATTAAGGTGCAGTCTATAACTCACTAAGTGCACATTACTAAAACAATAACAATAAAAAAACCTTGAAAGTAAGACAGTTTGTTAAACAAACAAGCAAAATTACATTGAAAAAATGCAGGATCATATAGTTAAATATACAACACATGTTCATAAAGATAGAAGAATAAGATGAGCTGAAAACATCAGGTTTTTAAAAGTACTCTATCACAGAAACCAACCATGTATCCTATGTCATTAAGATTCAAGTTGTCAACAACTTATCCAAGGCAGCTTTGAAGCAGTCATAAGGAATTATTGAAAAGACATTTTTTCTTTCCTATGTTCCACACTTGAACTGTCACCTATCTCATGCAGAGGTAGCAAGAACTTCTATTTAGAACAGAAAAGGCACAGAAAGGAAAGCCATCTATGTCAGTTTTTCTGATGCGTCTGGAAAATCCTCTGTTACTGTGTAAACTGAACATTTCTGGGCATTTCATTTGTCTCAATAATTCAGTTGATAAGTTATGAATCACCGCCCTTAGGGTTGTTCACTATACTTTGTTCGAGAAACTTAAGTAATACACTAATACACCAAGTTCCTATTTTAACAGTTACCTTTAAAAAACTCTTCCTCTCTTGGAATAGATATCTCTTCATGTATTGAAGAAGAGCATAAACAGACAGGTCAAGTCTGAGGAAGAAGAAGGGCGATGCAAAACGAACATTTATTATTAATACAGATAGTAGTTCAAACAGGACAGGAGTTGGTAGCAATGCCATGAAAAAAATTTCTAAATTAATTCCAAAACATGTTTCAACATTCATTCAGGAAAGAATCTTGTGTAACACCACAGGTATGCTTCCTTCAGTTGTATATGAAAATCACCATTTTAGTTTTAAATAATGAAATTTTACTACAATAATACTAATAATTTTACTACAATAATACTACAATACTACTACTTAATATTTTTTTGCTTAAAGTAACCAAGTTTGTATTAAGGTATTATAAAATTTTCTCCCAAATTACTAGTATGTCATTACGAAAATCAATGCAGACTATTCTTCCAATTGTAATATCATCAGTTCTCTTCTATAATGCAAGGCTACCTGCAACAGAACACCTCTGGGGGACTTCAAAGCCATTTCTTAGAGATTCTGAAACACTCCCAAAAATTTTCATTAAAATAAGATGTTTAAAGTTTAAAAAAATAAGTATATATTAAATACAGAATATTTTCATCCACTTTGGGGAAAAAAAAAAGGAACAAAACATACATTGTTACACACACAGATTTGACAAAATAACAGACAGGATTTTGACTCATCTTATGCTGTGTTTGAATTCAAAAGAAGAAAAGTAGTTGGACAAATAGTAGCCATTATAGGTTACTGTATATCAATAACTTGGAAAGATTTACTTTGTTTCCTATTTATTTGCGAGCATTTACTAGTTTGGTTTTGGCTTTCTTTTGTTTGGGTTTTTTTTTTGAAGGGGGGGCTTTTTCATTTATTTGTTTTAGTATGTTGTTTTGCTTTGCTATTGTTTGGGGTTTTTTAAAATCAGACAGAATAAGAACCTAAAACTGTAAGTCAGTTAAATCTCATTTATCCTCAGGTGAATCTCCTTCAAATCTAACCAGATTTTGCTCTGAGTGATGAAACTCTCAAAAAAGCAAAAGAAAAAGCATAAAATGTTATCAAATGAGTCTTTAAGCTGTTTGATCCACTACAGAGACAAGGCACAAACAAGTATTTTAAAACAGTCTTTGGAAGGTAAAAGGCAGGGAAATGTCATTATGTAGAATTTGTTTCTGAAGAGCTGACATTTTCAAGCAGAAATTCCCTTCATTCACCCTTCCAGCTTCCAACCCCAGCTAAACTGAAGCCACCAATAAAAGGTAAGTCATTCTGCTGTTCTTTCCTTTAAGAACACTCCTAGTCACTCTTTCTCACTTGCACTTTAACAGACACATTTTCTCTAGATCTGTTAAGTGGCATAAGTGTAGTATGAATAATCAATATTTCTAACACAGTAACTAAACAGTGAATAACAAGACCGGGTGTTTTGAATTCCATCTTATAAGCTGCAACACAATTTCTAAAATATATCTGCCATTAAGATAATTTCTCTCTGTGCTGGCTGACTTTTCTTCTACAGAGTTCTGAGATAGTTCCTTCCTTCAGTATTTAACTGCATTGCTCCAGAACAGTATCCAATTCTGGAGTGACACAATAAAACAAATGCAAAAAGACCCTGTGTCTGAAATAACCTTAGAATCAATTCTGTGTGTAGGAGAATGTACACATTTTATTTATGAAACAAATGGGTTAAGTTTGCCACTTTTCTGTTTTAAGAGAGTTTCTAGTCTTTTTTTCTCTTTTCTTAGATTCTTTAATGACTCAGGGACATACCTCCACACAATGACATGTTCATCTTACCCACTCACTCTTTCAAAAGAAAACCTCTGCGAAATGTAATGGATATAGTCAAGATGTTGTGGAAAATATATCAAACTGACACTAAAGAAAATGGTCCTTTACTATGACTCATTTTAGTAGGTAGATGTATACATATGTAGAGGTACAAATTCTCCCTCTACTAGACATTACAAAAATATAATTATATCACATATCATCTACCAAACACACTCACTGAAAACTTGTCAAATACTTAATTTACTCTGTCAGGATCATTTTCTAACGGTGAAGTCCTCAAGTTATAAAATGACCAATTCTATATGAAACACATCCAAAATTTCTACAAGGTCACATGAATCCCAAAGAACAAATGCAAGAAATATATTTCTAAATGTTTAAAAAGAATGACAGAAAAAATTTATGATAAACATACAATCCATGTTAACTGTCTTGCACATGAAGATTAATAAATCCACAAATCCTACAACTCAAAGTTACGCAATATAGAACCTGTCAAAGCACTTCTTTCATCCTGCAATATCTCATCTAGCTTCACAGTGGTTTGACTCAGGCCATATTGAAATTTTGACGAAACAAAACTAACCATAGCCAAGAAGCCCAAATTCCAACAGAAACATATCACATCATAGCTTAGTATTCATAAATACCAGCAAGAAAACGCACTCAACTACATTCTAAAATCATCATGAAAACTGACACCAAATTGCAACATTCCCTTCCAACAAGATACGCGTTTCATTACATATCCTATTTCATCTGACAGACATAATTTTATGTCAAATAGGAAAGATATTCTTTAAGAAAATCAAATTAAAATTAAGATATATCTATCAGTACACAATGACAGAAGATAACATCAATTTAAGCTACTACATTTGGTGACTATAATCAGTTACCTGCATTTTAAACAATTGACAGGTTTAGGGCAGATTTTTTAACTTATTCATACTATATTTTAATTTTGTACATAATTCTTCAAAGAAATCTATCCTGTGTCTATTTCTGCTGACCTAAAAATATATACACACATTGAGATGTGTCATCTTTTACACCTAAACTGTGAACAAATTCAGTACCTGCTTCAGGCAAAACTTTCCTGCAATTTTGTCTAGTAAAGTGATTTGCTGTAAAGGGAATGTAAATAACAAAGGTCTATTCAAGTGTAAAAGGAAACTCCTGGAACTACTTTGAATTACAGAATAATAAAATTTTATCTTATTTCAAACATACAGGAACTTCCCTTTGAATGTCAATGTTTGTAGTGCCAGGGAAATGGACTTTAGAATAGTTAATCCCAATCTTACATGACTAAAGACTTCCTATTGTAAACAAAATAGCCTCTTTGATAGCCTCATACTGATTAATGCTCTTTCAGATTGCGAAAAGAAGCAAAAGACTCACAGACAATCTTCTGCTTGCCCATCAAAACCCATCCAGCAGCAAGATGTAAAACTAGCTTGGTGATGTTTTACATCATTCCTATGGAACAGTCACATGCTTCAAAGCAGACACGTTTCAAAGTTGGTCTTTTGGGTTATTGTTGCCACACAATGAGGCAAAACAATACGACCTCTTCAGTGAAAAAAAAAATTCTTTAAAAAATTACTCTACAATTACTGTAGAGAAAAAAAACCCAACCAATTATATTGACATGAAGAATTGCAGCTGATTTTCAAGAACGTATAGAAGTGAGGAGCATGTACGTTTAGTTTGCCCTCTGGTGGCCAGTTCCAGCGCTGGTTACATTTATACAAGGATTCACTTTAGGATCAGTGTAATTTGAAGGCAGTAGGTATGTTACAATTACTTTTACAATTCTTCATCTAACCCCTCATACATTTTTAGCACACAACTGCTGCTAACTTGGTATTCCTTCATACATTCCATGATATTCCTACAAACCTTGAGTGTCTACCAAACCACTTGTACAGATCCAATCATTGGCCAAGTTTAGGATACTTTAAAAACTAACAGAATGTAGTTGCGTTAATCTCCTGGTAAGATCAAAAGGTGCAAAAGGAGAAAAAACAGTTTTGAAGGCAGAATACAGACTGATTTATGCCACTAGAATTCAGTAAGTCAGAGGATAAAACAGAACTCCAGAGAAAACTATTGGAGTTTCTCAAAAGCACTTGTGAATTTGTCCATATAGGTAAGTAACAACTACCACTCAAAACCAAATTGTTGCCACTATGCACTTGTAACTGTAGAGAATTTGATTCAGTGGAATCTTTGAGAACATTTCTTGGAAGAGATTCATGAAAAAACACACAGCAGAACAGAACAAATCTGAAATAATCTGTAGCTACTGAACTGTCAAATGAGACAAGAAGCCGTTTCAGATTCTGTGGACAATCAGGTCTGACTGCTGAACAGAAATACCACATCAAAAATTTAACAATTTTCGATTTTAGACAGACAGTCTGATAAGCATTATTTAATAACGTGTTTTCTCTGTGATTCTGAACAGCAACACATCAACTTGACCAGTGTGCAACAGGAGACCAAGCTACTAAAAAAAAAGATTCCTTTCCATTTTCTTCTCCCCAGATTGCAATGGTCTAAAACAACCACATGCTTCAACCACACACTTCTCATCAAACCCAGGATTAATGACATCCTTCTTTGCAAGCAATCAGCCGGTAGATTCTCAAAGGGGCTTTCTTTTGCACAAAGAGTTTCAAGTCTATGAAAATTTAAAAGGACTCAAGAATTCAAGGGTTTGCTGAAAATACAGTCTCTATTTGCCAACAACATTGACATTAACAGTTTATTCCAATGAAGATTTCAGGCAATCCTGCAGCCCCATTATTGCAACATCTTCTGATTGCAAACATTCAAAAAGCTGCCAATTCTGCCTCACACACTAAATAAATGCACAGAGGCAGCTGCCTGAGGTTTTGGAAAGACCAAAAGCAAGATGAGAATATATTACCCTCTAGTGACTGTCTACCAGTTAAAGCAAAAATTGTAAATATTTGCTTGTGCATTCTGTATAATACAGCCAAGGAAAGAGGGGACTTTTGTGTGCAACTAAGTAGGGAAAAAATTAAAAATCTAGTGACTTGGGTAATAAGACATATTATTGCACCTGAGCCAACTCCTTAGTTTAAAACAGCCTACAATGAGCATAGCATCAAAAATACAAAGTCTTTCTGAACAGGTTTTATGGATGAATTGGGGAACTGTGGATGGAAGGATGAAATAATTATCTTCCTTAGTTGCAGTCATTTTAACTGTACTGGAGATTTTCCCTTATATCACTTTTGTCAAATATCTGACTATTTGATTTGTACAGTAGAAGATTTATGAAGGAAAGAACTGATGGAATGCTGATAAAGCCTGTAATATTATTGGCTGTTCTGAAGTGCCTTCGTAACATTTTGAAATGACAGCTTTATGCCTTTGTGGCTTTTGCATTTTTATCTTAAGTAGTTTTGATACTTGAGTACATGCTGGAGTAAATGAACAGTCTTTTTGTTATAAAAGAACAGCTTCTGGGATACACAAGTTACACAAAGCCTTCCTTTCCAGGTCTATCTCTATAACCTGCAAAAGGATTACAATCTACACACTTGCCAGCAATATAAGCTACTGCAAAAAATAGATGGGGGGGATGAAGGGGGAAGGGGAAATGCTCCAGAATATCTGCCTGGCTTTTCTTCACATAATTCTGTAATATAAAAATCTAACCAGCTATTAGTGGAAGAGTCATTTTACTAGTCCTGATCCAAGGTTTCTTCACCAGTTACATTAACTGTAGCATCAAAATACCTCTTTTTTTAATAAGAAACCTTTTAAAACCATTCATTTCTCTCCTTTCAGGAGAAATTTGGCTTTGTTTTCCATCCTATAGGACTTTGGGATCTTTTTCAAAAGTAATAAAAAGATATTATTTTCTTCTTGAAGATACACATACTTGTCAAGAACAACATACTCACACACAGAGTCAAAACCAATCCTTTGTTTAGAACTCAGATTCATCTACAATAACCTAGAATAAGAAATTGGCCACTGACACAAGATAAAACAAAACTGGAGAACTGAAGTTTATCTTCACAATACTGGTTAAGTAAGCTTTCTTTCCAGGATACTGTTACACAATAGGAGCATTCTATCCGGATAAAAAGAATTGCCAGGTGTTGCCCTGCTTTTGCAGTTATGAACGTTTTAATTTCTTTGTAGCTAGTTCTCACAGTCTTTGCTGTAAACATAGCTATGTTATTGTAACTGTATCTTATCTCTCACATCCCTTTCTCATGGACACAGAACTTTGATGGACATTTCCTTTGACCACTGTAATTGAGGGAGGAAGAACTGATTTCCTCCAATGAATAGTGATTTCCAAATGGATATAAAAAATAAAGAAGGCGGGTCTTGCCCCCTTCCTTCCTTCTCTCTGATCCTGGAAGCAGGTGTCTCTGGCTCTTCCTTTTGTGTCGATACTGTGACAGCCAGGGATCTTCAGAGTTATTTACTTTCAATGGGATAAGAGAATATTCAGGTTCAGTGGGGAAAAGTACACTTCCCAAAGGAAAAATAAAACATCTACAACCAGCTGGTCACAGTTCCATTTGACAAAAACTCTGAAAAAAATGCTTAGGACTTGCCAAGAACTACAGAGCTCATCTTCAGGCTACCCTAATATAAGCAAAGTCACAAATCTAAAGCCTGAGGGTACATTCAATTTGAATACAAAGGAGTCAAGCTTCAGAGTAAAAGGCTACTTTGCTGTGAAACTACTTTGCTATATGACATTAGAATACAAGAACTGTGTTCCTACTAGTGTGGATAAACTGTTCTCCGTAAGGACATCCATAATTGAATTATTTTAAATTACTGCTATGAAACTGCACTGGAGGTTTTAAACAAAATACAATTTCTGACTCCATGCTAATACCACTTTTTTTCTAGCTTCCCTGGAGAAAATAGAAAGACAGAACTACATATAACCTCCTGTACACTTGTTCACAAAAAGTTCCAAGAGCATCAAAAAGCAAACTGGCAAGAGTATAAAAATTAAATTAACCTCATATAGACTAAGGCATCGGGATCTATAGTTAACACTTCCTGTCCCAGTAAGGTTTTTTACAAGGTAGCTGTAACACTCAAAAAACAGAAGATAATGTAGAAGCGTAGAATGTTTTAAGACACAAGAGACCTTAAAGGTCATCTGGTTCTAACTCTCCTGACATGGATAAGAACCTTTCACTAGACCAGGTTACTCATAGTCCTGTTCAGCCTGGCAGTCAACACTTCCAGGGATGTGGAAGATCCACAACTGCTCTGGGAAGCATTTTCCAGTGTCTCACCACCCGCACAGTAAAGGATTTCTGCTTAACAGCTTATCTAAACCTACCTTATTTCAGTTTGAAGCCATTCCCCCTTGTCCTATCACTACATGCCCTTGTAATAATCCCTCTCCACTTCTCTTGCAGCCCTCTTTGGGTACTGGAAGGTTTCTCTAAGGTCTCCCAGACCCTTCTGTTCTCCAGACTAAACAAACCCAAGTGTCTCAATCTGTCTTCACAGGAGAGGTGCTCCAGACCCCTGACCATTTTCACAGCGCTTCTCTGGACTTGTTCCACCTTGTCCATGTCCTTCATATGCTGGGGGCTCCAGAGCTGGATGCAGCACTCCAGGTGAGGTCTCATGAGAGTAGAGTAGAGGGGGAGAATCACCTTCCTCGATCTGCTGGCCACACTTCTTGCGATGCAGCCCAGGATGTGGTTGGCTTTCTGGGCAGCATGCACACATTGATGGGTCATGTTGAGCTCCTCACCCATCAACACTCCCATGTCCTCCCCAGGGTGGTCTCAATCAATTCTCTGCCCAGCCTGTACTTGTGCTTAGGGCTGCCCAAGCCTGGTGCAAGACCTTGCACATGGCCTTCATGAGGTTCACACAAGCCCATCTCTCAAGCCTGTCCAGGTCCCTCTGGATCATCCCTTCCCTCCAGCATGTTGACCACACCACACAGCTTGGTGTCGTCAGCAAACTTACTGAGGATGCCCTCGATCCCACTGTCCATGTCAACAACAACAATGCTAAACAGCACTAGTCCCAACACCAACCCTTGCGGAATGCCAGTCATCTCCATTTGGACATCAAGATGTTGACCACAACCTCTTCAGTGCAGCAATCCAGCTACTTCCTTACCCACTGAGCAATCCAACCATCAAACCCATGTCTCTCCAGTTTAGAGATTACAATGTGGTGCAGGATGGTGTCATATGCTCTTCACAATTCCCAGAAGATGGTATCAGTTGCTCTTACCATATTGACCAACACTGTAATTCCATCACAGAAGGCCATGTTGGCTGTCACCAATCACCTGGGAGTTTCCAGAAGGAACTTCTCCATGATCTTGCTGGACACTGAGATAAGACTGACTGTGGCTTCACAGGTCTTTCCTATCTCCCTTTTTAAAAATGAGGGTTGTGTTTCCCCTTTTCCCGAAGGAACTTAACCAGACTGCCACAACTTCTAAAATATGATGGGCAGTAGCTTTGCCACTTCCTTGGCCAGTTCCCACAGAACCCACAGTTGTATTTCATCAGGTCCCATGGACTTGTGCACCCTCAGCTTCCATCAATGGTCTCAGGCCTGATCTTCTACAGTGGGTGGTTCTCAGTTCTCCCAGTCTCTGCCTTTGTATCCTGGGACTTGTCCCAGTGCGACTGGCACGCTTGCCAGTGAAGACGGAGGCAAAAAAGTTGTGGAGTACCTCAGCCTTCTCCATATCCTGTGTGATCTGGTTTCCCGCTTCCTTCCTGAGAGAACCCACATTTTCCAAAGACTTTCTTTTATCACTGATACATTTTCCTGCTGCCCTTAATGTCCTTAGCCAGATTTAAATTTATCAGGACTGCAGCTTTCCTAACCTGACCTCTGAATGCTCAGAAAATTTCTGTTTTCCTCCCAGGCTACTTGTCCCTGCTTCCACCCTCTGTAGGCTTTTTTTGCCTTTTGGTGATTTTGCCCAACATCTTCTTTGTTGGGATGCATTGCTCCTGAGCTTGGAGGATGTGATCCTTGAATATTATCCAGCTTTCTTGGGCTTCTCTTTCCTCCAGGGCTTTATCCCATCCCCTTATTCGCATCCCTGAAATGGGCAGTCTGCTCTCCTGAAGTCCAGGGTAGTGAGCTTGCTGTGCATCCTCCTTGTTGCCCTAAGGATCTTGAACTCGACCACTTCACGGTCACTATAGCCAAGGCTGCCCTTCTGACTCACATTCCCCATCAGATCCTCCTTGTTGAGAACAAGGTTCTGCAGAGTACCTCTCCTCATTGGCTCCTCTAGCACTTGGAGAAGGAAGTTGTCATCAATGCATTCCAGGAACCTCCTGTAACGTTTATGCCCTGCTGTGTTGCCCCTCCAACAGATAGCAGGTTGGTTGAAGCCCCACATGGGAACCAGGGTTTGTGAACATGAGGCTACTCCTATCTGTCCATAGAGGGCCTCATCCACTTGGTCTTCCTTGGTCAGTAGGCCTGTAGCAGCTCCCCTCCACAATGTTACCTGTCCCTGTCCTCCCTTTAATCCGGACCCATAAGCTCTCAGTCAGCTCCTCATCTGTCCCCAAGTGGAGCTCCATGCACTCCAGATGGTCATTGACACAGAAAGTGACACTCGCTCCTCATCTCCCCTCCATGTCCTTCCTAAAGTGCCTGTATCTTTCCAACACTCCAGCCATAGGAGACAACACACAACATCTCTATGATACCAAGAAGATCACAGCCCTGCAGGTATGTACACATCTAACTCTTTGTTTAAATCTCATGCTACGTGCATTAGCATAGAGGCATTTAAGTTAGGCTCCTATGACGGTGACTTACTGACTGGAATTCCTATGTGCTGCCCTTGAGGTACTCTCCTGTGACTCCGCATACCCTCACCAAGCTCTGGACATCTCTTATTTGCTCTGATATCAAAGTATTAAGAGGGGGATGGATTGAGCTTCCCCTTTCCCAGCAACTTTATTTTAAAAACTCTCTTCACCAGCTTAGCAAGCCTATGACCAAAGGTGCTCTTCCATATCTAGCTCATCCAAAAGAAACACTAAAGAAATATAAAGTAAACTCTTAGATTTTCTTCCAGTGTACAGTACCAGATAGCCTTTGCTTTTAAACAGAAAATTATTGATGATCATACTAATATCTTAATTCCTCTGCACAATACTGAGCAGCAATCTTAATTCTCATGAATTTTTAAAAGCATTGTATTTAAAACAGCACTTACTCCCACCTGGCTCAAAACTTCTTTGCTTACTTTACTCCATTAAATAAAGCTTCCATTTAATGCACTCAAATGCCATTTTATTTTTTTTTTTACATTGCCCATTCATCTAAAACAGTCTACTTTGGATTCTTCTTTCCAGAACATCTTCCTGACTACATCCTGTTGCTTAAAATCACTTTAATTCCATAAGCTAAAGACAAGCAAGCTTATAGTCCATAAAAAAAGGCTTTTTGACTAGCTAGAAAAATAAATTCAAATCACTGAATGTTTGCTAGAAGAACTACTGACAAAGCCCTCTTCTATTTTGGCTGAAGGAGAAAGAAGGCTTTTAGTCAGCATGCTTCAGGTGCTAATAAGCTAACAAAATCCATCCTTAGCCTGATGCCTCTGCCTTCCCTCACATCCCTCTTTCTAAAACAGAGCACCTTACTTAAAACCCAACATACAGAAAACTTGTACTTTGAATTCTCATTGTCTCTCAGGCTACGGCTATGTAAGACAAGAAAAGAGTGTTTGACTGAAAGGTGCTTCATACCAGAAAATATGGTGAAAATAGTCATCACATCTACTTTTTTCAATGCTTTGGGCATTTTGGGCTAAAATTTCAAGCTTTTGTCTTTGCATAGGTAGTTTAATTCATTGTGCAACTCTCTTTTTTTTTTTTACTTCAGGCTCAAAAACAAACAGTTGTAGTGCAAAGTTTACAAGTTTCACAATTTTTTTGTATGTACATTAGGAACTTCAAACATAGTATGTCATCCCTAGATAACCAGAGTATAGCATCTAGTATTACACAAAGTTGTTTCATTTATTTCATTTCCAGCTTTTGGATTTTTCTCCTTTCTGAATATTTTTCCTATGCATGGATACATCTGTATAATTTACCTCCTATTTGTGTTCTTTTCACATAATTTACGAAGTTAGGGGTTTTTTAAACCCTGGCCTCATCTGTTTTCACTTCCTCTTCAGAATTTACTACTAATCCTTCAGTTCATTACCCTGGTCAGCAGCTTTTGAAGGTTCTCCCTGAAACTACGGAATAAACGGATATGGTTAGTTGAGTGACAGAAGAGCAATTCCCAGCTACAAAGCTACATTTCCTTAGCAAACAATAGCATACCTAAGAATGTTCTTTCTGAATCTCCCTGGAGAAATCCACACCCACTCTGCAGACTGCAGCAGTACTGCAAAAGCAGAATTCTTGACAAAATATATATACCTACGCTTCCTTCAGAGAAAGTACTGTAACACACTGCACGTGGGGCCAGGGAGAAGTGTGTTCCAAGACATTCATATTTCGAGTGTACTAACCAGCCCTTGTCTTCAAGGTCCAACCCACAGCACACTTTTAAGTGTGTACTCTGAATATTTCCAAGAATTTCAGGTCATGTTCTTTATCAGTCCTGCATCATGCAGAAAATACTCTGCAATATTTCACATTTAAACAAGCTAATCTGAAGATTAGACACTTCTGTGAAAAAAAAATGAGAAATAATTAAAAGTATGTAATGTATCTTCTCTGACACAGGTGGGGTCATAAAAAGGTATTAATTGTCCATTGACATTAAAATTTAAAACTGTTAATACTTTTTATTGACGTTACTAGAAAAATAGTAATCTAGAAAAGTTACTGTAGGTAATAACTCTGTATTTTGTTCTTAAGACAAACTTAAACTTGGTTGGAAGTAGAAGAATGTTGAAACAAAATAATTTTTAGTAACTGCACAATAGCTATACATGTCAGGGTTAAAGGTTTAAGCTGTTTTTAGCAGTATAATGCTTCACTGTAAAAATAAAATAATCTATACATAGAATACCTCTTTAACATGCAGGTTCAATACTTTATTCTTCACATACAATTTACAGAAGAACAAAGAACTGTCTTTCCATCCACTTGCACAAAATACCTATAATTTGAATATTGGTCCTATAAAGACTAGTTGTACCTAATTCTAGCATTTAAACACCAGCTGTTTCATCTGCACAAAGCATCTAGGACAACTAGCCTTCCTGACAGAAAAAGGTGGCCAGTTTGAAAGGATCACAAAATCACAACAAAAAACTGTTTAAAGCAGACATCTGTCTCCACTTACAATAGAGTAAGTCTGCAGAAAACGTGCTTCTGCACTATTACAGTTAGGCAAGATGAGTCTCAGCTTCACTGTCTGAATAACTGCTTCACTTCCCAATAGTTATTTGGCCAAGCAAAGAAACCTTGATCATCACCCAACACACAAACCCAGCAGTGCTTTACCTGGATAATGTACTAGTTTCCTTAGTTCTGCAAAATATACCCAAAGGTAACTCTACTTTTCCAAATACAGCTATTTCAGAATGAATGGCAGGGGGAAAATGCTTTTTGTTGGCACCTTTTTTCCTTTCCAGATGCAGTATCATAGCATCTTAAATCTACGTAGAAGTTTTAGGCTGTAACATTAAGCAACTCCACACAGCAAGAAACAATACATTGCTATCGCAGTTAATTCAACCTCCATCAGAATTGGCTTTCTGCAAGCTAGCAAAAATCATTCATTTGCATTTGGGGTTTTTTCTCTGAAAAAAAATGTTGAAAATCGTTAATGATATTTTTCTAGGCAAAATGATTCATTATCTGCACTTATAACATAGTAATATCAAATTTACATTCTGCTCCTGAGGCAAGATAAATTACATCTCTAGCCTCCAGTGTTGTTGAAAATAATATTCATAATTTAGAAGACTTGAAGAGAAATAGCTGAAATATAATGATAAAAATCAGGCAAGGAAAATTAGGGCAAAGAAATTTCTGGTTATTTAAGGAACCAAGGCATGTGTCTTGGCATTGAATAGCCTTCCTAGTCCAACACAAGCTATTAAAGTCATATCCTAACTTTACTTCTTTCCTAGTAAGAATTTTAACAGAAAAATGAATACATAAAGATATGTGAATTATACAAAGAAGATTTCTCAAACTTTTTCCACTATTAGGGTGATATATGTATCTATCCATGAAGAACTGCACAATATCCTGACCTTGAGAAACAGCATTCTTGTTATCAAAACTTTTCTTGGCCTGGTTCTTTCTATTTTCTCAGGTTCTAAGGATTTGTATCACAATGGCAAAGATAGAAATTATGACAGAAGTAGATTTTGTGGAACTTAAAAAAAGGCATGATGGGTTGTAGAAAAGAAAAGCTTTCTTCTTCACTTCTATTTCTTCTCCTAAAACGTTTCTGAAATAAAAATTAAAAACTCCTATTTCCTTATCACAGGACTCTTTTCTCCATCCTAGCACAAAGAAATGCATGAAGCTTTGAGGTAATTGGTACTTAGATCAAGGCAAAACTCCTCCATGAAGACCACATTCATAGCTGTGAAGAAAGGCAACAAACACTTGTAGAGCAATAATTATCTACAGTGGAAATTATCTAGCGTGATCTTACCAAGAATTATTCAGCACTGGAAAATTTGACACATGACATATTTCTGTCAACTGACTGTTGCCACGTGATCAATTAAATGACAAAAAAATTCAGCATGCAAGAGATAGAGTGAAACAGAAAAGAAATACAAGAGCAGGAAAGACAGAAATATGGGTCAAATCTTCATATCCTGGTAAAGCGAAAGTCCAGTATATACTATTTGCAGCTGCACTGATGTCCACATTTATCAGACCAAGATACTGAGGTTAGAGACATACCAGTACAGAGCATAGACCTGGCACACACCACACGTTCTGATTTAAGGTAGAGCTGGTAACAGCCGTTCAGCAAAAATAACATGGTCATCTAGAGCTTGAAGGCTTTTCATTCCTCTGATGATGATGTTAGCAATTTACTCCTGCCTGGAGCATATTCTCAATGATTCAAGTGGAGGGAGAAAGAAATTGAGGTACAGTTTTAAAAGGCTCATACAAGGAGGAAAAGTGAAGAAACATCTCTTGAGAAAGAAACTCAGGCACTTGGGAAGCAGAATTTGTACTCATAGCAGATTTGCCCTTTCAAACAAGTGTAGTATCCATTAAGCTCATTCGCCTTTTAAACATCTCTTGCTTTTAATTACAGCTCAAATTATATGGAAAAGGGATGACCTTTCAGGAGACAGAAACTTTAGCAAAATTTCTCCCTCTCCAACTGTCACACTAATCAATGCTGAAAGGCTTAAAAGCCTTAAAAATGTCTTACTAATTTCTCCATTTCGAGACAGTTCACAATGACAATCAGAAAACAGAGTCTAATGTACAGGAACAGAGTTAACAAAGTAGAAAGACTATAGTAATATTAACTGGTAACTCCTATTTTAACATAAATTCTGTCAAGACTACTATATACACACTTGAAGAGTCTTAAGCTTGTCTTAAATACTCTCATAATCATGCAGCTGTCATGGAACAGTGATAACAACATCCAATCTCAATCATGTGCTTTTCCGTGACTGTGATCTTCTACTTCAATAGTTTGGGGTCGAGCTCCTAATCTGTCCTTAAAGGAAAAGGGGAGATGCAATTGCCTTAAGCACATTAAATTACACCTCTAAAAGGTATTTGAACACATATCTATTTCCCTTAGGCTGCTTTATCTTTGAGAACCTTGAAGAAACACATCAATAGCAAGAGGCTGCTCTCATTTTGCTGCTCAACAGGCAAATTACTTAGATATTATGCGCATAGTTAGCAAAGGATATGAACACCGCAAACAATGTTTTCACTCAGTTTGATTTTTTCTCCTCTCTCCAATCACTGTCAGAAACAGACAGGGAAAAACCCATCTCTCCCTTCTATTCTAGAGTTTTCAGTATGTGTACTCTTATTTTCCTCTCTCAATTTAATTCTTCTCTTTGCTCTTCATTCTTTACTTCAGAAGTGAGGTTAATCATGGCCGAAAAAATACCTAACTTACCCCCACATATTAAGGACTCTGTCCTTCTCTCACACCAACTTCAGTTTCTACAACAAAAAGAATCAAAGACAACATGTACTCTGAAAATCAAAAAATAGTTACTTCTAAACTTTTGCGATCCTGAATTAAGTCCCAGATGAAATATGAAAAATGCTGCAGCAGTATAGCTGATTTATGAATATCATTACTAAACAGAGCCCCTGATTTCCATGGGATCTCTCAGATACTCATAAGCATTTGGAGAACTGTGGAGCACTATTGAAAGAAAAAACAAAATTTCTGAAATGTGTCAAATATGTTCTTAAAACACTTTTTTTTAATTTTTCATTTGAATAAAAATTTAGTTACAAAATCAGAAAATTAGAACACCAATAACTGAAATATTTTTTTCAAGTTTCAGGTTTAACAATGAATAAGCTAGATATATTTGGAGCCTGACAATAGCAGTGGTTTTCAGTCGTCTCCAGATAATTCCACACCAACAACTTACTTTTACAACATTGCCACTGAACTTTTTCTGGTTTCAGAAAGCAATTGTAACGCATATGCTGCTAGCCATAAAACATACATTTGTTTAGTGGCTGTTGTTCAAAAATAAGCTCAATGGACTGCTGCCTACAAGTAAGCTGGCTAACTGTCTGCACTAACTTTTCACTTGGAGGTAGTAATATTGAGGTTTATATTAAGCTGCTCTATACAAAGGCACTTCGTTTTGTTGTAAAAATATACATTTTGTTTGAAGTACCACATAGATACATTCAAATCACCTCTGCACACCAAATTCAAATACCAAAATCACTGAAAGTGTGAGCATATATTGCTTTTTTAGTCATTGCTCAGAAACAGAATAAACTTGCTTAAGGCCCTGCATTACTAGATCAATTTCTATATTATAATTATTACTTCCATACCCTCGCTCACCACATATATCGCTTGAGAGCATTTTGCCATGTAGATGCACCTTTAGTCTCTCCACAGGGAGATGTCAGAAGGAATAGCTAAAGCATTTTGATCCCTAGATACTTATTTTACATTAATCATCCTATACATGTATCAGTTGTTGCCACCAATTTTGTAATCAGGACTCAATTCAGAAGATTACTCTTTCTTCTGAAAAATATTACCAGTTTCTATAACTCTTCAACATGAAACTCAAACATGTATTTCCATCACTCATAGAAAAAGTGCTCAGTAGAAATTAATACTCACAAGAGTGATAGATGCCCTGATGACAAATACTTTTTAAAGCAAATAATAAAGAGTTGTAGTAAGATCTTCCATTTTCATTTGGGGAGAAAAGCAATTCCAAAGTTCTCTCTATACTCACCGTAATTGATACAGCAAGAATGACATGCTGTCCATTTATCAGAAACTGATTTAAGTCTTCCTTACATTCCCAACTTAAATGAAAAACTTCTCTATGACACCAAAGGTTTAATTACACACATGACAAATTTAACAAGTCAGTATTTTTTCAAGAGTCCTTTTAAAGCAAAATAATGAAAACTCATAATTTTTGACTGCAAAAGAAAGGGAAAAAAACAACAACAACAACAAAAAACCTTTTAATTTTCCTACAGACTTAATCTATAGCACACCATATATGGCAAGGTATCCAATAAAAAGAACCTAGAACATCCTTTCCTCAAGCTTAGCTCTGTAATTAGAATTAAAGAAGATATAAAATGAGCATCTGGCCTCATCTGTTTTCTCTTGCAGTCTAAAAAAAGAGAAGAATATTAACATCTCAGACCTACAGTTAACATTCAAAAGACTTTTATGTAAAAAAAAAAATCCACCATGTGCATATACATGCACATACACAAAGAAAACCCTGCTCCTGCTACAAACAGCCACATATTTGCCCTTCTGTTTTGTCCTTAAATAAATCTAAAATACATAACACCGGCTTTAAAAATCCAGCTATGAAGGAATTACCATACTGTTGCTATAATTTTTTACATCGGTGAGAATATCCTTCTAGTGCTCACATTGTGTACATATATATGAACATTTTATTTTCCTGTTTTCCCTAGAGAAGCACTCAGCTTCCTTTGTTCCATTAGCTATCTAATAAAGCAACACAAAAGTAAACACAAGACATGAAGATAAAAACCTTGCAGTAGACCAAAAAAAACAAGGAGGAAAGCATATGAAGATGTAAAGTATATGAAATTACTCCTTAAAACCAGAAAGCAAATATTAAGTGTACTTCATCCCTTTTAAATAGCCTGTGTAAGCTAAAGATAAAGAATTATTCACCAAGCAACCAAATCCAAATGCCAACTTAATAACAAGAAAATTTAATCAGGCGCAGCAAGTTGCATCTTATTCGGTTGATAAACATTTGGGTTTATTTTGTTTTTTTTTAAATAGAAACTAAGAATTACCTAATGTATCTCTACATATAATCAATCACTAAAATCCATCAAGAAATTTGATGCCTATTGTGAAACCACACTGCAGTATCATTCTTTCATTCTGAATCAGTGATACGGGGGCAGGAAGGTACTGACAGACACAACCAAGAAACGCACTGGCTACAAATAAATTTTAGTATTGCTAAAATAAATAAAATAATATACAAATAAAATACAAATAACTTCAGTATAGCTAAACAACTAAGAATTGGAAGTGCCTAACAGCACTCATACATAGCAATGTATCACATACTTAGTTTTCATCACGTATTTTACAGGGTTTTTTTTCCAACAGTCTGATAGAGTACACTACTTCCATTCCTAGGTCAGAGTTCTACCCTGAATTCACTACAATCCATGAGAACCTTCCACATATAAACAGTACTTCTGATGATTTTTTTTCCTCAGATAGTGTTGTTTAACACTAAATACTGCAAGTCCATGAGCATGCAATTAACTATACATAGCAAGTTTCTCAAATAACTGTAACATTCCTTCCTACAAAAAATGTCTTAATGAAGACAAATTGACTGTTTACCTTTTCTAATTTCTGTGAAAATCATCAAATCTGATGAAAATAATTTTATATTAAAAAGTCCACTTTTAAAAATAAGAAAACTATACAGAAATCCCACAGGGTAAGGCTATTTTCTGTTTAAAAACTGATCCCTTTCTACACATGTTCAATTTAAAAGCTACTTTCATCTTCTGCAAACTCATCAATAGTCCTACAGAACCCAAAACATTTTTTATCAACACTAAACTTTCCCAAGATACTCAAAACAAATACAAATCTATTTCAAAATAGTGTCTTCAAAGTAGCACCTTCCGCTGAATGCAAGCACAAAAGCTGTGGGAATTGGCTGCTAAAAGACACCTGGCCCATAGTTCCTGCTATTCAAATTACATTTCATATAGTAAGTGTTCCCCTAGGATACAAAAAATTGAGGTCATGCTCTTGATTTCTGCTGTTCTTGATTAGTTATTGCTTTTTCTTCAGTAAGTCATTGAGAAAGACCTACAACACAAACACATCTGCAAAAGAACAAGTAGGTTTACAAATAAGGCAAGTTTCTATAATTCAGGTACTGTAAGTCAGGGTTCAAAATAAACTGTTGATTTGTGTGCTACAGAAATGTTTAACTTTAAAAGAGCTAAGTCACAGGAAGGTGCGAGTGGTTTGTGTCCAGACGTAAATGAAATATCATAGAAATCCCTAAAAAGATGGGATATGTAGCTGAAGTTGCAGAAACTGAGTGACATCTCAAATTTCAACACAATCTTATTTTCAGCTTTACTGTTTAATGTAGAAATTTGAAACACATCCAAATAAGATAAACTATGTGAACTATTGAAAAGATTTTGGGGTTCTTGATGTATATTCCTCTTGAATCAACTTTTAAACTACTGAAAAGAATAGTTAATGTTTGCTCAGGATAGTTATACCTACAAGTAACAATCTAGAAATTAATCTACATGTTTTTACACACCTGATCTGATATTTACTGGCACCAACATTATTTGCTCCTTCACGGTTGATCCCTCCACAAATTCTTGGATTGGATGCTTATATTTCATTAGTAGTGAGAAACTTAATTTAAATGAAGTTTGCAAGTTTCAGTGGTCTAAAAAAACAGCAGTTTTAACATTCTCTAAAAAAAAGAACCAAATAAATTTCAGACACTACAATAGTTTGACAGTTTATATTATTTCCTTTTTTTTTGTATATGAAATGTGAATTAAGCTGTCAAAGTAACTGGTGCTACAATTAAGCTTTCCAAAGTAGCAGAGCTTCCCTTTCTCAAATGGCAAAGTAATCTTGTTGCATCAAATCCACCAATAAGGCATTACCTATACCAAAAGCAAATAACAGTTATATCTATTTAAAAAACAACCCCACACTATTGGAATGAAGAGCAAAAAAAAGAAACTGGCCAGATAGCAACACTCTTAACACAAATTAATAACCTCAGTTAATGGAATCACAGCAAGTGATTTCAAAGGAAGAGTACTAACAAGGCTTATATTAACCCTAAGCCTAAACCCGTTGCTGGAGAGGACACAGAGCACCGAACATGAGAAATTCAAATTCAGGATGCAGAAATCAATCTGTGATTAACTAGGATTAACTAGGATGACTACACTGTCAGTTTGGTTTAGCTTAGAAATCCAGTGTCAGAACCCCTCTAAGACTGATATCAACCTATCAAAGAATTGGTCAGTGGTACTGGACTAAAAATTAATCTTTATAGTTAACAAATGCATGTGTTAATAAATCAGTATAACTGACCATTTCATCATTCATATTTAAGGATTTACTAAACGTGTTCCAACACTAATGATTGTTGTGAAAATTAAGACTTGGCACTCAATCTTATTTTTATCACATTACTAAGAGACTTAAGGAAACAAGAAAGCTATTTTTAGTGTAGTAAAATACAAACTCTTAGAAATAAACGAGGAATCTGATCTAGTAAAAGAATCAGATAAATTCCACTTCTCCAAATAAACACATATAGTAGGCTGCCTATATAGGGTAACTAGACATCAGTGAGATAAGAACTCTGGGTACTCAAATGCCTTTGGATGACTATATTCTCAAAAATTGTGCTGTTCCATTCTCACAAGAACTCATGAAACAACACTCATGATAATAACACAGCATTTTTTCTTTAGAAACTCCCTAAATTATTCTTAAGCTTTCTCTGTAGAGTGCTCATTTTATTGCTGTGTGCAAGAAACTAAATAGAGAGAAAACAACAAAGTGAGTGATGACAATGAATTTGGTGAGACACAGTAAATCAAACAACAATATGGAATAATTATCTCATATTTGTGGGTTTTTTTAACTCTAAAGCAAAGGTTATTAGGGTCATGCAATATTATTTTGTATTTAGCAAAATGCTTAAGTATTCCGCTGTTCCGTAAGACTTCACATATTTTCCTCAAACTTTTCTTAGAAAGATAATACATAGTGTTTGAAGAAGATCTCAGGATTCTTCCCTGTCCTACAAATCTACGTGGCAGCAGAGATACCAGCCAGCCATTACAAATACCTGTTCCTAATACATCAAGCCAAAAATCACTCAGAACAGGAATACACAGCTAAATAACAGTATCAAGTCCTTAACTAATTATATGCTGTTGGAGTGAAGCCCTTCACCTTCTTTTAACCACCTATAACTCCATTATTTCTTAAACCCTTTTCCCAGTAAACAAACTACACTTTTTACAGGACATTTTCCCTGCCAAATTGCCCTGGTTTGTAATAGAAATCAGGTACATAATTCCTTCTAAATGGAAAAAAAAAAACAACTCAGACCAAAAAATACAAAAGTATCTGTATTTTGAAAACCAGAAGGCATTACCTAAGAGTCACAGTAAAATTTCACAGAATACACATACAAATACAACAGATTCTTGTTAGAGATATTTAATTTAAGCAAGAACACCATTCACTGAAATCCTTCTTTAAGAAACATAAACTTGCAGGAGGAAAGAAGGAAGAACTTCCAGATTCATACAGTCTAGTTGTCAGAAAGGACAAAAATAGTCCAAACTCTGAACTTTCACTCAAAGTTTAAATCTCAAATAGAATGACAAAAAAATCTTCTAAATTCATAACCTAAGTGATGATAAGATCTGGAATTTTGATCTGAATTGATACTCAAGTTTTTTAGATAAGAAGTTCTATTTCTGATACAATGCAACTGTACTGCTCAGCTTTCCACGGGAGTTTCCGTGCTCACTAACACTACCCCTCAAGGATGGCTGGTGCTGTTGACATTCAGTTTCAGAGTTTATAATCTCATGCATTTAACTGATTAAAACAGAAGTGATCTTGACTATTTAGCTTGGAAAAGAAAGAAGTTATTTCTTCACCCATTTTTCCAGTTCTCTCATACCAAATACATAAAAATAAATTGGTGCAGAAAAGGCATAAAATCACTAGTTCTTGCCTGGAGACTCCAAGCAACACTAATAATTGAGATGTCTCTGGGACTGACCAGGAACTTGAACCTGGTAAAGGCTGAATAGACAGGGACATTTACCACTGTGACCAGTGTCAAAAAAAACTTCCATATGGAGGAAGTACATGAAGTAAATCCCTATAGCTGACATAACAGCAATAAAATTTTGGCTTTCATTTCTAATTTCCTGGTGAATGTCATATAAGGAAAATGATGTAAAATATTTTGATTTTTAGTGAAAATATCTAAACATAAACAACCCAATCATTGTGTTGCCTAGTCAAGGAGAGAAATTATAAATATCTTAGCAGATTTCTGAATAAAGATGAGGAAAAAATACAAATGTTAGAAACATCAAGTGATCCATTAACTTTGTAGGAAAATAAATTTAAGACAGTTATAACAGAACTTCACTTAAGACAAGCAAAATAGCAGGATGTACCATAACAAAAACAAAGAATAAATACACACTTCAAAAAATTTAGTTAGAATTATACTATGGTATATCTTACCTAAACTAGGTTTTGACTTGCTCTGCCTACGGATTTGTACCTTACTTTGGACATCTAAGAATTAGATACCAGATGATCAATCTAGTCTAGCACCAGAGGAAAGAAACAACTACTGTGCAAATCCATTCCAGTGCTTTGCTTTGCCATAAACTGTGATTACCCACAGAATTAAGCCACACAACAGGTGCTTTAATACCTTTGACAAAATAGGTTACTCAGCTTTAGTTTTTAACAGTATTATCATTGATATAAATGGCCCTTCTGATACAGGATGAAAATCTAGCCTCAGTAGTATTGTTTTGCTATTCACTGTGCAGCTTTTTTAATGTTTGTCTGACTTTACTTTTTTCAACTTCGTAATTGTCACCCTCCAATTTAATTGAATTTCTGTACTGTTTTGCAGAGTGCAACATGGGATTCAGCTCAAAGGGAAAGCAGAGTATCACACAACATGCAATTCACTGTAGGAGCCTGGCATGTAAAGGCAGTACAGAGGCACCTACCTACAATTCCACGAAGCAATGCAGCAAATGAATCAGGCACAGATTTTAAATACACAAACAGAAATCCTCGGAGATGAATTAGCCCAAATGAAATACTTTGATTCAGGTCAGTGAAACGGAAAGATTGTTTTCTACCCTCACCTCGCAAATGGCTGAAGAGAGGAGGCAGAGGAGAAGAGCAACAGAATAAAAAACAAGTAACAACTTATTTAGGAAAATAATTCATTGAAAAACGAACATAAAATAGTAACTTAACAAAATAAAGAAACTATGTCTTCCTTGTACTCCATAAGTAGCAACAAACTTGGAATTCCCCACAGCTAATAAAGCAAGAAGAAAAACAAACAAACAAAAAAAAAACCAAAAAACACACAAAAATCTTGATATTTACACAACTTTAACCACTAGATAGGATTTTCTAACAAAAAGAAGTTATTGCATGAATGGCTTAGCTTGTTCTCCAGTTCAAGTTTGCTTTCTTTCCATTTTTCAAAGATGCAAAATATATCCAGAAGTCTGTTTTGTAGACTTAATGGTCAAATAATGATTTCAAATAAGCACACTTGCTTAATTCCACCTCTCACATACATCAGTGCACATACCCTCAGTGACCTCCATTTCACAGGACTTCCTGCAAAACAGGTTCAGGTCCATCCAGTCCAATACAACATCATCCCAGAAAAACCCACAGTGAAGATTTGATAAAATGTGGAAAAGAAAACAATCCTAAATCATCAAGCACAAGCACCTCACTTCCTGCAAAACTCTTCAAAAATACACCGAACAACTTCCTTTAATGATTCAATATTATAGGGTTAGCTGACTACGTATCACTGATGCTTCCAAAATTTGAAATTATAATTAATTAAGCATTATGAAGATTATTTTTTCTTTTTTTTTCCTGCATTTTCCTTCAATCAACCACTTCTCTAGATAAGCACAAGACATAAAATAATATATCACAATGTCTTTTGTTTCATCCCTCTGCTTGATTACTCTTGGCAGGTTTTTTGGTCTAATGAGCAAGCTGTTTGGCTAAAGCTACCTAAGTTAAATAACTGAAAAATTCAGTTGTCAAATCTGAAAATACATCTACTTCATTTTCAAGCTTAAATTTGTCTTATTGCAGTATAAATGAATGATACACATTAATATAGTCTCACTCAGTTGTATAAATAATGTGAACATTTTACAGCTATAGACATTTTAGCTTCAACTAGTATATTTTTTCAGTAAAACAAATCTTTCTGATAAAACTAAGCAGGAGTAGGATCTGTGCATATGAGAATTTAGCATGGCAAGTTACCAACCTTTATCTGCATTAGAATAAAAAGCAAAAATATCTGTAGAAAAAGCAGTACTATATAGATATTATTAATCAGATGAACTTATTATTATTAATAATGTTTGACAGCAACTTACAATATATTAGGGAAAATATTTCCTAGCATTTATGCTGAATAGTCCAACGACACTCAAACTGGGCCAGAAAGTAACAGTCTAACTGTAAAAAAATCAAGATCAAAAGATTCCCTTACTTTCCAACCAAAGGTATATCTGTTTGACAAGAAAGATCTTTTTAAAACCTAAACTATGTATGATGTTATCACATTTTACAATCAGATAAGAATTTTCCTAAAATATTTTTGATAACTTCTCCTACCTTTCTTGTAGAAGCTGGAGTTCAAATAAACATTTTCTTGACAATCTCTACAAGTTTGTAGCAATACTTGCCTTGTTCTTATGTGATATTTATAGTCATGTAAAAAAAAAGGTAGTTCTTCCAGTCAGTGAACTGAAACTATTGAAGATAACTGCCTCACAAACCTGAGCTATGAATTCGAGAAGTATTATTTTATTCTGCACAGTACAAACATTGTTAAACCCATGTCCCTTTCAGTATATGTCCAAAATTGATCTGCAATCAATGGGCTATCAAATAGCAAGATAAATCTGCAGATATGATGAGGTTGGACCTATAAAATATTTGCAATATTTTGTGAGATATTTTGCTCCTCAGAATGAGGGATAGACAGAGTAAAATCTCTTTAAATTTTTATTGATCTTAGAATATGCATGTATTTGCATGTGCCCTCACACACACGTGGCATGCATTCATTTATTATTAAAAAAAAACCCCACCAGATTTTTCATGTGCTGAACATCAAATACTCTATACTATTAGTACTTTAGAATCTTCCAAGTGAAAAATGTTGTTGTCTTCCAATGAGTTATGTTACTCAAATATGTCTTAAACTTACAGAAGCTTAGATACAATCCAAATCTAGAAAACCTGGAGGAAAGAAAGTGATAGTTTCATATGTCCTAAGAAGTTATCATTTTTATACAGGAATGGGAAAAGAGGAAAAACAAACAAAAAAAAAAAAAAAGAGGAATTCAAAACATTCAGCATATATAAGAAATAAACAAAGACAGAAAGGTATGGTAGCTTTTGTCCAAACCACAGTTCTACCACTGTGTAGAATCCAGTTTATAAAAACACATTTAGTCCTAGTGAAGAACATTCAAATGTTTTGAGGTTTCATATGTCTATATTATACAATCTGCAGTACAAATCTACATAGTTAGTTCTACTTCTGCATATCCCTCCCTCTGCATCTTTATGAGACTACACCCGCAGATGTCAGAGTGAAATCTCATGATTCATAATCATGTCACACTTAACTTGGCTAAGATGTTACTTACAGTAACTTCAAGGAAGTTTTGGTCATATATCCTTGCATGCTTTGAGAGGATATTTTCTTTTGAGGAGCCATGAATATCAGTGGATATCACAAGTGGAACCAATTGCCTCTTTTTCAAACTTAATTGAGTCTTTTTCTTAATAGTGTAAGGAAATTCTGTCCATTCATGCCCCAAGAACCAGAGTTCATCAAAAGAGGACCTTGTAACTACCTACAAAGTATTCCTGAGTAAAGTTACATATATACACCTGTAAAATAAAATAACCACATGCATGAGAAATTGAACAGTTTAACAGTTTAGTAGAGAAATACTAGATTTAATAAGATTTAGAAAAATACTTAGGGTGCTTTAATCCAGTTCTCATATGAAATACTGTGCACTATTTGCAATGCACTAAGCAATTTGACAGCCCTTTGCTGGCTTTGGAAAGTATGAGCTCTTCACATTCACGTCTTTTGTTCCTGGATGTTGGAAACAAGACTGCCTACCTAATTCTTACTATGCTTAAACACTTGAACACTAGGTTAGAACAATGAATACGTATCTTGGTGATTATCTTAATGAAAATTCTGAAGCCATTTCTCTATCTTCCTTAAGATTTGAATTGGCTTGTATTCCAACATCATTTGTGATTTTTCACATAAAAGCAATTGGCTTTTATTGACAATGCACACAAGAAAATTCTATGCACACAAGAAAATTCTATGAAGATGGTAGAACAGAATTCCTTTAAAGCAGCAAATTAGCATAAGAAAAGTCAATCACCCATCCCAGTCATTGTCATATTTGGGCCAAAGAAGGAAACGCTTTCAGATCAGATCAGTATGAATTTAAATTGCATTCTTTCTTATTTTTCTGCAAAACAGCATAAATCTGTTGCCTAGATCATCTGGGAATATTGCAGCTAATTAATGTGCTCACAGTGCAAGCCTTAGAGATCAAACCTTGATCTGTGCCAGTAGCACACATAAAGATTCCTGAAACCTGAAATGCTTTTGCCAAACTAGAATTTTTGGGTGTAATATAATCTGCCAGGGCAAAATCAAATAAGCCACTATATATAGGCAAGTCTTTTATCAAATCCAATGGTCTGCTCTGGCCCTAAGCTTTATGAGTACAAAGAGCCCTCAGAGTTTGACGTGGACTTTCTAAATCTGACCAAAGTGGTTAACTTACTCTTTTGCAAAAGGCTGGAAGAGCACTTTCTACAATAGATTATTGACACTGCTGCTTTACATACCAATCCATTGATTCCCCTTCTAAGAATCCCTGTTTGGGTTTTCTGCTGAAGTGATGTTTCAGTCACCAACATGAGCCCTGCCAAATCCTCAAAGATTATGCATCATTAAATACATAACCCCACACTCTTCATATAAATAACTTCTCTCTGTTTTAATGAATAGCTGGTAAAACAGACCCTTTTTCATATGCAGTAGCATATAACAAGGAGTAAGTTCTGTAGTTCTCATTGCTATGCTACAAAAGTTTAACAACTGGAATGGAATTTCATCATCAAGCGCAAGCTCAAAAATGTCAGAGGAGTTTGTTTTCAGGTGTATGGCAGGCCCCAGTGTAAGTGCACTACATAAAATTGTTTGATGACTTGCAGACTTTTCTAGAGAGATATTGAAAAAGCTGCATACTGACAGTCTCTTCTGAGTCAATGATTACATATCACACGAGAAAATAAAAAATTACTTCCTAAGAATTTTCTGCAGCAAAATGTCAAGCACTAGATAGCCTGTAATAACAATATATTAAAATAATACTTTCTGGAAATGGTAAAATACCAAAACGTTGGAGTGATTTAAATCTCTTAAACCCATTTTCTCATTGTGTTCTGTTAAAGCAGCCACTTGCAAAGACAGCAATAGAGCAGTGAAATCACATACTCATTGTAATGTGAAAGCTTTGTCATGGGTTATAATTTCATACTAGCTCTCCTTGAGTCCTGTCCAAGGTTGCTACCTGCACCACCTTTCTCAGGTACATCATTAATTCCTACATAATTTTCCCTACTGTAATCTATCAGTGTGAAATGGGAAAGTAAAAGTGAAAAACCATTAAAAAAATCTAACAAATAACTTAAGATTGTTTAAATTAGGTAAGAATGCCCAGTGAAGCTCTGAACAGTGGTATTACTGGACACAAACTTTTCTCTTTCAGAAATTAAATTTCAAGAAATATGAAAATTACAATAACTTTTAAAATGATCCAGTATGCTAGCATTTACTAACACTGCCTCCATAGTATTTGTTTCTAAAGCAAAAAGGTAAGATTTTTAACATTAAGCAGTCATAGTGGGACTTACAGATGCAGAAAAAGAAGCTCTCTATGGTTACTTGGTCACTAAACTGTCTGATTAAGACAAATAGGATAATAGAAAAACAATTACTAAAGTACTTTGTAAGTACTGATAGAAAAGTGACAGAAATACCTTGGTTAGAATAAAAGTTTCCTTCTGCTTGAATACTTGCAAATTGTTCTAAAGCTAGGTTCCAAAAGAATAACCAGCCGCTCAAAGGTTTTCTTATTTCATTCAACGTATCTTCCAGGGAATGGAATGGGGGGCAGGGACAACACGGACACACCAGGTTTCCTGATACCACATGGACATGACACACACACAACACATGACTGCTTCAAGTCAGCTGAAGGAGTCACACTTGAAAACTGGCCAAGACTTGCAAATGTACTAATCCAAGCTATCACTTCACTTTTCTGCAGATAGTTGCATCAAATGTTTCAATTATTATGAATTAATAGAAACAGAAGACATGGGAAAAAAGAATCAATGGTGTTAGTCTAAAAATATTGTAGTTCTGCTCAATGCACAGTTTTTTACATCCCACCACCCCTTACAATATACCTCTTAGACATCTTTCATTTCTGATTGCAAAGCCAAGATAGCCTATGCAGTTTCTGTTACTGTTACCATCTATTTGTGTATTACAAAGCTGTTTATACTACACTATAATAAGCACAGATGGCTAGAGTCAATCCCAATAAGATTTAATGGAAAGACGAGAGAAGACTGGGTATCCATAGCCACTAAATAACCTACAGCATATAAAATAAAGATTATTCTTCAGAGAAAGGAGATAAAGATAAGATGAAACAATGTTATCAGCTTTACTTCAGATTATGAGGGCAATCTAAGGAAAAGCACATTACCGTTTACTTAACTTCTAAATGTTAGCTATATAAAGAGCTTCCAACTTAATGCCTTCCAAGAGACATTTAAGTTAACAATAGTTTGAGATTAGCAGACTCTGCCTTTTCAGACAAAAAAATATTTGTCACTAGAAACAGGCTGCAGAAACAGACTACAGGAAAAGTAATCACACAAAAGGAAAAAGGAATCTGTACTTGAGAATGAATTAAAAGCACATAAAAATCAGAAACCTTTGTCTACCATACATAAGAAAGGAAAAATTAAGATTTCCATTACTCTTTCCTATTATAATTTATCACGTTCAATTTAGAAGTTAGTAATAATTCAATAGCTTCTTAAATTTCCTTAATTAATTCAAATTAATACAAAGTTCTAACACTTTCCCATATTTTACACTTCAAAAAAGAGTGGTCAAGTCCTTATTAGTTTCATTTCTAAGGAGTAATTATAGGTGAAGGTAAAAAATACTTATTCTTACTGCCAGACCTCCTAGGTTTCAAAACTTCTCTTCCTTCACCATATAAACAAAACTCAGATCATACAAAACATGTCACAGAAAAAAAGTGACTGATACTACTTCAGAAGTGCTGATAAATTTCAACAAACAGACTAGCATGTGAGAAAGATTCAATGTCCTATTTGAAACTATTCCCTTATTACAAGTTCTTGGTTTAACTTAGGCCTAAGGTAACACAAAGAAGTTAATCTTTCATGTTTTGCAATTCCATTTTTTCCTGATGTCACGATCATGACATACGTATGTCATAAAAGGGCTGCCATACCCACTAATAACTTTTTTTTACCCTGAACCATAATAACTATAGGAGAAATAAGCCTATTGAACCTATTTTCACGACTATTGAGTTAACATGAATGAGGAAAGACAATGAGTGCCATGCTATCCAATCTTAAATATTGACTTCCTCTAAAGCACATTTAGGATCCTCCATAAACTAGGAGAGGTTCTTGCCCAATGCAAAAAACTTTTTGAACAGAAGTTCTCCCCCTCTTCAAATAAAGTTATTAGTACTCCACTCTGGAAACACGAAAACCTTCCAAATATTTACATGATAATTACAAAATGAAGTGCAAAGAACTTGTGATGAATACTTTTTAAGAAAGCCTTTGACTTGCTCAGTTGTACAGGGATGTAGCTGTGATCCACAGCTGGACAGAGACGTTCTGCTCACAACACCAGTACAGTGGGTGGGAAGCTGAGTTGAGGGGCGGTGTGGGGCAGTGTTTGCTTTTTAGAAGCCTTAAACCTCCAAAACAGACAAGAGAATCATAAATACTGGCTATTACTGAATTGGCAGGGAGACCGGGTACTTGATTTCTCTCCCTTCCAAACACAGACATTTAGTTTTCACTAAAGTTGAAAAAACATAATTTAACTATTTCCAAAAGACTCCTCTGGAAAGCCAACATGAGCTGCCCAAACTTGACACTTGTAGAAGGTAATACATTTGATGGTCAATGTGAGAACACTTGACAGCGAAGCAGAGCGAAAAGGAGTATTACCAGTGCAAAGTTCCTCTTCATAGCTGATAGGTTTTATGGCCTGTTAATTTTTTTAAATTTTTTTCTACCTTCTTCTTAACATGGTGGGCTGATGGGTAATGCCATAGTATGATGCAGCTGATTACAATTACAATCATATTATTTCATAACAATACTCTACCACAGCTGAGTTGTGGAGCTCATTTATCAACTTCAATTTGCAAATATAGGAATCACTTAAATTATGACCTCGGAAAAGAAATAGTAAAAATCACTTTCTAGCAAGTTAGATCCTAAAAAACTCTCTTCAAGTTGCAAGTAAAATTTACCATACAAAATACAGTCTTTTTAATGAACACAAATGCACAAGACACTGTTTACAAATATCAATTACTAAAATTAGTTACTCTATAGAATGTTACTTCATTGAATTTTAAAGAAATTAAAATTAAACTTTATGGAAAAAAAAAAGTCTGAAAGACTTCCAGATAATGATACAACAGACCACTACAGTTGTATGCATTTTTGTCCAACTGACTGTAAAGACAATATAAAAAGACAAAGTGACTATAACTGTCAAAGTCATTGTGTTTTGCTCTAAGATTAAAGACACCACCACTATTTGGAAAATAATCTGAAAGAATAATTCCTATATTCTGTTTTTCTCCACAGCTTTACAGCATTTTGAGTAATGAAGACTTGCTAGATAAGATTGAAGATGTTCTGAGTAGGAGAGTATAAGTGTAATGCCATTTCTCAATCATATTTTTAAAAAAGAATCATCTTTATTTCAGACAAACTGTGGTGTACATATATATTTAACAAATGTCTAGTGCAATCATCATAGATAAAACCATTACCACAAAGCATTATAAATATAAACAAAATATGAAGATACCACTAACAGCATCTACTGAAAAAACTCAATTCCCAAGCCTGAAATAGACAGAGGATACATTCCCATGGGCTACAACCCCCAGAATCATGACACCACTGGCTGCTGAAGCAGCCTAACCAGGCAGCTTGTAAAACCTTAATAAACACATCAACCCTGACACTTCTTTTAGTGACAGACGTGAATAGTTGCAGTTACTCAGCAGCTGGACTGTAGCAGCACTCAGATTGGGTTAAAAACTCTTCTTCCCCAGCTACTTTAAGGAAAAAGCAAACATACTCTCATATATAGCCCAAAATGTTTGACTTGCCAATACAGCTTAAGGGAGTTGATATTTGACGCATCCCACCTCCTCCCATCTTTAAGATGGAAAGTCCCCTCTTTACAAATGAGGCCTTTCTCAAATTTTGCAAAAGAAAAAGATGTGGGAAGGCAGGTAGCCTCTAATACACATCTATTTTCCCACTGTTACACATTAAGGCACAGTTCTTGCCTAGACTTATTTCATTATTTTCAACAGATTTGTCAGAATGATCAAGATCTTTCAAAAGAATTGAAGAGTCAGCTACAGTTCTGCCTGTACAAAGTACTGAAAAGATCTTATTAATCATCTCACATTAATAACATCGACAAAACTGACATTTTAAAAGACATTAAGAGAGCTAGGTTTAGGGTTTGGCTTGGTTTTTGGGTTTTTATAAACAAAATATCATATCCTGGTTTATTCAGTTCTGTAAGGGTTCCCTTTCTGAATGACTGTGTTCTTTCTCACTGTGATCTAAAACTCTTAAGAAACTGAGCCAATGAGCCAGAAGTCAGGGTCATTATCTTTCACATTAATCAGTCCTGTCAGTTAAGTCTTAAGTTAAGCCTTTAAATACTTCTTTTCACACCAGAATTCCATCTCACGCTTACATCTGTAGGGTATTTAAAGCCCACAAAAAATATCCTACTCTGACCAGAGAATTAAATTACAAACACAGGCCTTGCATACATTTATTTTAACTCTGCAAGACAGCTAACCCTACATATGTTTCAAATGCTATTGTTCCTTAACAGGAGGCCACATCGGACTCACTAATCACAATTTCAAACCCAAAAAATTACAGTCATACAAGTAAGTTTACTAATTATATAAATATGTAGGATATTAATAAAACTTCTCAACCATGTTATATTTAAGGATGATATGTGATCGGTGCTCTTACAAGATATTTTTCTAATGCATTCCTGTACAGGTAGATTAACAGTTTGTTTTTTTTTTTTTACAGTTATGTGTTATGAATTACTGAAAGATATACATGCTTTCAAGAGAGAGACTTGTGAAGTATTAGGACAAACCATAAATATTCCAGATTGAACACCAATCAATAGGACATAAGCACTCTGCACAAGAAATACAAGCATACTGTTCACTGAAGTACCAGCCTTATAAAACTTACACAGTGTAAAAATAAGCCAGCATATTTGTAAATTGCTTCAGAAGAATCAGTATGCAGTACTTCCTCAAAGCAGTCACTCTTCAAACCCTTGGGGACACCTACTTGTCACAGAATAAATTATCTGGCTAATATCCAATATTATGGTACATGTCAGTGGGCACCCAGGAGACATGCATTAGAGAGCACTCAGCTTCCTCAGCTTTGCAGGGTAGTCCTTACATAAATGACTTTGCCCAATTATAAAACATAACTGATGGACTTATTTTGGAGTTTTCTACCAGCAGCCTTTAATCCTAGCACATTTCTATAGCATCACATGTAAGCTTTTTTTTTATTTACCCAAAATCACAAGCCCCAAAGCACAGCACACGGAGCAGGTATTTTTCACATGAACCTAAGTTCTTTTAAGATATTCAAGGAAACAAAAATATCTGACTACTAATTGGGAGTGTTTTCAAACACTAGAATTATGCTGTTTAACAAAAACTATTGGAAAATAAGTTCTCCCAGAACTCTAACAGTAGCTCTGTCCTAGTTGTTTAATATAAATAGCCAAGTTTGCATCCCACATGCAACACAGACGTAAAGCCAGAAAATACATGCATCACAAGTCAATCCAGCTCTCAGAAAAATAACAGACTTCTTGGAGACATTTAATTCAGTTTGCTGCAGCAAACCACAGTCACCAGCAAGCTGTAGGACAAAAAAGAAACCTGTTGCCTCTTAAGTTGCAAACCAAACCAGTGCTTTACACCAAATTAAAAAAAAAAAATCCAGTAGGTTAAACAGTAAAGAGAACAGAGAAATATTTTGCATGGTTGGAATCCGGATTTTTAAGACTGATACCAAAGGACACAGGATACCAGGTGATCAAAAAAAAAAAATCTTCCACTGAAAGGAATGTGAAGGACTTTTGAAAACTGGTTGTGTTTCACTCAACTTGGAGCAAAGACAGACTGAACTAGGCGCACAGGCGAAGCACGCTGAGGACAGAGCCACCTTACAGCGGCAGGTTTCGTAACTGATGAGATTCGGGTCAGGCTGGGGCTGCTGCTCTCGGGCTCCGGGCAAGGCGCTCCGGACACCGCACACCCGCCCCGCGGATGCCCCGCACCCCTGACACGGGCGGGCTCCGACAG
>VZRZ01007779.1:297769-594982 GCA_013398175.1 Climacteris rufus
CCGGAGCCGGGCAGCCCGCGCCGCCCGACCCCGCGGTGCCGCCGGCTCCCCCGGGCGGGGCTCGATGCCGCTGAACTTCGCTACAGCTGCGCTGGCACCTCGTACCCCGAGTTAGGTCGGCGGAAACCCCTTGGCGGACACGATCCGTCAAATCTCACAGTCATACCAAGATAGAAGTTCCCGCGCCTTCGGGGCGAGGAGAGACACAAGCTCGCAGATCGCCTCTGAGTGCTGATGGAGGCACATTGTGATGCTGCCTGCCCTTTTGTAAGGATCGTGTACTCTTCCCTCTCTTTTTGGCTTTTGTCTTTTAAACAGCTACTGAATGTTAACTCAAAGCCTTGAGTGACATCTGGTTGCTTTCCCGAATTAGTTAAATTTAATTTAGAATTGGGCAAGGTGCGTAAATAGTTCAATTACCTTTCCAGCATAGCTGCCTCCATATTTAATTTTGAATTCCATCTGCCATCCCGTTGACCTAATTCATCTAATTTTTAATGTTAGCTTTATTCCCTAGACTTGAGTAACACTCTGCTTTTTAGCTGCGTGTTGCAAGGTTTCTGTAGAGGGAGTGGGGCAGGGACCGCGGGGTGGCCTCCGGGAAGAAGTGTGGGGCTGCGTCGTGTTGGGAAGGCTGGTTGCTCCTGCCACCTCCCCAGTGGAGAACCTGCAGGCCACACCTAAGCCCTTTGGCAAAGCTAGTGCTGCCTCTGTGGAAGCATAACTAAGAAAGGGCGGAAAATGCAGTGCAGAGAGAGGAAATGGGAACAGGAACACTGAGAAACAGGCAACACCAAGGTCAGAGAGAGATGAGAAGGTGCCCTCCATGGCAGAGCACTGCAGACCCTGGAAGACCCATTCCAGAGCAACGAGCTATATCCAAAGAAACTGTGGCAAGCCCAGACCAGAGCACATCTTCCTGAAGAACGGGAGCCCATGGAAAAGCCATGCCAGAGCAGAGGAAAATTGTGAGAAGGAAGGAGAAGTGAAGAGAAACTGTTACATACTGACTCTGTTACATACTGTGTTCTCGTTTCTCCCTGTGCTTGTCAGGGAGAGAGGCGTCTGGAATCAGGTCGAGCCTGGGAAAAGGGGGCAGAAAAAGTGTTGTTTTAACATGTGTCTTCTTTCCCACTACTCAAACTAGCTATTACATTTTTAATTGGCAATAAATTAACCTTCTCCCAGTCAAGTTTGTTTTGTCTGCAGCAGTAATTGGTAAACAATATTCCTGCTTCTCTGTTAACCCATGAGCTTTCTCACTCCAGTGCTTCCTATACTTGTCCTACTGGGGAGAAGCTTGTGAGCAGCTGGGTGAACATTTGGCTGTTAGCCAAGATGAACCCACCAAGTGTGCGAACTGTGCTAAAGATACAACGCTCCCAGTGTAGTAATTGAAAGTATTTTCTGTGGTAAAAAATTAGTTACTTTCAGACTTGGAACTAGAGTCAAGTCCATCAAGAGATTCTCAGATCGGATAAGCAGAAAAATGCCACTTCATGTGAAAAGAGAAGTGATTATGAGATTGTGACTGATCTTAGCAGGTTTTATTTTGGTCATAAACTGTAACTACAGATAGATAGTAAAGTATTAATTAAAACCACTAACCTACATCATACACTACATAATACATGTCATTTTGTTCCTAAACTTGTATCACTAAAATCACTGAAAATCCTGTCACCCGTATGCCAGATTCAGAGGATGATTGCCAGATTAGGATTAATGTTCCTGATTCTGAAAATGCTACCTCTCCAGAATGATATTACTTTCTGTAATAAATGAATCATAAAATTCAAAGCAAAGGGATAAAGGGACTGCACAGAAGCTAAATAAGAATCAATAAAACAGTCATGCTATTCTCAGTGTGGGTTATAGAGTCAGTCCTTTATACAATCATTCTCTGAAAATACAGTTTGTATTTGTCAGTCTTAATCTTAATTTCCTACAAATTGCTTTGCCCTTTGGCAAAGAAGAAATTTCTCTATAGAGCTAATGATTCTTTTTTTAAAAAAATTACTTATTTAAACTTTTTTAACAGCATCCCACTTCCTGAATTTGTGTTTTCACTTACCCAGCAATCAAGCTAATCTCTTTTGGTTTTGTTTTGCTTCATCTGTGTTTGACAATTTCATCCAGATAATATTAGTTAGTATTTTTAACTTATTATTCATCTTTCCATACTTAGCAAAGAGGAATAAAAGTGGCTAGGATTTGCATTCAGTAAAAATCCTTAGAAAAGGGAAAACTGGAATGGTTTGAGTTTTACAAAAGTTTCACTGCAGTTTGTCTAAAAAGTGATCTTCAACACCTATGACTGCCGTTTCTACTGACAACACATACTAATGATCAATTATATGTAATTTTGCCTGAACCAAGCTATTTGAAGCCTTTAATAATTCTAAATGTATTCCTTATAATTTTAAGCACTCTGATCTCCACATAATTGGTTTAAGAGCCTCATTCTGATCAAGGACTTTACACAAGTTGGTAATTCCATTTATTCAAGCACACAATGATACTTGATTGAAATGGCATTTTGAAGATACAAGACTAAGAAGTTTTTTTTTCCTCAATAATTTCACTTCTCTTCAAAGATTAAACTTATGTATCTTGAGAAATGTTCTTCCTTTATTTTAAATGTACATACATTTCTTACAGAAAATATATCTGTATTGTTACATACTGATGTGTTTAACAATAGCATCTTTAGAGATGTGACAGGGAATCTGTTACTGCAGCAGTGGGAAGAGAATAATACTAATGATAATTGAAACAAAATTCTAAACTGAGAGTTTAGAAACTCTGCCTCATAGCTTTTCATCATAGTCCAGTCAAGCAGCACTGCTGTTATTAATAAAAAAAATCTTTCTTCTCAATTCCAAAATATGACCTATCTTGCAATTTTTTGGTAACATATATATTTTAATATTGAGATTTACTAATTTAGAATCATAACTATTCAGGTGTCTTTACCTCTGAGTACCTGATGGAGCCTAAAAGGAGGTAGCAATGAAGACGGTGTAGCTGGTAATATACTTGTAAGTTACAGTATTGGCGTGAGTAATATGGATGTTGCACAAGGAAAAGGATGGAGAGAGAAAAAAAGAGGGAGTATACATTTTAATATATATTTTGTGTACACATAAGTATGTTATATGAAAGAGTGTTGGAATTAGGTAATATATGCACCAAGATATATACTGGAAGAAAAGTTTATATGTATAGGTTATTGATGGAACAGAAGGGACATGCTGAGAAATTACTAAGAAATGCAAAGAAATTTATGTCCTGAACATTGTGCACAAAAGTGCTTTACTCACTTCCTCCAAATGAAGAATGTGTTCACTTAAGGTAATAAAATATGGAGTTCGGTTTATTCAAATATAATAGCACAGCCCTTGAAGTTACAATAGTTTAAAGAAGTTATGCTGAAGGGAATCCCAAGGGAACATCTAGGTATCCCACTGCCCACAAGCACAGCCAGATATACCTTGTCACTGCTGGCAGATGTTGATCTAAATCTACTTCTAGACCACAGAATCACCATCAGTGAAGTCTGTCAGTCATAGAAACTCCTCACTAATCTATGTCAGTGAGTTTTACTAGTCCAACTTTAGAAGTGGTTTCCAATACCTGAAAAAGAGTTGATCTTGCTGCAATTTAAGCTTATAACCTATGGTGAATCCTATTCACCGAAATCATGAAGAACAAAGTACTCTCTTCCTCTGTTCAGCAGTCTTTCCCATACTGGAAACTATTGCAACCCCACTCTGTATTTTATCCCTATTTATTGCCATATTTTTACCCTGTTCTTTTAATCTTATACCATGGTTTTGAGACCTCTGATTGCTTCATTATCCCATTGAATCTTTCAAATCAGGCTAAATGGTATTTTCATTGTCAATTTCTAGCACACCGTTGAACAGAGCAGAAGATTTACTTCATAAGCATCAATTATTTTGCCTTGATAGGATTTGCATCTTTTTTGGTATCTACTAGACTTTTAGACATAGTGTGCTGAATTACCTTTCCCTGTATTTTCCAGAAATTGAGAGTAGAACAAAAGTTTCATTTTCTGACCTTTTTTCAACCCACTCTTTTGAAGGTCCCTTTTTTAAAGAAACTCTTTAATTTGCTTTTTTTTTCTTTTTACGGTCATCTGGTACCTGCTTGTTCTCTACAGTTTCTCAAAAGCAATGACTAACAACTCTGAGATCCTTTCAAACAATTCTGTGAATATTCAGATGCACAGTTCATAAGATGATTACCACAATCACATTTTACAAAAATTACAAAATGGATTCATTACAGATAAAGTCTTAGAATTCTAAGCTGTTTTTTTTTTCCCTTGTTGTAGCTGCGATGACTGAACTATATGCCATTAATGATTGGTACATAGGCTTCAAATTATTGTTTCTTCCTTTTCTCTCCTTACTTTGTTCTTCCTCCAAAATGGGACAATTTCTTTCCTTTAATCTTCTTTATACTTACTATGTTCTCAATGATTTCTTATTAACATTGATGTCTTTTCCTAGCTGCATCTCAGCTTCTCCTTGACTTTTGCTACTTGTGTCTTGAACTGCTTTGAAGTATTCATCTCTTACTCTTCTTTGACTTTCATCTTCTACTTCAGGCCACTGCAGACTTCAAGACTTAATGTATTTGGTCTTCTATGATTTTCCCTATTTTTCTCCTATTACTGCAATTTAATCCTGAATAATTTTTTCAGTAGGGTAAATGCTTCAATGTGCTCATATTTCTCATTCTTCATGAATTTGATTAGATTGCTAAACACCTGTGGATCTCTGCTAACACAAGTACTGTCAAAAAGCCAGAAACCGCAGAGATGCAGAGAGCATGGTTGCTCAGATGGTCAGCATTAACACATCCATCTGTTTTTACTGACAGCTCATATATGCTTCAGAATAGGGCATTGTTATATGGACTTGTCCAAGATCAAAAGCAGAAGATCCTCTCAAGACGTGTCTAAGCAAAGTACTCACAAGCTTCCAACTGAAACAGAAAACATCTTAATGGTGTGACATCTCTGCCTGACACCTCATCTAATCTTTCTGGTATTCTACATAGCCCCAACAACCACAGCAGATGCAACAGGAATTCACAAAGACAAATCCTGGAACTCAGGCCTTCAGAAATAGGAGAATTTCATGGGGCTTGAGTTCTTCTTCATCCAAAGTTGCTAAACATAGAAGGATCTGGGTTTTTATGTATACAAATTGCAGAACTTTAACTTCCCCAACCAAACTCAACAACTCAGGTTTTACCAAGCCTATTCAAGAAAAATACCTTTTTTAGAGACGAAATCTTAATTTTTCACTTTGACTACTGAATATTATAAGTTGTCCTTGACAGAGCTAAATTTATGTCTCTAGGAATGCACGCAATTATTTTTTTTTATTTGATGTTCAAAAATTCAAAACTCTTTTCTTGTCCAGTGAACAATTTAAACTATGTTAAAATTTAGAACACAATAATAAGCAGTGTCTTGATGCCAAGGACAATCTTCTCTGTCTACATGTCAATTCTTTTAGATAGAGTTTATTCATTATAAATTGGAAAGTCTTCTCATCTGACTGTTCTCAGTAGATTAATAAAAAAATCGAAAGCTTTTCCTATCTAGGAGTTTCATTTGGCACACATCACACTTTTGAGAAAAAGGCAAATGTTTCCCTGTGTCCTAGTCCCAGATACACCCTTTCAAAGCAAACATTTTATGCAGTAGATTTTCCGTGAACAAAACAGTCATAACATTGTAAGATTGATGAAGCCTTTAAACCAATGCCTGTTAAGACCTTCATGTGTTATTTACAATCTCCTTGAGAAAATGCTTTCCTAGTTTAAGCATCTCTAGCTATTTTACATGTGCCTTATACAGAAGTACTCAGCTTCAAGAGCTGTGGCTGAATTTTCAGACTTGGCTTAATTCAAACACCAAAAAAATGTTGGACATCTAGTTGAGTTTTGTGTGCTAGATGGTGACCTGTTTTAACCATCTCACACTACAGAATCTCAATAGAAGTAATTCAGAAGTTGGGTATGACATAGGCACCCTTTGTGAGCTTTGACTTCTCTAAATTTCTTTCTTATTAATAAGGTAAGAACAGTTGTGTGTTCAGATTCCCTTATCAGCAGAGTGGACTCAACAACCATTGTATTCCCCTGATTCTATTCTGTTAGTTATCATTGAAGACATGCTTTGGAAACTAATAATTTTGGCTTTAGTGTGTGCATATTAAGAGCTATATCATGTTTTTGTTCAGATCTGTGATTTTGTTCCTTCTGGTCCCAAGAGGAGAAAAACTTCACTTCATAATTTTCTATAATTCAGTATCCTGGAAGTTTAAGGAGTAGGTCAGCAGTTTTCTAATTCATAACCCCTATAGTTTAAGTTTTCCAAACTATGTGACTGAAGAAGTTCTTCCACATGTTTTTCATTCTCAGGTAAAAATGAGAAATAAGGATAAGTTAAGAGAATGAGGTACTTCTGCTGTTTTTACTGACTGAAAGTTTCCTGTTTGCTCAAATAAGCTGGTCAGAAATACAGATGTACAATTTGAGTTGTGGTCAATAAAAGGTACTGTGGGTGACAATATAATGTAAAAAGCACATTTGGTATGCCTTATGGCATACCAAAAGTGACTTTATTTCACTATGGATTTTCAAGCCTGAAATAAGTGATAAGAATTATTTTGCAAATTTACTTGTATAACTTACCTGAGCATCTATTTCTAGTGCAGACAAAACTAGAAGATGAAGTATGTAATGAAAGTTCTAGCTCTTTATTCTTTTGAATAAGAATGAAAATAACATGATAAAAACCATATTACATATCAGCAGAAGAGTTTGGATTTTTTGAAATCTTCTTTCTGAAACATACTCTCCTGTTTTTCTTTACTATGTAGATCACCAGCATCTTTTAAGAAATGTTTCTGCAACACACAGTTTGGAAAAACATTAATTATTGTAATTATTGCAGATGATTAAACAGGTAGGGGACCCTTTTTCATTCTTTATTTACCACTTTTCCCTCCTTCCTAAGAGTTCTACACAGCTGGAGATTTTCAGCCCCATTGTAGCCTCCTCATCTTAGTAAAGTTCTTTTGGCATGCTAATTAATCTCCTTCCCAATATTTACTCTCCCTGACCACAAGCCATTGTCTGCTCTTACATCTTATTTTGAAGAGGCAGGGTTCTTGAAATTCTTGAACATTTCTCTCAACAATAGCTCTATCTTATATATAATGTAGCAAGCAAGAAAATTATTTAATGGCAAATTTCTAACACTGAGACATTTTTCATGGGTTTTTTTCTACATGGCTTGCCTTTTCTTTGTTTTTTTTTTCTTTTTTTTTCTTTTTTTTTTCTTTAAAACTGGGGTTAGTTTTTTTCTGTTTTACCAAAACAGTAATCAAAATGGCAAGGTTTACTCAAATACTTAAACCAATTTTTAATCCAATTTATCAACTATAGAAACATTCTGCTTTACATTCGTTCATACTGAGAGTTTTTTTGAATCTTTTTTATTGAGCTATTAATGGTTTCCTACAAAATGTTTTATGCATGATATCGAAAGCATTGGATATGACATAACATATTTGGTTATTATATATTGGACATACTTGGGATCTATATTGAGTATAAATTGGTTATTATATATTGAATATCCTATCAAGCTTTATCTTTGTAATAGAGCACATGTTATGACACACCTCTAATGTATTCATTGGCATTAAGACTGTTATAGGGATTTAATAAAATCTAAATAATTCTAATAATGCCTAAAAGTGTTCATAATAAGGTGTCGTTTATAAAGAAAGCTATCCTTTACAAAAATGTTTTACATGAGACATAAAAGAAACTTAGCTTATGTTTATAGAGATCAAAGATAAGTAGCTACAAATTTGGCCTAATGTCACATTTCTGAAAGACCTAAGTCTTTACAACTTAAAAGGGAACCAAAGTTTTCACATAAGCAAAAGCTAAGCTGATCAAAATAAAACCATCTTTCCCATTTCTTCTGTCAGCAAGAGAGCAAAGGCCTTCCACCACAAGCATCCTATATTTTATAGTGATGACCGGTTTACATACAATACTTTATTGGCTAAGTATAGGCTGATGAATTAACCTATGGAATTGTCTAGAGACAGTTGTGTACTTTAGCATTTGGTTGAACCCCCCATGCCTTCTCCACATAAAACATCTCTTTATTATAGAACCATAGAATCATTTAGGTTAGAAAAGACATTTAAGATCATCAGGTCCAACTATTAACCCAGAGCTGACAAGCCCAGCCCAAACCATGACTGTAAGTACCACATCTACATGTGTTTCAAATACCACCAGGGATGGTTACAACCACTTTCTTGAGCAGCCGGTTCCAGTGTTTGACAACCCTCTCCATGAAGAAATTTTTCCTAATATCCAATCTAAACATCCCCTGATGCACCTTGAAGCTGTTTCTTTTTGTCCTTTTTCTTGTCACCTGGAAGAAGAGACCGACCTCAAACTGGCTGCACCCTCCTTTCAGGCAGTTGTGGAGAGCAATAAGGTCTCCCCAGAGATACCTCTTCTCCATGTTAAACAACCCCAGCTCCCTCAGTCATTCTTCATAAGATCTGTGGTTCAGAGTCTTCACCAGCTCCATTGCCCTTCTCTGGACCTGCTCCAGCATCTCAGTGTCCTTCCTGTGTGAGTGGCCCAGAACTGAACACAGGATTTGAGGTGTGGCATCACCAGTGCCATGTACAGGGGGACAATCACTGCCATGCTCCTGCTGATACAATCTCATGCCATTATTTCTGATACAACCCAGGATGCCACCATCCCTCTTGGCCACCTAGGCACACAGCTGGTTGACAAGCACCCCAGGTCTTTTTCCATCGCGCAGCTTTCCAGCTGCTCTTCTCCAAGCCTGCAGTCCTGCATGGGGTTGTTGTGGCTGAAATGCAGAACCTGGTACTTGGCCTTGTTGACCCTCAGAAAACGGCCTCAGCTCATTGATCTAGCTTGTCCAGATCCCTCTGTAGAGCCTTGAAATGCTTCAGCAGTTTAACGCTCCCACTCAATTTGATGTAAATCTGGAGGACTGCACATATTCAGAAGAATCTTGCTGTGAAAGTCAAGCTTTGCTTAGTTATCATGTTAGATTTTGGAGCAAAGTGTAAGCATTAAAGGAATCTATTACAACAGAAGAGGAATCGGAGTCAGTTTTACAGTTGGCTCACAAACCATATCTATTCTTTGTCTCTGTTTCTAGACCTGTGTAAGACATTTCAGAATTATGTGGGTTTACTTCACTGGCTTATTTTTCTTCTGCAAAACCACATTTACTTTTGAAGCCAAATCCATTTCTAATCAAATACATAATTTGACAAGAGTACACATTTGTGCCCATTACATTAATTTGATTTGGGCCTGTAGGCACTATCACACATGCTGTATGTCTTACCTTGTTAGTGATTCATTTAGAAGTGAGAGGAGGCTATGCAATTAAGTACAGTTTCTTTACAAATAACCTCAATATAAAGTCTAGGTCTCTGAAATGACTTTTTTTTTTAATTAATGTGTTGTAGTCATTAAACTTTCTGTGTAATTTAAAAATAAGTTAAAGTCATCATAAATCTTGCAAAAAAATAAGGAAGAATTTTTAGGATATAACACAGAAGAGGCCCTGCGCATTTGTACCCAATTTTTAAATATGAAAATATCGAATTTACTGCAGGAAAAAACACCTTTCACACATTTCTTCACAGGCCCCGTTTACAGACATTTGATTTATGAAAACCACTGATATCTTTTTCATAATTCTGTCACGTCCTGTCTTTCAGAATCACTTCCCTCCAATTCATTTCCTTTTCTGTGTTTTTCAGAACACTAGTTTCTCTCTTAACTATTCCTTTTCATCTTTTTCCATCTGTCCCTTGTTCTCTCATTTTCTTCACTTAATTGCTTTTGTCTGTATTTTATCTTAATAATCACATCTGTGGTCTGTTTCAGAAGTGGAAAATTGATGTGGAACAAGAAGACCACAACAACAAACAACACTGCTGTAGAGTAGTGTTGGCCTTCTAGATTATCAGGGCTGATGAAATTGTTGGGAGTAGATTGGTACAAATTTATAAATTATTGCAGCTTCCAGCCAAATCTCTCTATATTGTACTGGACATTTTGAATTGGCAGCTTTGTTTTACAATTGACAGCTTGTGTTTATCAGGACATCTAGGAACTAAATATTTTTCAGTATGATCATTCTTGTAACTATTTTAATTTTTTAAAATACATCTTCATATACCTTCAATACATCAAAAATGAGGGAAAAAAGTTCTAAAGCAAGCAAACAAAAAAAAAAACCCTGCAACCAAAAAAAAAACCCACAAAAACAACAAATCACCAAAAAATAACCCAAGAGACACAGGAAAGGAACTCCAATTCCATGGTACGCCAATTAACAAATAATCCAGGCAAACAGTTGAAATGTGTTAGTGCAAAATAATTTCTTCCTATGGGATGATAATTCTGCTTATACAGTGGGCATTTTCACATAGCAAAATGTAACACTTAATCCAACCAGACTGGAAGATTTCATTTTGTCAAAATTTAGCTGACCTACTGAAAAGTAGTTTCCCTCATAATTAATTGGCTGCAATTTGTACTTTTTGTATTTCAAAGACTAAGTATCTCAGAGTCCTAGACTCTGTGGGCCAGATGTGTTGAAACCTCAAAGGAGACCATAATGAGTTGTAGATGATGTAGTTTTGTCACAGAGCCTGGTCAAAGACTTGGAAATTTCTAGCCATCTGGCTTCTTAGGTAGACCATAGGAGAGAACAGGAATATAAAGTGTTTAGACAATGAAGAAGTAATTTAGAGATACCAGTAGATGCAATTTGACATTCAGTTAAAATTAATGTTTCAATTTAAGATAATTAAAACACTGGGGGGAAAAAAAAGCCCTTTTTAAAGTTAGGATTTTACAGATACTTTTAAGACATTGACTTTTCATCTCAATTTGACATGGAAGAAAATGTGAAAGGAATTAAATATTTTACACATTGTGAGAAGGCTGGAAAGCAGTTTATTAATCTATTGGAAACTTGCATGCAGCTTACTTAGAGATGATTTTCCATTAGGATGATGTGTTTCAAAGGGCACAAGATATCACAGGTAGAATTACCATAATTCCAGTCTCAAATCTAAATCCCTCTGAGATGGCAGTTTTTCCACACTCATAGCAAACATTTTTCTTCTAGCATAGACCCATATTATACCAAATGGCTGTGCATACAGAGGAAAGTGGGAAGAAGACATTGTTCAAACTCCTCCACATAGCTTAACATGTATACGCCTTCAAACATCTGTAGTTTACCCAGAATTTAATCAGCTAGGTTTAAATACATTAGGCTACAGGTTTAACATTTCTACTGAAATTTTCCAGTCTTGAACAGGGATCACATGGTTTTTATAGTGTATTTTGTTATTCTGTGGTGCCTGTACACACAACAGTGAAGATGCTAGTGTGAGGCTGATGGTAACCCACTGACCTACATTCTAGATTCAGCAGTAGTAGACCCCACCAGTAAGTCTCAGTTGCTCCAGAGATTCCCATAGAGCTTAACAGAGGTGCAAAAATTTGTTGACACAGCTGATGACACTTCCCTTTCTCTCACTTTGCATATAGCTAGGCTGTATACTAGACCATAAGTTGATCTTCAATTAATAGGTCTTCAAGGAATAATTGTTGGGATATTTCATTAGCTTAAAACACTACGTGTCCAATAGTTTCCCAGTCTATCAGAATAAAACAATTGTATGTTAACACACAACACAGTACTTTGCATTTAAAAAAAAAAAAGTGTTTTTTTTATATCTATGCCACCATAACAAATTATTATGATTTATTCTTCGATTATATTAATGTATATCACACCCATCTTAACTCTACCAACCCATGAGAGTACAACAGCAAGTAATTCTGATCTCTCACTGCTATTTGTTTTGGGTTTTTTTTTGTTAGCTTTGCTTTTTTTTTTTTTTTTTTACTTCACCTCTGCTTCACATCTTCAAGGTAAACACTAAGGATCTTAAATTTTCTTTTACCTTCAAACACTACACAAGTGACATGATTTCCCTATATCATACATAACAACCTAGAGTGCTCCTTCCTTGCTCCAGGATTCATTTGGAGGCTGCTTGTGTTTCAGAGAAACATCTAATACCCAGTGTAGTCTCTCCAGATACCAAATATAAGTCATCACTGGAATTTTAAGAAAGAAAGAAGGCTGGTCCTTTCAGGATTTTTTACTCTTTTGTACAAGTTCAGTTCTGGACTCTATACAGAAATTTGATTTTCATCTATCACTCTGAATGATACACTCAATAGCAAAAGGGAGAGTCAAGAACATAGGAGCTAATATTTGCCAGCAATTTTGAGAATCCAAAACCCAAACTCTCAACACCTTTGGAGAAGGGGTTACATTGCATTCATTAAGAGATACAAATCCAGGCAAATTCTAAGAAATCAATGTCTGAGTTTTTCCAAAACCCTGCATAGCATCCAGCCTCATGTTTATCAGAACTCTATCAAAAAGTTCTGATATTGATCCTAATCACCTGATCCTAATAACAGCATCTCCCTCAGACTCAGAGTTACAGAACAGGAAATGTTTTAGCCACACGATAGAACACTTTCTTTTAATTAAGGTGGAGGAATGTCCCTGTTCCTCATCACTCTTTAGCTTTTTGTATTGGTGACCACATATTAGATTCATAATGCTGGTGTTACTCAAGCCTTTTTTTTTTTGAGAGAGACTCAGAGTAAACAATTATAATTTCACCTAGAGTACCCCTAGAAGAGGGAGGGAATCATGCACTAAGAGAAGCTTGAAAACCAGCAATGAGTGAATGACATGGAGCTTTCTGATTTTTGACATCAACCTGTAACTATCTCAATAGCATGAAATTAGCATGAAGATTTTTGAGTAGACCATAGTTCTCAGACTAAAACAGAAGCTATGGTGATAGGTAATATTTTGAGCTATTGCACAGACAGTTTTAGACAGTGTCATAAAACTTGTGCATATGAAATAATCTTGATGCCTTGTCTCAGAGATTGTTCTGAAAATGGTTCTATGAATTAGAACAACAGAAACAAATTGCACCTTTCACATAGAACATTAAATGAATAGGCTGCATTGATCAATATATACCAGGTCACATTATGAACGCCAGAAGCCTGTACAAATCACTAAAGACTTGAAATTATGTTTGAGTCTGATTATTCCTCATCTGAGGCCATGTACACCGATAATATAAAAAGACAGAGAGTTATAAAGCATGCAATGAAGGCTTTTCTCTTAGTAATAAACTTGGTATTTAAAATATAATTGTCCTTTCCATAACTTGTTCACAGTGTTTTCATCAATCTGAAAAAGCATGTCTACATATTGATTAAAATGCCTGTTGTTCTAATCCCTTATCAGATTTCTGAACTGAGGTTTTTAAGAGGTTACAGTAAACAAAACTGAGAGGCAAATACTGAAATTTTTGGGATTTGATTTATACCACAGATTTGTGTTTCATACTGCCACTATTCCCTTTTTTTATTTTTTTTACTTTTTGAATGGCAGGTATTTCCCCTTTTTTCCTCATTTCTCCATTTCCCTGATCCTATTCAGATATACTCACTTGCAAACTGCTTTATGCAGCCAGAAATGAAGTTGTTTTCTCCTATATACAGTGCCAATGCACTCTCAGGGAACGAAATACGTGTTTGGGTTAAAGATCTGAGTAATAGTAGTGGTTAATAATATACAGACTCTGAACATTTGGAAAGATTTTATCTTTTGTTCCTGTAAGTCAAAGAGTATTAAATAATAAATTTCTTCCAAAGTGTGGGGCTAATAAATAGGGAAGTATTAACTAATGTTAGGTTAATGGCTACAAACTGACAATGAAGTTTAATATGACAGTCTTATAAGAGTATCTGTGAGTTCTAAGCAGTAATAAGATATTTAATAATAATCTTCATTAACTGGCTCAAATCAAGGAGAATACATTAAACATCCCAGTTCCTCAAGACACAGTCATTTCTAAAGTAATTTTAAAATTTAATTTAGTCAAAGATTCACAAATTCAAGGAAGGTGACTAAAAGTTAGTTACCAAAATATTCTTGTATTTTAAAATTTCCCTCTAGAAACCTCTTTAAACAGAGCCATGTTAATGTTAACATCTTACCAGGACCACACGTTTATGGAATGTACACTTTGTACCTTTTCCTGAAGTACTTGGGAGAGGAGCGCCCCCCGGTGGTGGCGGGGAACCGCAGTTATTTCGTTGACCCTCAGTCGCGATGGAGATGAAAGCTGAGTGATGGCAATTCTTCTACTTCACATCATGCTATTCAATGCTCTAAAAATACTGTCTTTTATTTCCCTTCTTCATTATTTATTTAGATAAACTGGATATTATTTGACAATGGATGTGTTTCTGTTTGTCCCTTACACTGTAACTAGTTATACCTATAAAAACTATTGATCCTGGAAACCTTGCTTGCAGTTACTAAAACTCGTGCCTTTAAAATTATCCTAAGGTTTTCTGGCACCCCAGTGAGATTGCAGATGTATGTCAGGACTGCTGTTCTTTGAAAAGCTGATGCCAGAATATCAGTAAGAGCCATGTAGTAGATTCTTGTAGTGACTAGCATTTCAATAGAAGTCCGTTGTGTAGATCTGTCTTTAGAATCAGTTGTGTTTCCTCTCAGCATGTCATTTTCTTGCTACAGCACTGCAGCAAGCAGATGAGTAGTGCTATCACCCTGCAGTAACATGATGCCAGGCACAAGTCTCATAGTCTTCCTTGCAGGTCTGTGCTTCCTTAGAAGACAATGGAAGCTGGAATTAAAGTACTTTGACAGCCGATTATCTTCTTCTTAAGGTGCCTGAAAATCATCTGCAATTGTTCCATGGATACCAAGGAAATATAACAATTTTTCAAAGTGTAAGCCTGTCACAAAGTAATAGATCTACGTACGTGTATGTAATAAACCAGATTATATGGCAAGAGGAAGGCTTTCTCTTGTTAATGAAGAAAATATGTGGGTCATATAACCAGATGCTCTATTAATGTTGTTGGCAATGTCATGGAAAATGACTGAACATTTTTTACTACTATTTCCTACAGATAATATCTTGTGGGAAAGATTTAAGCAAAGCAAATTAATTGTTCATAATAAATTCACTTTCAGGAATACAAAAGGAAAATTTATGTACAGGTCATAATTCTGACATAGCAAAGGAGGCAAGATCAAAAGAAATGCTTCCTGCAGAAATGGCCCAGCCCGGAGATGTAAGGAGAAGTGAAACAGGAGAGTTTGTCACTTTCAGGCAGCAAAGACAAATTTTGCAAAACATACCCACAAAGCCTCCACAACTGTGGAAATATTTACACCTGAGCTACCTAGGAAGTATATTTCAAAGCAGCAAAGCCATCCACCCAAACTGGGACAACAGTCACATCACTTGCTCAGCCACTTAGAAACCAGTGATGAGTTCAAATATAGTACAAGGTTAAGCAAAAAGCTCACACTAGTTTTTTTTTAAATATGAAATCAAAGTAAGACTACTTTTTATAAGCTTTGAATGTTAATGGTAATGTGGCTGTGTATTGTAAGTATGTTATTGCTTGTGTCTAATGATATAATGCATCAGAACACTAATTTAAAATGGGCTTTTACGAATCATTTACTATGTGTACTTGAGCCAAGTACAGCAGACAATTACAATGATTACCCATTTTTGACTCCACTAGAGCTGCATCACAATATATGACAGATGCCTGGCACTCTAAGACATTCTTTCAAGTCTGCCTCAGCCAAGCACACTAAATGAAAGGCTTCTGTAACTTCTGTCTTGCTGTTGAAGAAGCAGCTTGCTTTCAGCTTTTTGTTTCCCACTTTATTCTTTCCACTTAACTTTTTTTTTTTTAATAACAATGTCATATTCCAGATTTTTGGAACAGCAGATATGGTCCATAAAAACAGTATTACTATCAGACGAATCTCCCAGTGATTCACTTGTACTCACAGAAATACTTTGTACACACAAACAGCATTAGGGATTGACATGTTGAGTGTATCCATCAACACAGTTCTGGTATCCTGGGATGTGTTAACTCGTTTTCTGCATTGTTTAGAAACACGTTTCTGTAGGACTGGGTATCTCCATACGCACAACTATCATCCCTGTTGTAAACCACTCGTGCACTGACACCTAACAGTATGGAGTTGCATGTTTCCCTTATGCCTCCAAAGAAGCTCTCCTATTTTAGTGTTTCCATCCTTAAGAGTCTTGGATGAGGCAAGCTCTCTACAGGAAAGATTTCCGCATACACAGTCAATTACATTGTTTCCATATCATAATACTGTCAAGCTGTTTTTTCAAAAATTTAGAAGCATGGGTGCAGAACTAGTTGCCAAGGGTCTGATAGAACCTGAAACAGTTTTGTGTTTTCATCACCTTCCAGTTTGTCTTTTCCAAGCTAATACATAGTGTCCTAGTAACTGAAATGCTGTAGAAACCATGCACGCAGTTTCTAAATGGAGACGGGAATGCTGAGCTGCACAGGATCCACCTTTGAGAGAAGAGTGAAGGCAAAGGGCACTCACAGGGGACCACAACCCCCATGGGATTGTGGGGAAAGGCCTGGATGGTATGGGATAAGAAAACAAGAAAAGGAACTATGACTCCTTGGATTGGAACGCCCTGAATTCTGCAGGTAAAGTGTTTCTACCTGACAGTGAGCTAGGTGAAGGTATGGGAGACACAGAAATCTGCTGACAGAATTTCTCTTGAGGAAAACATTTTTAACAAGAAGAGAAATCAAATATAACATCTAGATCAGCACATGCTGTTGTTACCTGTTTACTGGCAGAATTTCCCAGTAAAGATGTGACTGTAAAAGGAGAATTTTTAGAACCTTCGGGATCTTTCTGGCTTCCTGTTTGTCTTTCCCTGGCTGAAGGCATTAGGTTTTGACAGAGGTAATAGCAAGCTTATACATACTGTGTTCTGTCATACTGCACACGTGTCTCTTTTGTTTTTTTTTTAAAAACTATCGACTTTTATCACAAAAACAGTTAGTATAACATAAATTTTGCTTAAATGTGAAATGACAGTCTAAAGTACTTTCTATTCCTTCTCCTTACGTTAGCACTTTATTATGTCCTCTCTGGTGTCAGAAGACTACGTGACTTTTAAGAGTGTATCTTAATGGCAGAAAGAATCTATCTGTCCATTAGTTTCCTTCCATTAAAGTCATACCTCTTCCAACTAGTCAGTGACTTTATTATCAGGGCATGGTTTTCCCAAATGCCATTGGACACTAACGTGTTGCCAAAAGAGATAACTCATCCTTCCTTCCCCACCCTGTTCTTTGGCTCAGGCAGAGCATGCTTCAGTCTCTAAGATTTTAGTAAGACATCTGAAGAGTTTGAATAATCCTCACAGAACAGCTTTTCCTTCCAAGCAATCACAAAATGCAAAACACACTACAAGTATTCAATTTATTTTTGCTGCATAAAGTATTCTAAATTTTGCCTTTGGAGATGAATTTAACATTTCATAAGCACCATTAAATGATTTATAAAATAGACTCTGATTCAACAAATGCAACACTATTTCTAAGGTACAAATTTTTAACCCATATGTTTTTCTTTCTTGCCAGTAAAACCACCAAACAAGCCAGACTCAAGAGCTCAGTGCTCAAGAACTCAATTTGCAATGCTAAATTTAGCTTCTGCATATTCTTGATGCAGTATTAAACTCTTAACTAACAAGCTCCATCCTCCCAGAACACAATACAGAAAACAGTGAGTAGCAGACAGCTTACCTTGTAGAAAAGCACCTGTAATGCAATCAGGTTGAGTGGACCTGGATTTTTCCACTGAGGCACAGCAAAATCTTGGCCTCTTATTGAACTTCTGTCCACAGCTATTGCTCTCAAACAACTTCTGGAGAGTGGAAAAAGTACATCAGCACTACTAAGCTGCTTTTTGCCTCCCAGATAAGCTGTGCTATACATACTTCTCTCTGTTCTCCTAATCCCTTCAGTGTCTCACCTAATGCAGTCTTCATTGATTGAGCTTTATGAACATTCCTTGCAAATGAACATCAACGAAACTCTGAAGGGCATTATCATTTGTGAGCAATAAAACTTTCTCTCAGACAGCTTTCTTGAAGCAAAAGTAGGTGAATTAAGGACTTTTGAAGAAATATTAAACTATGTTTGCGGCAAAGTACCAGATCATCAAAACTTCCATTTATCGAGACTTGTGGTTTAACTGATGGTTCCGGATTTGACCTACCAGAACTGAAAACCAGTAAAACTCCAGAAATACTCATCCACCACAGGACTCTTTAGCCTTCTTTCCATTAGCACCCAAAGACTTGGCCTTCAGTAGTTTCTTGCTCCTGACTGTCAACTGTGGTGTGCCATATCAAGACTGTAAAAAGGGGATTCATTGCAATCTTACAGGAAGGTTACACCATTTTATTTTTAATTATTCTTCATTTCATCTCTTGTCATTCTCTCTCTGTCTTTTTTGCCATTGGTTTGATTACTTTTTCCTTCCTCTGAAAAGCTCTCCTTTTAAGATGAAAGAATTCCAATTCCACCATCCAATTAAAGAGGAGTGGTCCTTCGTCTCATAGATAGTCCCATGCCTATCATTGCTTGAGATAACAGAGTCATCTGTAAGAAAAGGGCTTTGTAAGACTTCTGTAAGAGACGGTGTGACAGAGATGGAAGAGGGGAAGTCTCTGTCAGCAGAAATAAGACATCTGATTCTTTCATTTACTGAAATGGGAAAAATTTTAGTTAGTCAACTAGTAAGATAGATTTAAACATCATTACACTTACAATGACTATTCTTTAAATTTAATTACAATATTCATTTTTTCCATACTCCATTTGGAAATGGCTTAAACGTAGCATAAACATGGTTATCCTGTTCTATGGCCTAATTCAGTCAAATTTCTTCCTTCAACATCAGTATTTCATATTTCAAAACTTATTGTGATACCTGTATTAACAATGTAAACATCCCATAGTCAGAGTCCTGAACAGATTTAGACATTTCAAATTTGTTACTCATTGTGAAGTTGATAATACACATAAAAAATATGCCTATTATTGAAAAGATGCTCAGGTTTTCCAGAAAAAAGCAAAATCCATGTTGTATGCTTTTCCTTGTGAAAATATATTTTTAAAAACCCTGATAATTTTGAGCATAAAATCAGTAGGATCTCACAACATACAAAGTAATATTTTTCATATTTTTCATAACACCATAACACTTTATATTTTTAATCTAGTATTTGCATATCTGTTTCACAGAGAAGTGTATCACATCAGGTAAACTAAAAAAGAAGTATAACTTACAGTTGAGAACTATGTAAATGTTTTCTTTTTCACAAACTGGTAAACATAATATATGGTAAAAGCTGGAAAATATTATTATATGGTTTTGCCATTCCTCTAGCCTTTTGTATGATTAAAGAAGACTTCACAAACACTACTAAGTAAGTTACATTCTTTGGGCTTTTCTTGTTGTTCCACTTCTAGGTGGTTGTTTATATGAGTAGTTACTTTTAGAAGCATAGCAGCTGGACAACTCTAGGGTTCATCTCCGTGGTAACAACCACATTTACAATGGAAATATCAGTTAGTTTTAAAACTTTTCACATATATTTAATTATGATGGAGGTACAAAGCATATGTTATTGTTTTTTTAGAATATAGGGTGATATTAGAGTGCTGTGGAATTAATATACAACAGTATTTTGAAAGACAACTGGTAGGCAAGAGTAGCAGTAATTTTAATCCAAGTTCTATTACTAAGGCTATTTAATTTCTGACTGAATGAGATAATTATTATAAGTCTAATTTTACTAAAGCAGGTTTTCATGGCAACAGTCTTTGGGATTGTTTCTTCTAAAAAGACTAGTTCATAACACTATTTAGTACTTGAAAGTGAATCAAATGTTTCTCCAATTTGTGGATTTATATTGATGGAAAATCCAAACTATCAGAATGGTAAACTTTATTTGCTCTTTTATTTAGTTTCTTTAGAATCTAGGTTTTTAAATTAAAAATCCCTTATAAAATACTTCTAAAGACTGTATTATTGACCAAATGTGTATTAACCCTGGTACAAGGCTCCTATTTTTAGTAGAATATTCTACTTTTTTTTTATGCCATATTTTTATATGAACCAGAGTACTTCACTTCCTTCTCTTCCCTTTTTTGAAGTTTTACACAGACAGGAGCTGTTAATGGGTGACACAATGTCCCTTCCTAGACAGACAGATCAAGTAATGAATTTTATTTCTGTATTCACGGTGTACACATCTTCTATTTAAGTTGACTTTTCGTTGTGACTCTAGTGGGCTTCATTTGTAAACTCATTCACTGCCAGTTAACGGATGTTCATCCAAGGCACAGGATTTCTGCAGCTGATTCTTTAAATTATATTCAATACTTTTATTTTGTATTCTGCTATTTAAGTCTTGCAATTTTTCAGTAGTATTACTACAGATTAGAGTTGTCAACAACCTTCTGCACTTCATATACTTTGTAAATCCTATAATTTTAAAACGTACACTTGTGAAAAGCAAAATTTAATTTTCAATCTTGTGTCTTTTAGACTACAGCTTGGTAAAAGCAGCTTATTGTTATAAAAAGAAATCCTTTAAAACACTGTAGAAAAAAATAAAGTCCCTAAATGACAGTCTTTTCTACTGACTTCAATCATCTCTGGCCATGACCTTGTATTCCTATAAGAGATACTTTTGAAACTACCTAGACTTGGTTTCAAAATGAAATATATATTTAGCATTCATTTCACCCTGTGCATTTTCATAAGATATGTATCTTATGATACACTATGTATTCACATACTCCATACATATATGTAACCAAAAGGACTTATGAAAACTTGTGAAGGCCAAGATACAAATTATTCTAGGATCCTATATCAATACAGAAGAGACAATGAAAGAGAAAGACAGGACATAATTCAGAGTTAAAACTTATTTCAACCATTAAAATGACAGAAACCTAATTAGAATTACAAAAAACCCAGCCACTAGCACAAGGCACACTGAAAGGACTCCAAGCATTCACAAGATCTACTAAGAGAAAGTGAGTCTTAAAATATGATTTCTTAGCAAAAGTGAATCTATAAAATAGCACTGCAAGAAAAACACAAAGTAAGCAAAAAATGCATTATTCAGAATTCAAAAGGAAATAAACTGAAGTTTAATCAATATTTTTTCTTCTGGAATATGCTCCTTGAAAATGTTATTGCATGTTGAGTATTTGAAGTACCTAATGAAATGTTCAGAATGTGCACAACGTCATAGAAAGAAGTTTTCCCTACAGCAAAAACAAATCAGAGAGAGAAGTGAAAATATTTCCGGGTAAATGAACTCTTAAAATGAAAAATGGGACAGCTGAGTGGAGAAATAGCACCACTTTGGAAAGAATCAAAATATTCTGAGAAAGCTATGAAAAAAAAGCTTCAATCTATTGTCTCATTGTGAGAATATACAGTATCAGATTTTTCCCCCAAGTTGGGGTGAATGTAGGTCAGATTTTAAGTCATGCTGCTTGTTGAACATTTTGGTTTATTGTTATGCAGGTTGTGATGACATCCCATGGTCCAATCAATTCTAGCATGGCTCTATGCTGTATTTCTTTTTGCAGCTGAATGGCCATTAGCTCAACTCAAAATGGATTTTTCAGAGAAGAGGCTATGCATGGCAAACAACAAATACTGTTATCTGATGCACAACTGGAAAATTCATTTTCAGATTTTTCTTGGAATATCTGGTGACTAGGTTATAGTCCCTGAAAGTTTGAAGGAGAAAGCATGTGGAATTATTCACTAAGGCAAGCAAACATTATGTTTAGCCAAAGAGAACAAACTAGGAGATAGATCAGTAAATCACTCTGAATTGGCCCACTCAAGACATGGAGTCAGGATAGCAAATCTACTTTCCTTCCAGGAACTAGAAGGCAGCTAGGGAAATAACTATGATTTGCATTGTAAATAGTCCCATCTTTCTTCATTCATAATAGAATTTAAGCTAACAATTTGTTCCTAAAGGTTCTATTTAATAAATAGTTATGGAATTATGTTCTGTACAAGGCTGTTAATCACAAAGTTTGGAAATACAGCAACTGAAAAGAGATATTATGTAGCACTTTCCAATGTGGACAGTTACCTGTCTATCTGCACCATCTCTTTATAAGCTGTGATTGTCTTTATTTTCCTTTCTCCTTTTTTACAGCTTAGTTCTCTTTGCTTTAGTTCCTTTTTTAAAACATAGCAATAAGGTCATAATGTATAGTGTTTAATAAGATTTTATATTTTACTCACGCCTTCTCTTTTTACTTTGTCTTGCTGTACTTGTGACTTCTTTTACTTCCTTCTCTTAAAAAATAAGAAACCCTCCCAAGAGTGTAAAAGACATTTGACTACTGATTCTAGTTCCATACACTACTGTACACCTAAGTGGAACTGTCTAAGTCAGTGAACCTACACATGCTTTAAAGTGATCTATTTGAAAGATAAATCACAGCTGTTGTTCAATCTCATTCTGGTGCTACTTCTCCATTTTAAGTGCCTGAAATTAGCAAATCCCTCTTTTAACCCATGATTTGACAGCATCTAACACAGCACAGATGATGAAGGTCTACAATCATAATTTACTCCTACATAGTGACTATCCATTTTTAAGCCATTTTTTTCTAATAAAACTTCACGATGGCTACACTGAGGCAGAGGAGAAGGGGAGAGGAAGGTTACTTTAAGAAAGCAAAGAAAAAAATAAAGAAATCTATGTTCAAGATGGTGAAATTAAGCTTCTAAATAACTATTCAAGAATTCAAGCATAGCAAATGTTGGAGGTTGGGGGATGCCTTGGAATTTTTCTCCATCACTGTTACTAAGCAACAATTAGCCAGGTGGTTAGGGCCATCAACTTTTTTGTGAGAGACAAAAGGTGTGCTTGGGCGGGGCAGGTAAGGAAAGAGCCGGCCATTGGAACAGGCACTCTCTCTCGGCTCGGACATGGAGAAGAGAGGCTGCTCTTTGCTTTTGGCTGCGACCAGAGGAAATCCAACTGTGCCCTGTTCTTTCTTCTCCTGGCTGGGTGAGCTTTGATTCAACCCTTCTGCCACTGGGAAGTGCACGTTTCCCCCAGCTGCGTTTTCTCACAGCAGTTGCCAGGAGAGTCCGGCTGCCTCTGTCCCCTGCCCCCCTCTGCCGCACGGGACCGCGGCATCTGCTGTGACTGCAGAAACCCTTGCTACCTCGCAGCAGTTGCTGGGAGAGTCTGGCTGCCTCTGCTGCCTGCCCCCCTCTGCTGCACGAGACCGCAGCGTCTGCTGTGACTGCAGAAATCCTTGCTACCTCGCCAACTAGCCGGGAGAGAGCCAGCTCCTGCCCCTGCTGCCCTGTTTTTTTCCGCTCTGAGCTGCCTGGCTGCTCTCCAGCCTGTCCGCCATTCCCAGCTGCCTGAGGCTGACCTGACCCTGCGCCACAGCGCCACCTGCAGCCGCTCGGGAGTCATCGCAACCGCCCTGCCTGGCCAGGAGCTCAACAGCGCCCCCTGCTGTTTTTCGACCATGATTACACTGCACGGGAAAGTCATCTGCTATTGGTTTCTGGTTCTATTTATGGTTATTATTATTGTTATTGCTTGTTTATAGATACTAGTAAAGGACTGTTATTCCTTTTCCAATATCTTTGCCTGAAAGCCCTTGATTTCAAAATTAAAATAATTCGGAGGGAGGGGAAATCACATTCTCTGTCCTAAGGGAGGGTTCAACCTCTCTCAGCAGACACCTGTCTTTCAAAACCGAGACAGCAAATTAAATAACCCTGAAAATGTAATGAATTTTGTATTTTTAAAAATTCTTCAGACACTGATATTTTTAAAATTTAATTCATATAGATTTTATCTGAAGTCTCAAAATCCCTTCTCTATCTTTATTAGACAGGTGTATACCAATGAAATTGTTCCTGTGATGTGCTGATATTTCCCTGGTCTGGTGTCTGACCTGATTCCTTGGTGGTCTGGTTTTTACCTCCTCTTTCCATAGCAAAATTGACTTTTTCTCTTCTCTGCTGTTTCTGTGACTAACTAGCGTTAACTGAATCTTTGCACAGAAGAGAGTGTGCCTAAGAGACCAACAATCCTATTTAGTCTTCTACTCCAAGTGAATCATTTCTCGCTATTGTGCATGTTAGGAGGAGATAAGGGACTCCGAGATTATAGAGAGACAAGATACAGAAGGTTTTACTGTTGTTAGGTGCTTCTGGAGTTGGCAAGGGAATCTAAGAGGAAGAGGTTTAAAATTATCATGTATATCTGAATGATTCCTGAATCAATGCCATAAATTTAATGAAAAGGTGTCTTAAAGGAAGAAAAAAACCCCAGTGTTTTACCCAGCAGACTATGCCAGGATTAGGAAAAATATGCAATTTGAAGCCTGAAGCCTGCGACTTAACTAGAGTCACTGATAACATGAAAGGAAGCCTTTTCCTTTATTCTGTGAATCTAGAATAAACTGAAGAGAAGGAGAAAGATGTAGATGAATCTACACAAAATACCTGTTAGTTCACAGATGTTACAATGATGTTGTCACCTGGGGCACTGGCCCTTAGCAGTGATCACTGTCACAGTAATGTCAAAATTATAGTCCTGACTGTTATGAAACCCTATGCTGGAAAGAAAAACACGAGGAATTTGTGTGCAGCCAATAATTGATAGCTTCTAAAATAAAAGTGCTTACCTATTTCCATCCAAATTATCAGGCTGGGTCATGGTGTATATGTATGTACTCAATGCTAAAGGCACCAATCTAGTGTGCCATTTCAGAGATATGCCTGATTATCCATAAATACTAATCAGCTGGTGAAAAGCAAAGTTGTTAGAGGGGAAAAAATATTAATAGAAAGTTCACTCTGAAAATATAATTCTAAATTTTAACTTATGACATTCTTAGACTGTCATCATACTCAAGGGGAGTAAAGCTGAAAAAGATTTCTACTCACCAGCAACAGAACTTTAAAAGCAGTACAGTTTGAGCACAGAAATACACTTTCCGGAGTAGAGCATACTGTATAGAATATTTGAGAAATTTCAGAGATATTAAATCAGACCAACAGATTATCTGAAAGGTGTTTTCCAAGTGGAAATCATTCAAAACATTTCCTTGAATTTGACAAATTTCATCTTTTTTATTTCTTCCAGCAAGACTGTTGTGCAGCAAAGGGATTGCAGATGAGGGAGAGAATGCCATGCAATTGCACAGGTTTTGGACTGTGTAGAGACAAATGTATCTATAAACCTATGAGTTTTCTATCAATTTTAGAGAATTTCTTACACTATTACTTTGGTAATGAATGGAAACTGAAAAAACTAACATGTTCAATGATGAGTTCAGAATGAACAGGTAACACATTCTTCTTCAAGTTCTTTGAAGATGTAACTGTTAATACAGATAAGGGAACTAAGAAAAATAGCTCTCTGAAATAATCAGATAGCCTTTCACCACTTCTTTCTACATCAAAAGGAAAAACACTTGAAGTAGCAAGTCACTGTGAATAATATGTAAGGGTCATTTGAAAAGAAAGAGGAGCCTAAGTTACAAAACTGAATTTTTGGTAGCTCCACACTTGCAGTTGAACCCTGAAATATTTCTATACCTATTCAATCATCAATAAACTTCTTTTTTTTTTTTTTTAAACATACTTGTAAGTTAGGATCAAAATATGATATGAAGTTTGTAAACTAAAAAATATTGTTTTCTCAAAATAGCTGAACTGGTAGATGATGATCTTGATTCCCTGTGTCATGAAGAGGGGAGTATGTAATTAGATTATATCCCAGGAGCAAATGGTCCATGAGAATGGAACAACTCACTGTATTTGTCACCTGAGCATCAGCCTTGCTTGTCCTAGGTCAACACAACCAACAACTGATTTTACAAACACATCTCTTACCTGCTTAAAAAGCCCACCTTGCTTTTTTCTCTACTTTCTTTGAAGGCATTTAATACTTTTATTTCATTGATGGGAAAAAATAATGTATTTTTATTTGTCAGGTAAGTTAAATATTCTATTGACTCTCATACAAAAAATCAGCCAGCTTCAAGTCTCCTCAGTTCTCCAGGCTCCATACATCAGTTTTTCATGTCAAGTGCTAAGCTCTTTTTACCTACTTCAATTCCTTGGGGAGAAGTTCATACAACATTTACTCCCGCTTAGTAGTATGCTATTCTCCAGAGAAAGACCCCTACTCATTTATTCCATCCCACCTACAAAAGAGGCTGGAAAACACTGTGTAACCCTTGTGGAAGTTATACAGTGGAAAGAACTACTGTTTAATGCAACACAGTATCCTGAAGTACTAGAGCAACTAAGAGGTAATAGGAGGAAGGAACACAAAGGGATGGAAAACACATGAAGCTCTCCCTTATCTACTTCCAACAGGCATTAGAAATGGAAAAAAGGTGGTCTTTCACTTTTTATTGCTGAATTTGGAATATGTGGTTCTAAATTAGATGCTCTTGCTCCCTGTTGCTTTATGTAATACATAGAAAAAATTTTAATGGACTTACTGATGTCCCAAATTCATTTAGTTTCCTAGCGATCCAGTTAAATGTATTTTCAGACTGTTGAGATAGCTTAAAAATTAATTTTGATATCTCCCTAAGCTCTAGCAGTTCCTATTTGCACTCCCAAATCAGCTGGGAAACAGGTGGGATGGCAAGATTTCTCTAATCTCAGTATGTAAGGAGAAATTTCTAATAAAAATTCTTTAGTTTGTGAATTTCTTCTTTATATTCTGTAGCATCTGGCTAGAAATAAGTGTCACTATTTGAAAAGCACAGGGCACAGCTCAGGGTTCAAATGATGCATTCAGAAATTACACACACATATTCTTCTCAACTTCTTTTCTCTCATAAACTATTACACCCTTGGCGTCTATACTCAACATGGTGGAAAACGAACACTGTCAACAGTGAGACATCAGAGGCACCACTTGAAACTATTTCAGGAGTCACCAACAGAAGGAAAAATTATGAAAGAGAAAGTAATAACCATGTGACTTAAAGCAAAAGTTACTGGTATCTCAAATGCTGAATATAATTACAAAAAATAGATCACAGAGCACTATGGACAACTCTTTGCAAAATTAGACCATAGTGATAAAGCTTAAGAACCCAAACTGTGATAAAATGGCAAAAGCTTAATCTTTCTACCCTCTTTCTATACACTTTTGCACAACTGAAGGAGGTTTCACTTTGCCTTCACTTAAAACTACATTGTAATATAAATTCTGCAACATTGTGAAATTTATTAGTGATAAATCAAATTGCCTCTATCTTACAGGGGATACTGTTCTCTAGGTATATGCTCCTCAAATCCAATAGTAAATATGGCCACATGTAAATATAGAGAAAAACTATTACAATATTTTCTCTTAGTTCATATATTTATAATCCTAAATCTATAGCTGATTTGTTTTATTAATTACCTCACTAACATGCCATAGGAAGCCACAGAGAGAAAAATTACAGATCTGTCAAGCTCTTCTGATGATTAGTACTTGTACAGAGCTCAAAACTCTTACATTACATAACCAGAGGTCTTGCTACATGAAATTGCAGTATAAATAGCTGGTTTCTTCAGAATTATTTGCTGGATTCTTTAAGGATATATGATCATATCAGCTCTAAGTCACTGTATACTGCTCATGACCTTTCTGAAGCAGGAAACCTTGTTCTTAAAAAAGTTCCTTTGAAATACAAACTATGCTGGGTTACTATGGTCATACTAATACTTAAATTCATCAGTTTGTAAAACGGTTTTCATGTACAACCACTCACATTTTATATCTAACAATAAAAATGAAAGTATAAAAATAATCTTTTTCTGAATATTCTATGTTATTATAGTTTTGAAGAAAACCAAGAGTTTGGCAGAGTATGGCAAAACTTAACCTACAAGCCATTTTTTCTCTTTACACATTAACAAGTACTGGGTACAAAGAATCTCCTGCGACGATTGTTGCATTGCACCATTGATAATTTTCCTTCCTGGGCAAAGAAATCTCTCTCAGCCTTGATGAAAAGCATATAATCATTATTCTGATTTGCATTTATCATCATTTTAAACTTCCTGCTTTTCTTTGTCATGACCTGTTTTCATTAAAGCCTCCTGTTGCTGCTCATTTCCTCACTGCTGCAGAAGTCCATTTCTAGGCAGGGAACACCACCATTATAAAGAAATCAAGAATGTGTTGAATTGCTAAGTTTTCCATTTTGCAGGACATATAAGTATGCATAAAGCAAAGTAGGCAGAGTCTCTTCTCAGTTACAAGCCACATGAACCAACACTATTACTCATTGACCAAATTCAAGGAGTCAATTCCAGGGCAAAACAGCATACTAGTTTTCTTTGTATTTCTGAGAGGAATACTATGACAAACAACTTACTGACTTTTCTCCTACATTTAATTTGGATTGTACAATGAGAGTATTGCTTTGCAGAACACTGACAAAAACCAAACCAAACCAAAAACATACACACACAACTACAAACAAGAGTACAAATCCGCATCCTGACTGTATTCTTTCAAAGTTTGGATACATACCTCAGTAATAAATGTACATTTACACATTCTTTCTGAAGTCTTATACATTTCTCAAGTGAATCAGACACTCTCTTGTTAATCAAGGTGCCTCCAGTAAACAGGGATACCACAAGTTATCAAAATACCACCAGAAGATGATGGATGACAAAGATGTTCACTGGAAGGAGCTGGCATGAAAGTCAAGGCTCAGAGCTAAGCCATTGTGCCTGACCCTGGAACTCTAGCTAGGCTTTCTGTAGGGTAACCAAGCACAGGAGCTCTCTGCACTTTGCTCCAGCCAGGCTCACACACATAAAGTCTCTCTCGAAAGATCTACCTTCATGAAGGTTATGAGGTTCTCCAAGCAATGTAGTAAGAACACAGCTTGGTTGGTATGCAAACACTAATTAAAAATGTGAAAGTGAAAAAAGTGTGTTAACTTTTTGATTGATTAGCTGAGTTTTACCCATTGATTGGTTTTGTTGAGTTTGTGATCTGTGTTTTTTTGTTGTTCACTTTTAGAGCCATGGGCTGATACTGTTCAAAAGTAATTTGATTGTTGTTATTGTAAAGCAGAATTTAACATTATGGTGGACTTTAGTATATAAGATCTGGCCCAGATTCAAACTTCACTTGTATGGCTATCAATATGGAACAAATCTGATGTAACAAATTATCCCAGAGTTATATTAATGACGTAACTGAATCTCACACTTCACAGCTGAAAGGTTATTTTATATGCTATATTATACTTGCTCCCAGCAGCATTGTCAAAATCTTAAAAGAAAAATCTTAAAATTCCAAATGAAATAAAAGTAAGCATATTATGCAACAGTTAAACATAATCACTTTTTTCCAACTTCTCATATGGTGTTTTTATTGTTGTAGTCTCAGGTATGTTTCTGTTGGCAGGAAGAACCAGTACATTTGAAAGGCTTTACATTAAATTGCCTTTCTATACAATTCTGCATGCTTGGCCTAAATAGCCTAATTTTTTTACCCTGAACAACTCTACACCATATGGAAAGAAAAATTATAAAACATGATTTCCCATATGAATTATCACATTTCTTGTGATTAAATTTCAGGAAGTTATAATGTTATCTGTTTCTTTTGACAAGTACAATTATTGTTGGCATGTGCACACAAATTGTATTTCACTTTCCGAAAAAGGAGCTCATTACAATAGGGAAAATGTCTAGTAAAAGGAAGGCACAGGGAAAAGTGCTTTATAAATATTGACTTACCCTTAGTACCTGTCAGCAAAAATGCAAATGGTCACAAATCACAGCTGTAAAGGAAATACAATAAAACCCAGAAACAGAAAGTATTATACACTGGCAAGGGTAAAGTGACTTCCAGATTCCCATTTGTCCAAACTGAAAACAGCCTAAACCAAACAAAGATGTACTAGATGGATGTTTTGTTTAATAATTAACGTTATATCTAGTCTCTATCATTATAGGATAGAATATCTTATATTGATGTTAGTTTTACGAGATAGTTCAAAACTAACATATGGTTCATAGTTGTCCTATTCTGTTCCTTGTCTGGTGTATTTGACCATATACGTTAGCCTTTTAAATCATACATGACCTAAGGATGAAGCCTGATTTTTGATCTGAACCTTTCTTCTGTTGCTCATTGTTAAGAAGCAAAAACTTTGCAGAATGACACTGAGCAGTTAGTAAGCAAGTGGGTCCTGCTCTCTTGGAGAAATGGTGTACCTGCACCTTCAGAGAACCTCCATACCAACTATCATGTTTCCTGATGCCTTAGAAATGAACTTACTATTCCAGCAATAAGATTGGTAACAAGGAATAACATTTCCGGGGCCACTGGGGAAACAGTTCTTTCTAAAATCAGAATTTACTTATCAGTATACTACCCCTATGGTCTCTAAAAATGACAGTTTGGAAAGAGAAAAAGAGAGAGAGAGAGCACACGTGCACATGCATTCAGTGCTGCATTCCCCTCTGACAGAGTAAACTTATTTTTTTGGAAGTTTATTGTGATCACTGTGTGTCATTAACTGCAGTATCTTAGTACAGTTCATATCAATTTCCCCCATTCCCAGCTCCAAGCATGCAACCAGGACAAGCAGGAGTTTCTCCTGGCTCCTCAGGTGAAATCCTGGGTCTGTTGAAGTCAGTGAAAGTTTAGAACTTCACTGGGATCGCAACTTTTCTGTCCCCATTGAGCCCCTACTTGAAACATTTTGCACTCGTGTAGCTGATCGGTCAAAGCAGACTAGAGGAAAATACACCCTGCACAATGACAATGGCATTTTCAAGTATATACACTGATAATTTCTGTAGAAATCCCTGAATTAATTTGTTATTCAGGTCTCAAGATGGTGCATTGTTTTATTTCTGTTGTTATTTTTATGTGGTTTTTTTTTTAATCTCACACAGATACAGAATTAAGTGGCTCATAGACATGTCATGTAGAAAAAAAATTCAAAATACTACTTTATTCTTTTGCCTTTTGCCTTCTGGTCTTTTTTCTCCTCCTGAACACAGAAGCTAAATTCATATACATTGCTGACACAAAACAATTTAAAATTTCTTCTTCCCAGAAATAGCTTTTTGTTACAGGACAGAAAAAGAAATGATTCAATTTTATATTTATTTTATTCATAGCAGTTCCAGGCATTTACTGAAACTATCATTGCGGAAGCATGGCCATTTAAAACAGACCTCAGATTATATTTAGTGAAGTCATCTGTGCTTTAGCTACAGGTATAAGACTTGATATGCAACAGTTACACAGACAGAAAAGGCTGGCTTGCCTTTTTACCTCCATGAAGATATTTAGAAAACACTGATTACTAAAAGACAAACAAAAACAACAAAACCCCCACACATACCATTCTCCACATACCCTACTCCCTCTAATATATCAAACATTGACTGAAGAACAAACATCGTATGGAACAAAAAATACAAGAATGCACATTTTATCAAATGTACAGCAAAAAGCAGTGCAGAAAGAAGGTCAATTGTAATGGTAAAGAATGATAGATGGTAAGAAATACAGGGAAGTTACCCTGTTGAATGAATGATGTATGCTGCTGTACATCTGTAGAAAGGTTTCATGAGACCTGTGAAAAATGCAGAGTTATTGTCTGGGAGAAGAACTGCAGATCTGAAACTTGGGAGACATTTCTAGGGATATTTACAAGAAGCCTCAATTTTCCTCTTAGTAAATCAGAAGGATTTGTGCCACTGGCTTTAAAAGGGAGTGAGATTGCCTTTTCAGGAAACCAAAAGCATCAATGTGGAAAAAGGCTGTCCATGAACTCATATGCCAAGTGAGAAACTGTAAAACAGGTGAATTTAATATTAGAGAATACGTCAATAAAGCAGTGTCATTCAATATAAACACCCAAGAATGAAAGCACTACAACAAAAATAAAGCTATTTTTTAATATAAATATCTTTGAAAAAATGTAGAATACTCTAAGAATACCTGATCAAAATTCACAAGGAGAGCACAAGAATAGGAGATAACTGAAATTCACCCAAGGTGAAATTTAAAGAAAATAGGGCAACAAAGATCAATTGTATCATGTAAGATTGAGTAATTTAGAACAACAGAAGCAATAAGAATAGTTTTAAATATTGAATATACTGAAAATTTGAAAGAAATTTAAAATTCCTAGGTAAGCAGACTAAAGAATAAGGAAGAGGTTTTTTCTCCATTATAGGAGAGGAGAAGGGAGCTATTCATACATACAAAAATCTCACTGCAGCAAGATCTTTGATTATAGTTAGCATAACTAGTTCTCTAAAAGACAGAAAATTAATTGGATATGGCTGTCCCACCTTTCAAGCAGGAATTCTATCATGAGTCCAGATTAAATGCTCGCATAACTACTATTTAACATTTACAGTCTTAGAATCTCTCTTTGCTCCATACAGAACACATTTCTGCCCCTTGCTGCGCTTATTTGTCAGCATTAAATTTATTTTTTTTTAAGTTTGTGAGAGTTCCCCACTTGCATGCAGCTTGTGTTGGACCATATGCCATATGAAGCCTGATTCATGTCACATACTTACCATTTGGTCCATTTTATGTCAGAAAAAAATATACTAGAAGATTCCATGAAGAAATATTTGTTCAGCTTAACTATAAAAGCTTTCCTCTTTTTATTTTTCCCATTATTTTGAACATGTAAATGTTAAAGCAGTAATTCTTTCACTGTATACTCCCTTATGTACCTCTACTCCCCCAGAAATAAAATCTCCTTTGGTTCTCTGAAGCATAAGACTGGAGCTGTGTGTCATATTATTGTGCTCACTTTTTTCAAAATTGCTTATCCCTCTTGCTTTGGCACTCAGTTCAAAATAAATGAGGGATTTTATATCACTCCTCAATTTTGATGTAGGCTGTAATAGTAGTAAGCAGCAGTACATTTTGTCAGTTCTATGGAAATCCTCCAAAGGTTGCTTTTAATACTTCCTGGGTATTCATTTAGGCAAAAATAGCTAAATATCAGCCATGTGTTTTCATTTATTAACAGTCCCTCAGGAGCACAGGCAATCAAGGTCTTGACTTAGTAGCTTTTCTAATTTGTTTTTAAAAGTGTTTGTTTTGGGGATTTTTTCTTCATTTCTGTCCATTGCTGTGTATTTATTCTAGTAAGGGTATAGTTTAAAGAGAGGAGATGTGAGATTTATGTTTGTCAAAATTCACAGTTTAGTCCATAGTCTTAAGCACATCCTTAAGAGTTCCGCTGTCATCAGAAATGAGATTTAATCCTAAATAGGAAGGTGCATCATGCAACTTTTCCAAAACAGGTTTGATGCTGCAATTTCTTAAGATCTTTTAAATATCTGAAGATTTATCCTATGGAGTTCCCTCAAGATGAAGACAGAGATCTTGAACTTGCTTTGACATTCTGACCTAAACCTGAAGAATAGGAGGGATGGAATGGGTCAAATATGTTCACAAAAGGCTGCTTTGCTGATGAGATATGCTTTATGAGTGTGCAGAGATTCATTCCTCCTAAATGCGAAAGAATTTCACGATCAAATCAGAAGGTTTGCTCAACAAAAGCTCCTGTTCAGAAATGGCAAGAAGTACCTATAAGCAAGACTAATTATAAATGTTTCCTTGTAAATCCTCCCTATCACACAGCTCAAAGTTCCAAAGTAGAACAATCAATAGAAAATTAAACTTCAGTTAGGGAATGGAGTGTTCTTAAGCTTCAATGCAGCACAGAATGAGGTGTAAAACACAAGTGTGGTCAATAAACAAGATGGAAGCCTTTGTGCTTTCTTTTTCTTAGGTAGAACTTTTAGATTTCTTCATGGCAAACAACTGTCAATTCATAAATAACTGTATACATAAATAACAAGAATAATGAATAGTGTCAATGTGATATCTCTGACACTATAGCAGAAAAATAAGATCACACCTGGTGAACCTTTTGTTGCTTAGCAAGAAACAAAAAAGGAATCCTTGTAAATATAATGTGCCACTCTTGTCATTAAAAAACCAATAATCCTCCTGACAAGAATAATTGTTAAGAATATAGGAAAAGCTGACCTTGCTGGAATTCAGCCCTGAATTTGTTATCAAATAATTTGTGCCAAAATGCAGGAAATTTCTTTGGGTTACAATCCTGAGGCAAATGAAGAGAACATTATCCATCCCAGGTGCTGACGACAAGTTCTGCAGGGGTTGGAGCTATGCATGACATTAACTATTCCATCAAGATTTAGTACCTGTTGTTAATAAAAAAAATATTAGTTCACCATAGAATCCTATTGCTTTCTGTATTACAGAAGTTAGCTATCGTCCTGTCTTGGTGAGATGACCAGCCAGCCCTAAAGATAAAACTACTAAAAATGCAAATGGGGAATTGGAGACTGAGATAAAGAAATGGCAGATTTATTAAGCAATTACTATATATTTTCTGCCTTTAGATTAAGAAAGAGGATTGATGGACTGCTGCATACCATATTGAATGGTATAATACAGTTAGCAATTGTAGTGCACAGATAGCAATGGAAATGAGTCTGAAAAGATTAGTCATGTATTAAAATAGACAAAGTGCTCTGTCTAGCGATACACTGCTAAGAGACTGGAAGGAAATGAAGATGGAAATGAAGAAAGTTTTTTGTCACGCTAATCAAAAGCCTGAATTATATTAGAACATTACAACTATTCAGAAATAGGAGACTCTGGTCACTTTATCCAGTCTGAAACAAAACTATCATGACACTCTCTCAATTCACAGCCAGGAAAAAGAAAAACTTTTTGGAGAATGAGCCTCCTAGAACTACCTGAAATACCACAACAGATGTGCATTTGCAGTCTCCCTAACAGCAGAGTGCAAAAACTACAAGTGTCCTGTGCTGTCATGACATGAGCTAACTTACCCTGGTACTTCAGCAGGTTTTGGTGTGTCCACTGATTTACAGATTATGGCACCAAAACTTCTGACTTCTGGAGGTCCTATGACTGCAGAGCAGATACATACAAGCCATAGTCTGGCTTGAAGCAAAACCAGAGGGACAAAAGCTCTGTAGCTAGATTTTCTTGCTTTGAACCTTCAGTATTGATTTCCCCATACTAATAATTTGACAGTGAAGTAAATGGAGGTTTGAGGCATTTAATAGTACAAGCTCACATCATGTATGTTAAGATTCTCTTTGCATAAAAAATTAATGCCACTGTCCCATGAACGACAGAAGATACTGTTTTAAGAAAATGTTCTTAGAAGGATAGCATCATATTCACTGTATGAAAACAGATTCAGTGTATTTATAAAATAGCTGAGTACTACTGAAGGAGGATGAACAGAGTGATGGACATATCCATTTAATATCAGCTTTAGTACAAAGGATCTATTTCCCAGTGAGCAGAGGTCATAAGAAACATGTTCTGACAGAGATCAAATATGAATTGAAGAGATAAATGTCATAACTAACTTGCTGGAAATTTTTTAAGAATTTACTATTGCAGCAGGCATGTGGAAATATTGTATACATCAGTTTGTCAGAAGCATCTGGTAAGAACATACCCTGAATACCACCTAACAACAAATAAGACAAGAAGCAAGGATTACAAAAGAGCCCAGCACCACCTGTGGTGTAAGAGCAGAGCTGAAGCAAGCAGAAGCTAGTGACTGGGTTGCAGGCCAGGCCACATATCCTGATGAGGAAGCAAAGAAGGTGTTCTGTTGATCTCCTGAACTCCTCTGAGTGGAGAATGCTAGGGACTTTGGGTGTGAACAAAGGACTCCTGCCACAACTTTTGCTACCAGACAGGGTGGTTAAGGTGATACAAATTAAAGAGAAGTGAGATGCAAGATATGTCATGAGTAAGAATGAGAGAATTTGCTTCCCCTCTGATGCTAAGCAATAGCTGAGTTGTGATTCAGTCCTCATCTGATCCCTAATGTTTGCCTGCGCACTGTACTCCTAGAGTTTTATGACTTGTCAGAGTCCTGAACAGAGCTGCACCAGAATTGCCAAAGGTGGGTTTACAGGATCAAATAAATTTATTGGCGTGAAAAAAAAACAAACAATAGCAAAATGCCCCAACCACCAAACACAAAAACAAAACACAGCTTGCCACTTGTGCTGCAATTATTTTAAAAGTACAATAATTTTAATTAAATTTATTGTCAGAATAAGGAAATTTGTATTTTAAAATTTATTGGAAAGGTCTATCACTTTGCATCCATGTAGAGAAACATTCTTGGATTTTTTTCAGCCTATTAAGAAGTTGGGGCAACTACTGGGCAAGAGACAGGATCACATAGGAAACATACAGAGAGAAAACAATGTAAGATGGCATTGCCACAGTAAGCAACAGAGTAAATACATTTTGGTGAGAAAATGATTAGAATACAGAATAAACCAGGCAAGTGGTATCAGAATTCTCTGGGAGTGCTTTTTCCTCTAGAAACCCCACTGAATAAAGTCAATCTTTTCAAACCAAGAACCTTGCACAAATGCATAAAAATTAAATCTTCCAAGACCTTAGTTTGCACTAGTTTTCTCCACATGGCATTAAATAAACAGGTGAACCTGTTTTCTACCAGGTATTACATTGTCTCAGGGGTTTAGAACATGTGTAGTGAATAAAGACAAGGGCTTACCCAGAGGCAGAAGCTGCTTTTATGAACAAGGACAAAAATAGCATAATGCCGAGCTGGATTCTACTGCTGCATCTAACAGGATCTATGTCCATAGCACAACGCAGTGCTGTGCTGGCTCCACTGAGGCTAAACAAAGAACACAAAGTAGGAATGCCATAGTAATGCAGACCTGCTGAACTCTACATTTAAAAAAAGAGAGCTACAACTGTACAGAAATACATTAATATGAACTGTGATAGAATCACAGAATCATAGGATTGTTTAGATTGAAAAAGACTTCTAAGAACATCAAATCCAACCATTAACCCAATACTCTCAAGGCCCCCACAAAATCTTGCCTTTAGGTGCCATGTCTACATGTCTTATAAATACCACCAGGGATGGTGATTACCACCTGGCAGTCTGTTTCAGTACTTGGCCACTCTTTTGCTGCCTGAAAAGGCTAGCCCAAAAACTGAGACTAGTCAGGAGTAAAGGAATAAAAGGTGGGTATTTATTTGAAAGGCCTTCAAAGGTACATTTAGGGCAGACAAAGGCCCCCGGGGGCATCACCCAAAATGGACGACGAGTCATGAGTTCTCCACACCTTTATAGGTTTAGTCCATTTGCATATCAGCATAAATTCACCAATTAAAACTTTGCAATTTCCCCCTAGCTCCCTTAGCTCGCTCCCCCCCGCCTTTAGAAGCTTGGGCCTGGGCAGGCCCTATGTGTCCTTGAAGAGCGAGTCCAGAGAGGCACTGTTATGTCTATAGAGAACAGCAGCTAACAGGCTATGAAGCATACACACCAGGCAATACAGAATTTGAAAAATATAAGGGTTAAAACCTAAGGCAACACTTTCAGTGAAGAAATGTTTGTTAACATCTCATCTAAACCTCCTCTGGCAGAGCTTGAGGCCCTTTCCTCTTGTCCTGTCACTTGTTAGCTCAGAGAAGAGATCGACCCCTCTACATTACCCCTCCTTTCAGGCAGCTGTAGACATTGATAAGGTCTCCCCTGAACCTCTTTGTTCCCAGGCTAAAGAATCCCAGCTTCGCAGCCACTCCTCACAAGACTTGTGCTCCAGACCCGTCACCAGCTCTGTTGCCCTTCTCTGACATGCTCCAGCACCTCAGTGCCTTTCTTGTATCGAAGGGCCCAGAACTGGATACAGCACTCAAGGTGTGGCCTCACCTGTGCCAAGTACCTGGGGACAATCACTGCCCTGGTCCTGCTGGCCACACTATCGCTGATCCAAGCAGACGTGATGCATCCATAGTCATTGATATTAAGCTTCACCATTGGATACCAGTCTCTATTCTACTTATATACATACATCTTGAGACTGCGGAGTTTGAGTCACTGAATAGTCACAAATGTGTCTAAAGCTGACCAGAATTGTGCTTTCAAGGCATGAAGTTTACATTGCAAGCTATTCCAAAGAAGAAAGCCAGCAGTTGCCCCAATATTGATGCTATCTGATGTAGCATGTCTTCTCTCAGGAAAACAGAAGTAATGAAATCATATCCCTTTTCTCAGTATCATGAAAATTAGTTTAAGCATTTGGACAGGATAATGAAGATTTACAGAAAAGCATATAGGGGAAATAATTTTATATCTCTAGTAGGGTTAGAACAATGAACAGTAGATAAATTTAAATGCCATATACCAAACAATAAGATGAAAAGGTTAATTAATGATTCCTACCTTTTAATTGCATTGCATACTCTGCACATTGAGCAAGTCCAGGGACCCAGCAGGGTTAAGAGAGCAGTATGTGACTACATTAAGGTTATTGCCACTCATATGCTCAAAATGGCAATGTTGAAACGATTCTGGCAGTAACCACATTTAAGCATTTGACTTTGCAATTCTAGGTCTAATGTTAAATTCTTTAGAAAGGCTCCAAGTGAGGTCATAACTCACACGGAGAAGCCAGTCTGCCTCCCAATACATTTTTGTGATGCTCTTCTCTTCATCCTCTACCCTTGCATTTTCCCAAAGGGCAGAGATTTCCCCTCAAATCCAAAATATGTAAATAACCCAAAGGCAACACTATCACCTTCCAGACATACAAAGGCCTAAAAAAATGTGACACAAAGCTAGTGAAGTAGTGGGTCTGGGGCTGACAGGAAAGAAAAAGGAACCTTATATCAGGATAAATAGATGTCTGGGTGATCTTATTTCAGGGTCTTTTTTTTATTCTTGTCCCCATCCAACCTCAAAGCAAAAATAAATAAATCTACAACTGTTCATGGTGATAACAGAACATTTCATTAGTACCCTGCTCCTCTCCTCACACTACTGCTATTGGGCTCCCACTTCTAATCATAGCTATGAAGAAAAAGGCTCTGCTGTTATGTCAGATCTAGCTTCCACATGACCTAGCCCTGAGGTGGTTTTGTTCCAACTGCTTGGAAATGTAGTCATGTTAGTACAACCAGTACATGTATCTGCTTGGCAGCACACTAAAAAGAAAAATCAATTGCTATCAAACTTTAAGTCCAATAGGTTCTTATTATGAACAGATAACAACACAATTATACCACAACAATGAGTTTATGACCATCACTCAATTACAATGTCAGGCTACCTCCATCCACTAACATACAACATTACTTTTACAATCAGTTTAATCACAAGAAAATTATAATCTCATCACCTATCAGTATCGATTGTGCACAGTGTCAGATCAGTTTGAAGAAATAATTAGTTTCTGTACTGGAATTCCCCAGGTAAAGTATGTTAGCACACATATACAAAATTTTCATTTGAACACAAGCCATGTAAAACCATAAACATATGGGAGAGAACTACAGTGTAAAAAAATCTAGAAATAATTGAGCAGCTTATATATACCCAGATCTTTTAATTACTCTCCTGGCAACCTATCACAGAAAACACACATTTTATAGTCATTCCACAGGAAGTTTACCAAAGAGAAAAACACAAGCATTATTTTCATTTTGTTTTCAGGGGAAGTCTATATTATCTAGTAAGCTTTATTTCAGGATATGAAATCTTTGCAGATTTGTGTGTGCACTCTGAGATAACACAGGCAAAGCTGCACGTTAGGCTCCTATGCACGAATACAGGTACACAAGGAAGCCATTTCTTAATGTTGCAGGATGTTGATAGTCTTCCTAGTCCTCTCTTTAAAACTGATGCTTTAGCAAATAAACAGCTTTTCAGCACACCAATATATTAGTTTGAGTCCTTACATATAGGATTTAGTTGTGCTGTTAGTAAGCCTATATTTATCCCTAAATACTTTATATCTCACTGTAATGTTAAAGAGATGAGGTATTTAAAACAACCCAAAAATCTACATTCAGAATCAAGTCCATGGAGCAATGAGATTGATGCAAATAAATGATTTTTCAGCTTCTCTTTTGCAGTAATAGTTCTGCATTGTGAACTGACAGCAGATAACAGGCTAAATTTATTAAATTCCCTTTTTTTGGACTCTTTTTTAAAAAGAGTTCAGGGAGACCTGGAGGACTCCTAGATTGCAGATTGTAAGCCACTGTTCTAGCACCCTCCCTTTGTTCCCTCACCATTAGAAATCAGAGACAGCATCTGAAGCTTCTACCCTGAGGTGCTGTCTCCCAAAGGCAGTTAAGCTGTCTGTCAGGGAAAAAGAATAGATCTGTTTAACCACCAACATACATAAAATATTACTGTACTTAAACAAAACAAAAAAAAAGGCAAGGGTGTCATGCCTGGCCAGTGTTTGAGGCCTACTTATGTGGCATCCCTAGAGCAGCAGTGCCAGAAAAGTCCTCTGAAGGACTTAAGCATCACTTGCCCTAATTTCTAGAACTTTGCAAATCTTAGGTAACAGTCAAATGGGCAGACTGGGGCAGCTGCATGGCTATATCAAGCAAGAGACTATGCAAATGCCAGATCAGACAAGGAGGGGTTGCTGAGTTTTGGGGGAAGATGACTGCTAAGTGTGACTTTTTGAACAGAAGTATGGGCTTGAAGTCTGCTTAAATTCCATTTTAATGATCAATGTCTTTCTGCATGACTCAGTAAGACTTGTAGACGCCTGTGTATTATTGAAAGTCAATGAGAAGGAAGTCCTCAGTCACCAAAGTACTTTTTTCGTTATTGTTATTTCGATTAGACTGTAATGTAATTATTTAAGTCAAATACTACAGCAAGATTTTTACAGCAGAGAGATACAAGACTTTCATATTGACATTAGTTGAGTAAAAACACAATGCTACATGAGTTTCATAATCCTAAAAAGGGGAGTTCAGTAGTCTTCTGGACTGTTGCAGCCAAGTAAATGAAAATATTAAAGTCAATAATTATTAGTCTGCAATGTTTCTTATTTTTTCTCTGTGCACATAATTACCTTTTGAAAGCAACAGAAGTGATTTTAAAATTATTTTTTCCTACACCTCTTTTGTTCATTATTATTTGTCTGTACTTAGGAAAAAAGGATATGTAAACCACAATTGTTCTCTGAAGTACATCCCAGCTAATTACACAAACAACAATATAAACCAAACACAATTCAAGCAATTTTTAGCTCAAACACATGTTCTTTTTTTGTTTATAAAATTTTCCTATTTGTATTCTGAGACCATAATAGCAGTTCTTTTCTCCTACAGACTTAATGTTAAAAGGTACACAAGTGTTGGTTGCATTCCACAGTTTGGAATGCAAACCAAGGCATGCACTTAGCAACTGACAGCTCACAGAGTGACTCCTGTTCTGTGTGATCTCCTCTACTGATCAGAGTTTCCACTTGAGTGTTATAAAACTGGTATTGTTAACTGCAGGAGTGCATTAAGCTTGGAGACACTACATTTCAAGTATTTTTTTTTTTAAATTCAGGTTGCTACAGGAGAAGAACTTCAGCTTTGAACTGTGAATTCTGAAACAGATGGGAAAAAATAAAACACACCTTGTGAGAAGTAGCAAACATTTTCTAGTTTTGTAGCCAACACTACAACTTTTGGAGCAAAATGAGAACTTTCAGACTCTCTGCCAGAAACTGGGTCTACAAGAGAAGCCAAACTTTTCTTTGCCATCATCTGAGAGTCAGAAAGCAAAAGGTTCAGCTGCAGAACCAGGAAACACAAGGGATCCAGCATACTGAGTTTTTTAGTACAGTGAAGAAACAGAGTTTGTTCTGCTCAGGAAGACAGTAAATATGAAAGTGTGGGGGAATGGATAACAGGAAAGGGAGAAAGACAAAGAGGGCAAGTGACTTGCCCAAGTGAAATATCTCAGTCTGTCTGAAACCAGCCAGTGCACGTACACTTGGCCACTTATTTTCCATTGTGCATAGAAATCAGACATTCTGCTTTTCCACTACAAGTGCTTCACAACCCATAAACTCAGCTGCATGAGAATACAAGTCCCTTCTGGGGCAATGCCAGCTCCCTTCTGGGACAATGCCACCACCCTAATTTAAAGGACACCCATTTGGAAGCAGCTTCCTCTGAGGTGCTTTTCCCCAGGACCAACCTTCTACCAAAAACACACAAGCTTGTATAGGCTCATCAAGCACACTAGTCCAACACATACACCACCTTGTTCTCAGGTCCTGAAACCTGGCCTGACATCAAAGCCTCCTACAGCAGCATTAAGGTAAACTGAGCAGTGTGGCAAGGACACACATCTCCTTTCTAAGAGCGCTGTTTCAGCTCTCCAGTGTACAGCAAACAGCTAAGTCTGACAAGAACAAAAGTGAATAGATGAGTGGTGTACTCTCATTTGCAGTGTGATCAGTGCTGCCTTAGCCACTAACACGTTCTTAGCCAACTTTGTTGTAGCTTGTATTAGCTGTACCAAATATCTCCCTTTGCCCTATTGCCAATGAAAATAAGAACTAATCACAAATTACTATAATTTGGGGTAGAGATAACAATATACAATGTATTTCTGCAGCACCAAAAAGGAGGCTATACAACATCTATCATTGGTTAAGACCTCTGCAGAGATATAGGTCTTGCTAGGAAATCAAAATGGCTTGGACATACAGAAAGATTTGGCAGACCCTTCACATATTTAAGTGGATCCCAGTGCTAACCTACAGAAATGAAGCTACTGCTGTTCCACTGCAGCAGCAGGCAGTGCAAAGACCACCACCTCTGCCAGCTTTCCATGTGCTCTGCTTATTGGCTTCTAATCACACAGAGGCAGCTCAACAGCAAAATTGACATGACACACTGAGAGATGAAAAGCAGGAAATCCTTGACTAACCTGACCACTTTTATGAAAAAGTGACCCATTTGATGGATGAAGAAAAGGCTGTGGATGTTTTCTACCTGGACTTTTATAAATCTTTTGACACTGTCTCCACCAGCATTCTCCTGGAGAAACTGGCTACTCATGGTATAGACTATTTGCTGGGTAAAAAACTGGACGGGTGAGTCCAGAGAGTGGCAGTATTCAATAGAGTTAAATCCAGTTGGCAGCCAGTCACAAGAGGCATTCCCCAGGGCCTAGTTCTTTTTAAAACCTTTATCAATGACCTGGACAAGGAGATCAAGTCCACTGACAATCAGTTTGCAGAAGACATCAAGTTGAGTAGAAGTGTTGACCTGCTGGAGGGAAGAAAGGCTCTACAGAGAGATCTGACCAGACTCAATAAATGAGCCAAGGCCACTGTGTGAGGTTCAAAAGGGACAAGTGCCAGGTTGTGTCCTTGGGTCACAACAACCCCAGGCGGCGTGCAGAGTGGCTGCAAAACTGCCCAGTGGAGAAGCACCTGGGGGTGCTGGTTTACAGCAGATCAACACATGCCAGCTGTGCCCAGGTGGCCAAGAAGTCCAGTGGCATCCTTATGGTTCAGCTATAGTGTGGCCAGCAGGAACAGGGCAGTGATTGTTCCCCTGTACAAGGAACTAGTGAGGCCGCATCTGGAGTGCTGTATCCAATTCTGGGCCCCTCAATTTAAGAGAGACATTGAAGGGCTAGAGTGTGTCCAGAGAAGGGCAACAGAGCTGGTAAAGGGTCTGGAGCACAAATCCCATGAGAAACAGCTGAGGGAGCTGGGGGTGTTTAGTCTGGAAAAAAAGGAGGCTCTGGGGAGACCTTATTGCTCTCTACAGCTGCCTGAAAGGAGGGTGTAGCTAGGAGGGGGTTAGCCTCTTCTTTGAGCTGAGAAGTGACAGGACAAGAGGAAAGGGCCTCAAGCTGTGCCAGAGGAGGTTTAGATGAGATATTAGCAAACATTTCTTCACTGAAAGGGTGATCAAGTACTGGAACGAACTGCCAAGGGGTAAAGTCATCATCCCTGGTGGCATTTAAGAGACATGCAGATGTGGCACCTAGGGCCATGGTTTGATGTGGGCATGGCAGTCCTGCGTTAATTGTTGGACTTAGAGGTCTTTTCCAATCTAAGCAATTCTATTACTCTATCCTCCACTAATGCAATAAATGCATCCTAAGGCTTAATGCATTCAAATTAGAGACTCCTGCCAGGTGATCACAGAAATTCCCTGGCAGCTCTTCCACCCCAAATGTGCTAGATATCATGGAGGGATGCTTCTATTTCTTCAGCTTCTATAATTTCTTCAAGCAAAGTCCACTTTAACTTGGAAATAAGGACACAATTTCACTTTCCAATTGCAGGACAGAATTTAAATGCATGTCTATCACTGAGAATAAATTATCTTAAGGAGTGCCAGGAGGTCATTATGTTTATTTTGTTTATAATTGCTTAGTTTCCCTTTTAATTTTTCAGCTTTTGTTTTATTTATTCTGTTGAATAGAATCTTGTTTGCATCTGGTTTTGAATTTTTGCCCCCATTGTCCTTGTTACATAATCTACATTTTTCCGTAGTATAAATAGCCTGAAACCAGAAAACAAAGCACTTTGAAATAAAGCACCTTCAGTACTTACCTTTCTACTGTGTATCATAGTTACACAGTCAAGTTCATAGACTAGCGTGTCCAGTTAAGCATCTAATTATGCTGATCGATGCCCTTGTCCATTTAAATACCTGAACAAGGCCAGTTTCTCTTTCTGTGGTCTCTTATTTAGGCATACAATTAGTGACTTTTTAAAAAAAACTTTTATAAGCATGAGCTCTATATGATTTTTCCCACTTTCCTATTTTCTTAAGTACCTGTTATTATTACTGCTTTCCCAAGTATCAGGTATTGATATAATTTAAATTCAGAGAATAATTGAGTGCTCAGTTAAGTGCAAAATAACCCAGGCAAATATGCAGTTCCAGATACACTCTAAAATTTCTAAGTAACACACAGTATGTTTATAAATTACCAATCTGATAAGAATTACTTTGCTGATATATATATTGCTCTGTTTTCATTCATTTCTAGCAGGCTCTTTGGAAGAAATAGATGACTAAGGCATAACAAATTCCAAAATGCACAAATGTATATAAATCAAGAAGAAAACAAAACCACCACTGTTGCATCTTAATTTTATAAAAGGGTAGAAAATTATGGCAGGGAACTTTTACTCTGATGAGATTCCAATAGCCTGTATTTATGTTGAAGGCTTTGGGATTTTTTTTTATCTCAATCTGTAGACACTTCTTACTTCATGAAGTGTTATTTGTTAAATGCAAACCTCAAAACAGCATTCTATTTTATTCATCTGAAAGTATAAAAATCTGTTAATCATCATTATTTCTAAGTATTTAGATGTCCTGAAGTGAGGTATCTTACATATAGAGGATAACACTTTGTTATATGAATTGCATACACCTCAACTACTGCCTTTACTGCAACTTCAGCATTTTCAGGCGGCTATGTTTTACATGCAAAAATTAAATTTTACACCACTCAAGCCAAAATACCTGGATAACCCACATCATGCCTAATCTCTAATCAATGCCTCAGGAGTTTTATATTAATTTAAACAGAAGAAAACCATGTATTGTGATAGTCTCAAACATTCAACTAGCAGTACAAAACTTCATCATAAGTCACTTAGGAAGTATCTCATAATACAAACTTAATGTGAATTGTCACATGACAGACTTAAGAATTATTTTCTAAATTGATAAAACTGCATATTTTGTGGAGAGTGTGTTTCCTTGTGGTCAACAGGTTCTGTTGGCATGTGAAAAATAACGGATCAATCCTTTGTTCAGCATAGGAATCCAGAGGAAAAATCTATGCATTCAATTCCTACAAGAAACATACAAATTACACTAAATCAAAGCCATATATGCATGTTGGATCCTAACCCTATGGAACACCATCTGTCTACACTAGATGGATAATATGCAACAGGGCAATGGATGAGAAACAAAACTAATCAGTCACTTAAAAAGAAATAGTTCAAGACAGCCTTCTCTTGTGACACATTAAATATGATAGCCAGAAGTGGCAGGGTGCTAATTACTCCAGTGATGTGATCCATTTTCTAAATAGTGAGAACATCAATAATTCATCAGAAGTGGCTGTTAAAAAATTTAATGTCTGACAATCCAAGCCTGGCAAACAGAAAGATAATCTTTTGTGTCTACTAGTTGGCATTCAGAGGCTTTCTTTTCATTATAAAATATAAATGCATTGTTCCTGCTTGAGGCAGTTTAGATTATGAAAGATGACAGATGTATAATGTGTCTAGTTTTGATTGTTTCAGGTAGAAAGGCAGAATCCAGCAGACAAAAATGCAGATGTCACATAGTTAATGAAAATGAGGTTTACAAATATGTTTAATAAAGTCTCTGCTAATAGTAGCAGTCCAATTATATGGAATTGAGTATAGCTACATAAACATAAAAATATGAAGTAATCAGGTGGTTCTGCTGGCTCAATATTGCACTTCCAGTTAAAAAAAATCCCTTGCTTATTCACAAGAGTTTCATTTAGCTGTTCGTATCAACATTTCAGAGAGAGAGCGTTAGCAACTACAAAGTCAAAGCATATTGCAGAAATGGACCAGAAAGGCATTCACTTTGCTTACATGAATTTCTAGCTTTTATATTACTACAGCAATGTAGATAAAAATAAGTTATTAAAGCCTTCCTGTTTAACAGTGTCAGAGTGTAATTTGCAAGTACATTTTGTCTGAATAGAAAAGGTTAGAAAGGTGTTGCCTAATTTGCCAAAAACTTAGAACATAAGCAGCTGTATTAAGATACAGCTCTGAAGAAAAGCACTACTGCTCAGCTATTCAAAGGTATTTAGGCACTTAACTCCCATTCTAGCAAGTACAGTCTCTCAAAATCAGTGACAATTAGGTGTTCAAATAAGACTTAGGTTTTCAAATAGTTTTGTGGATTTGGGCCTATGTCCCAGACTTAAACAGGTTAAATGCTTCCATTAGAATGTAAGTGGATCATAATATAATAGTCCTACTACAAGAAAATGGGTTTAGCAATGCTACTTCTCTCCTTTAACTGCTCAAACAAAATTTTAATGACGGTCTTATGAAACAATCTCAGCATAGACTAACTGCTTAAACACCCAAATCCTTGAATCATCAATATTTCAGCTCTCATGATTTTTCTCACCATAGACCAACAGACAGAGCTTTATATTGTTTCTAAGTCCCAAATGTAATCCTTCATTAAAGTTTAGATTGATCCCTAAGGAAGAAACTTCACACATTCTTGCTTCTGATAAGTGATAATTGAATTTTATCAGTTTTATGATTAAGGTAGAAGCTGAGAGTGTGCTTAAATTATTTGCCACATAATGTGATGCACTTGAAATTTTTACTTCCTAAAATTCCTGTGACATTAGCTACAACTCTTCATTTCTGGCAACTCAAATACATTTCATCTTAACCTCAAAGTCCTCTCACAAGCACAAGCTGCCCATAAGCAAAGAATGGCTCCAGTCCAGGATTGACAAGTACCTACAGATACCAGTGATCTTAAATTATTTCACTTTAGGCTCTTGAAAGGGAACTTTCATTTACCTACCCAGATCACTTCCAAGGTAACTCAAGCTGAAATTCAAACATCATACAAGTAGTCATTTCTCAAAACTTTGGAAAAAAGGAAAGGTATTTCTTTTCTGAGAATGGGTCCATGAAAATCCAGAAATAATCTCTGAAAATTTAGAACAGTTTATATGAGAAGATGGGTGATCATGTAGCATGTATCCACTGTAGAGCCAAGATCTAAATGGGCTGCATGCATATATCAGAAAAAAATGTATCTGTGAACTCAGCTGAAATAACAGTTCTCAAGAAACTGTAAATTGGTAAAAAAACATGCCAGGAAAACTGTAGAAACGAGCATTCCAAACTCAGCTTGTATGATGAGATAGAAAAAAAAAATCACAAAAAACCCTTATAAATACCCCACTAACATTAATCTACCTACAATGAGACTAAGCTAACCATTCTCAAAATCTTACAGCATACCTGATAAATTAAAAGAAATGAATCTACACCATTTGTACAGAGATGATACTTTGCATGAACTCCTACCAGAAATGTCCATCCTCTATAATTAAAGGCTGACTTTAATGGTTTATCTTCTGTCTGGATCATTTAAGGTTTATTAAATCTTATGGTTAACAGTTAACCAACTTTGATAATTGCGTTTCTCTGAAAAAAACCTCAATTTTATCTCTTTTCCAGTCACTAAATCAATGTCTGGGAAAAATAAAGATATATTTTCATCCCTTTAGAGTTATTATTTATTTTTATTCTTCATAATTACAGGCATCCTCCCCACATACTGTTGTGTTGACAGTATAGTCCCTGAAGTATTACAGATTACTTTGTGAAAGCCAACTCTATATGCTAATAGCAAAAAAACCTAACCAAACAAGATAACATCACAGATACTTTAGACATTGTTACACCTCTTCATTAGGAATCAGTTCCATCTGAATGGGAAATAAAGAGGAGGAAATAAATGCACAGCACAAAAAACCCCAAAGCAAACAAAAAACAAGAAGCAAATATATCCATTGAGCCATGTTCTGTGTCCCAATCACTTCTCACAACATAAGCAAGGACATGAAGCAAGAGATTTCCCAAAAATACTGGTAGCTCAGCATGTAGTAACTTTTGAGACTTTACGTATGGCTCATTATGTTTTCAAGGCAAAATTAATCATTGTTGGAATTCTCCCAACTAATGTTGGGAGAAATGCATTTCTGGCGGTACAAACTTTTTCACTGAACAAAAAACTTACTGACTGCAGCTGGGTGGAGTGCTGGATTTTCAGGAAGTCCAGTATTACAGAAGTCAAAGACTAAAAAAATAATTTAGTGGAAAATTATAATTAAATTTCACAATAAAGTGAATAATTTCATTATAATTTTTTTGTTGTTCTGCATTTTGTGTGAATATATATTTCAAGGCCAGGTTGGATAAGGCATTGAGCAACCTAGTGTAGTAGGAGGTGTCCCTGCCCATGGGAGAGGCAGTTGGGACTAGATGATCTTTAAGGTCCCTTCCAACTCCTTAACATTCTATGAATATTATGTGTAAATGTCTGCATAATATTGCCTATGTGCAAATATAACTGGATTTTAGTAAAAATATATAACAACCTTAAAATTAAATTTTCTTTTATGTTTTTCTCCTTGAAAAATGATACTGCCATGGACTCAATGCTTATTGATACACTGTTCTGAATATTAGAATTGTCAAACTTTATTCTGCACTGTGTTTTACAGAAGTCTTCTCTAAACTCTGCCTCCCATTTCAGCTTAACCTAGGAAATTTTCCAGAAGGCATTTGCTAATTTGCATCAGCCTTTATCACCATCACATCGTGTACTTCCAGCTGCTGCCCTGGAGCTACTGTACCACAGGTTCCTTTAGTCTGTACTGCAGTCATTACTTTGCACAGCTTACCAATATCTTAGTAACTTATTTAGTATTTAATATTTGTTTAAATATTGTTCTCTCTCTCCATTTGCAGATGAAATACTGTGTGTGCCTATTCAAAATCCTACGTATTTGGTACTTTTTGAGTTACTCCTTTGTATCATTATTACCTACTGAACGTGAATATAAAAATGTAACAATTTAACTTTGAAGAAATTCCTAGTGCCCAATTTCCAACTATTATATCATTTGATTACTTACCCAAAATATTTTTTGGATATTTTTTCCCTCTGCAGTAGTTAAAATATTTATCATGTAAATATCTCCCTTTTATTCCTCTGCAGGTGGTTAAAGCATTGCTTTTGTGATAACTCTAAAGGTCATCTTCATCAGGCAGCATTAAAGGAAATCATCTTTCACAGATGTTTGTTTCCATAGCAGACTACAGAGAAGCCATCAGAATGCTGCTGTGATTTTGTTACTTTTGGGAAGTGTTTATTATTTAGCTGTCATGATTGAAAATTCAAAGCAGCGGATTGGTAGACAAGCATGAGATTCTCCCACCACCCACATTTATAGCTAAGCAACTAAAGAAAAATGGATTTAAAAAAAAAAAAAAGTGAAAAGAGAGTAGGTTGCCCTTAGAAACAGTAACTTTAGGCACTCTAACAGCTGCAAAATTTGATTTAGAAATCCACATATTTACAGTGATTTTGTTTCCAGAAACTTTACCCAACATAAACCTAGGTAATTATAAGAAATAGCAGAGAGGCAGTGAATTGAACAACATTTGATGAGCAGCACTCAGATTTGGGCATGACTAAGCTCTTTTGGTTTTGTCTTTTTTTTTTTTTCACTGTAAAAGCAAGACCTCTGTATTGTGCACCATTAAGCCAGCGACAAACAACTTGCATGGGTATTTCTCTTTAGTGTAGTATCATGTAATATATTTGGCATTACCAACCCCTTTACTTTGGCTATGTAAGTCCTGTAGGAAGGCAATAAGGACTTCAGAGTAACGTCATTGGTTTGAAACCAAGACCATGTTCTGAAATACACAGGATACGACCTGCCACATCTGTTCTTTTGCCAATAGCCACAGTTGCTCAAAGAGGTTGATAGGTGAGAGAGTAAGGCAGCTCAGAACTGCTCTTCCATTATTGCCACATTTCCAAAAGGGACTCTACAATCCTGAGCAGGAGCTCTGTGTAGTGCATTTTAATTATTTTTTCCTTTCTTTTTTACTCAAAACTAAATTTACAGTTGATTTCCTATATTCTACAAAATTTTACTAGCAAGCTGTCTGAAGTGGCCAGTAAAGGAAACTGGAAAGAGGAATGTATCTGAAATGTTCCCAGATATAGACATTGATTTATAGGACGTACAGAAGGCCCTTCTGTGTGAACAGGCTTGTCAGACACATCTTTTGAATTAGGGAAACAATTCAAACAAACAAGACAAAATAGAAAACAAGCAAGTCTATTCACCTACCTCGTCATTTTGTCTTCAGTAGTTAAAGAATTCACAGAAAAATAAACAAAACAAAAAACAAAACAACAAAAAATACAAAACAAAACAAACAAAAAAAAACCCCAACCAAACAAACAAAAAAACAAAACAAAAACAAACAAACAAACAAAAAAAACACCACAAAAGCAAGAAATATGAATTGAGCCAGAAGGGCTGAAAGCTGCTGTCAGGGTCCTAAGCCCAAACTATCAGTTTTTCTAGCATGAGGACACTCCTCCTACTGAAACCATGATATGACACAGGAAGTCAAATGAAGTTAATTAATCAAGTTAAATTAGTCATCCCTATCAATCAATTAGCATTTAGCTAATAATTTCCAACCCACATCTAATTAAGTGCTCTGAGCTGAGTGTAGCTACCCAGACTCTCTGACATCAAAGGAGCACAAGCGGCACTAACCTCTATGAGAGTCACTCCCTGAGAGCCTCTTGCTTCATCACCAAAGTGTACAGAAGGAGCAGAGGACAAGTTCTTTCTCCATTTAACCATCTTGGTTAGATACTTAAAGTTCTTAGGGATGAAACTGAGCTACAGAATCAGTAGGCAAAGAGAAAGACAAAGTTTTACTGGGTTGGCTAAGCCAAAACCATGGTTTGTCTCATATTATAGCAAAATGTGCCCATATGGGAGACTGAGTTACGTCCCTTCCTGAGGAATGAGGTCTTTCCTCCTTTCCTGAGAAAAGTGTCTTTCCAGGACAGAAAATTCATTTATTCAGCCATCTCATGAAAACTACTGAATAACCTAAAATCTATGTCCGTGACATAAATCTTTCATTGACTTATTTTTTGTAATGCACTTGCCAGTCATATGCTGTATATTACAAACCCCAGACATCTCAAAAACAAATATTCGTTCTTCATGTGAACAGGAAAGAACACCACCACAATCTATATCTTTCAGAGTTTATCAAGAAACACTAATTCTATAAAAACTCCTTGCCTAAATTTGAGGTTAGAATCAATTCCCAAGTTATTGACAAGGACATTAAAGTATTCTACATATTCCAAGGAGAAGTGTGATGTTTGAAGGATTGAGGTCATATTGGTTCCACCTGGTATACACTGTTAAAACCTTGGAGCTGCTAATTACTAAATTTTAATGCAGAAACAGGAAATAGTCCGTCTTGGACTGTGATGAAATAGAAGAGAGGGAATGCTTTTTTTTTTTTTTTTTTTGTACTTCAAATGGATATCTAATGGTTAGCTTGAAAGGCAGAAAATAAAGCTTCTGTTACAGACTCTCTCATGTGTTCTATTTCTATAAAGTTGTTCAATTTTTCACACCATTACTGAACATGCTGTTTCTCAATTCAGCACATATTAGAGAAGCACTCTACTCTGGGGGTCCTAACTAATGCTGCTTTCCACCTGTAAAGTTTGGATCCCTTTCCCCTTTAATTCTGCAGTCAGCCCTGCTGCAGTCTCTGAAGTCAAGCAGGTTCCACACAGGCATCCCAACAGACAGCAGTAACACCTTACTTAACAAGTGAGTATGTTTGTGGGCACACGAGGTAATGGTGTTTGGCAATGATGTGGCTGAAGCCATACATTAAACACGTTTAACATTAATGCCTCTCATTATAACAGAGGCTATAATTTCTCCTTCCAGCTTCTAGGCTTGTGAGAACTTTGCCTCAATGTGGAGACCATTCATGGATCCTATCATCTGCTGAAAGAAATGTTGCAATGGAAGGAAAACTGTTTGCCTTGGATCAAAAATACCCTCCAAAGATGTTTATATTACTATTTTCTGTCTAGACACAAAGGCTAGAGCGACTCCTAATTTAGGCAAGTGCTTAACATTACCTCTGCAACAATCAGCCACATCAATTTTCCTCTTTGCTTTTCAAGTTGTTATGAACTATAACCATACAAATTTGCTGAGAGAACAGTGGTCATGCCCGACAGATTGCCCCCAAACTAAAAAAATGTCCAAAGTAATGGCTCTACAGAGCACAGCTATTTGAGATAATTGTTTTGTTTAATTTTAGTAATTACATTTTTAAATAAATACTGAGGCACTGATTGAAAACTATCTGTTCTGTTCCTTCTTCTTGCCCATGCTGTTGTAGCTATTGTTTGGTAATATCTTCAAGAATCTACAGAGCACTGGAAAAATTAACTATTATTGTCTGACAAGTTTTGATAAAAGTCCCCCTTTAATAGAAACCTACTTTCTGACCTTGTGATTTTGTATGTGAAATATGCAGAATAACACATTTTCTTGGGTTACATGGAAGCTGTAACCAAAGGAATGTATTCTATCACCATCTCAATCACCTCTCGATGAATTGTTAACGATGGGTCGTTCACAACAGCTGGCCACTGCAACCCCAAGCCTCCAGACTGCAACCTGGCCATGAGATAAGGAAGAGAGATAATCCTGCAAGGCAGTGATGCCTCTTTATCTTCACATCAATGACTCAGCCCTGATAAACACCCTCTGAGAAGCAGCAGCTCCTCTGAGGGGGGTCATCTTCGCTAATAGGCCACCAAGGCTTCCTGGAATGATTCATAAATGACATCATCGCATTGTGATATTCCCCGTCCTGAAGGGAGGAAGTGAACGTCCTACCTGTATAAAAGACTTGGAACACACCAAGAGACACCACTTCCACTGGATTTCCAGAGGAGAGGAAATCCACAGCCACCACTGGACCTCCAGAGTCAGACTGGACTTTTCACTCCAACAGGGTTACAGGCCACTATTTAACTGGACTGTTAGCACCACCCTGACCAACAGGGTGTCAGGTTGTATTCTGACTTTGTCTGTTTAAGTTGGTGTTTTTGTACTACTGCATTTATTTTAATTCTCCTATTAAACTGTAGTTCTGACTTGGAATCTCTAGCAATATATATTTGTGTGGGGTTAATTCCTCTGCTGGTTTGCTTTCAAATCTCTAGCAATATATTTGTGTGGGGTTAATTCCTCTGCTGGTTTGTTTTCAAACTAGCACACACATATAAAATCTGCCTTAACTTCTCTTTTTTTGTTAAAAAATACACCTGGAAAATATTTCCAAACACATGAAGCTCAAGAAACTGATTGGGAATAGTCAGCTTGAATTGAGGAAGGAGAAATCATGCTTGATCAGCCTGATAGCCTTCTACAATGGGGAGGCTACATCAGTGGATGAAGGGAAAGCTGTGGATATTGCTTACTTCTATTTTAGTGAGGCCTTGGTCCAACTGGAGACAAGTCCTGAGTGCTGTATCTCAGGCTCACTAATGGGCTCTTCAACATCTCCACTGATGACCTGACAATGGGACAGAGTGCAGCCTCAGCAAGTTCATAGATGGTACAAAACAGGGAAGAGTAGCTGATAAACCAGACAGTCGTGGCATCTTTCAGAGAGACCTGGACAAGCTAGAGAATGGCTAACAGAAGTTTCATGCAGTTCAACAAGATGTGCAGGGTGCTGCACATGGGGAGGATTATCCCCAAGCACTTGCACATCCTGGTGGGGGGTGACCAGCTGGAAAGCAGCTTTTTTGAGAAGGACCTCAGTGTCTTGGGTGACAACAAGCTCTCCATAAGCCAGCAGTGCACTCTTGAAGTGAAAATAGGCCAACAGTATTGCCAGCTGCATAAAAGAGACCATTGCCACCAGGTGGAGGCATGTGGTACCTCCTCTCTTCTCAGCACACATGAGGACAAATCTCAAGTATTGAGTCCACTTCTGTGCTTCTCAGTAAAAGCAAGACATGGACTTGTTTATGTGAGTCCAACATAAGACTGCAAAGATGATTAAGAGACTGGAGCATCTCTCATATGGGCTGAGAGAGCTGAGACTGTTCAACCTGGAAATGATGGCTCATGGATCTCAGTGTTTATAAGCACCTAGTGAGAAAAAATTATGAAGAGGAGCCAGACTCCCTATGTGGGGCGATTGGACTGGAAGATGTCCAGTGGTCCCTTCCAACCTTACCTTTTTGTGATTCTGTGATTCTATGAACTAAATATTAATGTTGTACGTAATTTTTTTTTTTTTTTTTTTTTTTTTTTTTTTTTTTTTTTTTTTTTTTTTTTTTACCTGAAGGTCTTAAGTAAAGCATGTATCTCAAGACAAAATTCAACTGTTTAAGTAAAAAACTTTAAAACTCCCCAGGCAGATAGATGAGGTGGAGCAGGGAGAAGGAATCAGCTGGGCAACATTAATTCAGATTAGCTAAGGGTCCCCTGCCTTACCTGAAACAACTGAAAGTCGGCTTTTGTGGGTATGTACAAAAGAGTTAATACAATTCTTTCAGGTAAAGATGAAATGGGTAAGGTAAAAATGTAAGCCAAATGATATCATTAAATGGTGAAAAACATTACATGGAACACCAAAACTCCCTGAAGCCAGCAAATACAGGGTCACACCTGGGGCTTATCCTAGTGTAGCTCTAAAGGGGAAAGATAAAAATAGCAGGAATATACAGCTGATAAATAGGACACATTCCCACAAGTCAAAATGCATTTTTTAAGCCATCTAGCAAAGTAATTTCTTCCTCAAAATCTTGCATTGAAAATACATAAGACTTGTTGCCTTCAGACACTCTCTACAAGAAATATTCCTTTACCTTATATTCTCCTCCTTGTAAGAGTCTACTTAATTCATTCTTTACCAGCTTCAGTGTTGTATCTGTAATTCACAGAAGGGAGCCCCTTCTGTAGGGCTCCCCTGTCTCTGCCTCAGTTTCACATTTGTTACATGGCAAAATCATATTTTCAAACTTGACAGGAATGTTAGTACTACAGTATATTAAAAGTTGAGGGGTTTAGATACTGTATTGATACAGACAGTATATATGATAAGCAGTACTATCACCTGTATTTATAAACACAGTAATGGAAATAATTCATTCAAAGATAGAATCAACTTTGAATTCCACTTTTAGAAAACTATGGTGGTGTTTATCATTTGTTTACTTTACTCCCAGAGAAAAAATGGCATTTGTAGAGCAAACTACAAGAAAATAGATTGAAATATTACCTTTTCTGTAACACTCTCATTTCTCTCCTCTCTCCTCATACACTGTATTTTTAAATTCCATTCATCCTATTTGCATTCTTCCAAAATCATCCTGTCAGATTCTCCAGTTCCATTCTTTTATGTTTAAATAAATAATGGAAAACGAGGTGTTTTGGGGTTGGGGGGACTGGGGGATTCTGCCTGCTGCCTGATATCATTGTTCTGTATTAGTATGTGTTCTCAAAACTGTGGAGGCATATCTGAAGAACTCAAAAAAGAACTCCTAAAAAATGCTACGAACCTAAAGCTGCAGCCATCTGGAGCAAGAGCAACGCCTGCCATGAACTTACATACCTCAAACTCTGAACTGTTTTCAAGCTGAATGAATTCACATCTGCCAGAGAAACAGGCAGACATTTACGTAATGGAATGCAACATGGCACTTAGATGCAATTAAAATTATAATTAGAGAGCCTTATCTAGTGTGTTTACAGTAATCTGGGATCTTTTTTCTTTCTGGTAGAGATAGAAAGGAAGGCCCAGTCTAGAACTGAGATTGATCTGATGTCTACTGGACATTTGTCCCTTCTCCAGGAATGTCTCTTCTTGCTTGGAACAACCCCAAGCACAGCCAGCTGCTGCTGTTCCCAAGAAGCTATTTATGTTTTTGAAGCCCAAGAGCAACTGTCTCAGGTTCTTGGCTATATATCTTTACCAAATAAGGTTGCCTGATTTCCAGCCTAAATTGCCTCTCAATACAGGTTATATAAGAAGCAAGATGCATGCTATTTATTAATGGTGATACACACTGGAAATCCAAGCCAGCAGTGTACTCCCTGCCTGTTTGGTTTGATTCAGAGAACCATAACTTCAGTCTACAGGTCTGAGGCCTCACATGAGCTGCCTACTCCATACATATTCAGCATGCAGACAGATTTGTCCTGGGAGGGGTGTAGGGTAATTCTGGTAGTGGATTCTGGTCTCATCCCAGCTGAACACTCAGCAGTGAAATGGGGCACCGAATGGCCATCACTGTTATAGGGGCTGCCTATGCAGTGGCTCCTTGCCCAAACATCCTTAATCAAGAATTACTTTTGTATATTTTATCATCTATAATACTGTCTCTTTCTCCGAATTTTGATTTGCTGAATATGAAAATGAATTTGGTATAAAGTTCAAAGACTAAGGGCACATTTTACCTATTGTCATTGCACAGTAAGGAAAACTGAGGTTTACTTATTCTAAAAGAAAGTAACAAGTAAGGTATTCGACTCTGTTTTCTTTAGGGACTCTTAGGAATTATAGCAATTGTGTTTCTAGAGTGTACATATTTAATTAAGGAGTGATTCTAACGATGTCAAAGAACCTGATCAAATTTCTCTACCTTCAGGAGACCTAATATCTTTGTGAAATCTTTGGCTTTAAGGACATGAATGACATTATAGAAGAGCATGGCACAGCCTTACTCATCTTGACAAGTTCAAGGAAATGATGAATGATTTCTGAGGTAAAAATCTGTCATTATGGTTTGTAGTACTCAAGGGAAGGCACAGTAAATAAGCCACTGAGTAAGTGTTCAGAAACACAGTGGTATTGTTTGCAGGTGTTATATAAAATATTTTTTAATAACTGTCATCAAAGAGCACTAAGTTCATCAGCTGTCATAATGAAATGATAATATATTATGAAAAAAGCTGTAGTCTTAGAATTTTAAAACTGAGTCTTCAGTATGAGAAAAATTAGGAAATTAAAAGCAAACATCTCTTCTGAACTCCTTTTTCATTTCCAGACAGACCTGCCTGAAATAATTGCATGATAATACAACCAGGATGCTATATGACACCTATAACAGCTTAGCAAGAAACCAGTTCATTACCACTATGTTTAAATAGTTTTTTAAGTGTTACAGGCAAATTTGCCTGATCTACTGCTTTAGTTATTTGACTAGGAAGACCGGGGTTCTCTTGTGGAAGAATCTGAGTTGGAACAAAAAGAATATTCTCTGACAATGGTCTTTTATGTTGTTATGTCAGCAGACTGACAGAAAGGTCCACTATCATGAGAAACAAAAGAGTGTCCCCTGCCTGAGTGGTGGGTCTGTGTCCCCCTCTTCACTAGCGCTCAAACTGAGAAGCTGAGACTTCCTTAACCTGCATTTCAGATTACTTGCTTCACTCTGCAGCTGGGACAGGCTAAGACACATGCTGCCTGTTCCCATAGCACAAACGAGACAATCAAGATCTTCTCAGGCAGCAGTAACACACAAGACCTACCACAGTCTTGAACCCTGTGTCATGCACAGGTTTGTTTTTAGCTCATGTGTCTTGTCTCCTACAGTCAGGGTCCCTAAACTTCACTTGTGGCAAGTGTGAATTAACAGGTGACAACTGTGTCCTTTGGCTGAGGTCACAGACAATTACAGCTTATTTTAAAACCTTTAATTTTTTCATGTAAGAATGTCTTGTACAATATAAAAGTGGTTTATTCTTTTTTAATGAACACATGGCAAATTAAGGAGTTCAGAATGGTTATTTTTTAATGACCAATATGCTTGAGTGCATTGCTGTTATGTAACTGACATCGTGAAGAAGAGCAGGATTTTCAAAAGCATCTTTGGAAGTGACTCCGTTAAGAACACATGATGCTTTTAATCCATTAGCTCCCGACTTCTGATGTGAATTTCTGACTGCTTGAAGGTGGTGGCAGAAACTCCAGGCATTTCAGAGAGGCCACAGTTTCATTACTGATGATTTTCCCAGTTATAATAAAAATACAAAAGTTTACAATTTACAGGCCTTATTTTTCAGAATTTCTCTCCTTGTGTCAACAGTAAGTTTAAAGAAATTATTACACTGTTGATGTTGACTTTACATCTCTATTTTAAGAATCTCATCTTTCAGCCAAGCATGTTGCCAACGGCAAAGAACTTACTATCAATATGAATTATATACATTCAAGTGTAAATAGAATTATCTCAAAGCTGAAAAAGATACTGAAAAGCAGAAAATATATTGAAAAATACATTGACTTTCTGATAAATAATGCTTTTTCAAAAGTCAAAAATACCAGTGCCATGTTTTTTCACTATATTATACGAGGGGAGTGGCTGATGCACAGCCATTTAAGAACTCTGGAAGGCAAATTTGGAAATACATCTTCTGTATTGCTTTACTGGATATCACTGTATTTTCTTCCAATTCATGCTAATGGCTAAGATAATTCTCACAAACACGATAGGAAAAAAGATAAAGTGTCACTCTGCTCTGAGGAAAAAAATCACTAAGAAGCATTTATAGGTTTTCATATCTAGTTCATACAAATTTAAAGACCAAAGTTTGTCTTCAGGGTAAGCAAGGGGATAATTTGGCCAAAAGCTATAAAACCTCATATACAAACAATAAAAGTGTGACTATCAATATGACGTATTTGTTATGTTTCTGGAACATGGGAAATGTTCTATCAGCTGAACAGAAGATAATACTGAGAGAGGGATCAGAAAATTGCAAGGGAAAATAATAATATTGTGGAAAAGGAACTTATGTCTAAAACGCTTTTTGAAAATATTATACAATTTACTTCAAATGTATAATAATTTAATTATTTCATAATGATCATATTCAAAATACAAGCAGGATAATTGGTGCAGACATACTAAAATCAGGTAAAGAGAGTGCCTTTCATTAAAGACCTATCTCAGAAAACACTTACCCTTGCTTCCACCAATGAGTCTAGTTGTTCATAGCAGCCACCAGGAGATTTTTCCCTTCTTAATTCCAAAGTGGCCTGTGTGGCAAATGAGGAATGCAAGCTGAGAGTCTTAAGACCAACAAGTCTTGCAAAACACAGTTTGAGGATTGGAACAACCAATGAGATGAAGTGCTTTAAAAACAATCTTATTCTGCTACATATTTCTGTATTATTTGAGTTTCATAAATATAAAGTTAAATATAAAGGTACACAAACATAAAGTTACAAAGACTTACAGAGGTAGGTGTTTGAGAGGAAAGAAGACCAGACTACATTTTTCAGCTTCTGATCCTCTTCCCTTCTATCTCCAGCTGACAAACTTCAGATTTGGTTCCAAAGCATATCCAGCATTTCATGTGTGCATTTTATGGAGAACGTTAGGACCTTGCCGTCAGTTCTTCTCAATTTTTTGCCCTTTCTCAGTACAAACATCATCAGGAGGAACTTTGACCATTTTTCAGAAAGCAAGCATTCTGGTGTTTGGCAAAGCACTAAGCAGATTCTTAGCCCATTTTGATGATGAGTAGAATTTCTCACCTGCACAGTCTAGTACCAGCTGGTACCAGCTCTAGTATAGAGCCCAGACATAATGTTAATTAGAAAATTTGAGGTGATTATGAGCTTGGAGATAATAATCCAAGGGTTTCTCCTTATAAAGTAGACAGATATGTTTAAGCGTAATTGGTGTTTTCTGTTGTAAAGATGATGCTTCCCTGAGGATGTGCACAGACTGTAAACTGAAAAAAAACCCTGAGTTTGATTTTACTCAATTAAAATATAAGAGAAAAATATTAATCTTAGTGGAACTTATATTGTAATTGTTTGGAGGATTTCAATTAAAAACAGAGTACTCACTTTTTGGATTCTAATTCTTGTGTTCTTGTGTGCTCACTAAAGATGTCATATATTAACCTAGAAATCCAGTAGGTAATTTACATTTTAATAGCTCAGAATCAGGCTTCTATGGAGTGCTGTAGAGGAACACATCTCTCTTTTGGATTATCTAGGTATTTATTACCTGCACTAGTCATCCAAAATTTTTCAGGATGTAACCTTTTCCAGTAGAGTTTAAGTTTTAGCAGATCCACAGACTGGTCCCACAAAAGACATCCATTCAAATAATAAAAAAACCAGAACATAAGACTCATTAGATGAGACCATATATTAAAATACTTCTTGGTTATCCATCTAAGGCAATTTTCATTATCCTTTTCCCTTTACTTTAAGAGAATTGTATTATTATCATTCCCCAGTGATTCTATTGCAATAGATTGAGGTGTCTTTCAGACAAAAGAATGTCTGAGAAAATTACAAAAATGTACTTTTTTTTTTTTTTTAGCAACTTTCATAATAGTGTTGCTACACCCCTTAACCTTTTGTGCATGACCTTGAAAGAGAAAATTATTGACAAGGTTCACAAAGCCCTGTGGCTCAACACACCTCCAGAAAAGAGCTCCATAACCCACTTCCAAAGCTATCCACACACTCCAGTGAGATGTGAACAGTATGTTAAACCTAGACATTAAGAAGCTGTGCTTGAACCACAGCTCTGTTCTTTGCTATGCCAGTGTTACCAGTTAATACCCCATGATGGAAACAGAACTGTAGTTAGTGGTTACCACTGTACCCCTTTAATCTGTCAGTGTTAACAGGCACTGCTCTTGGACACCAGACACTCTAATCAACTGCTTGTTCCTTTTCTAATGAAGCTGTCCACAAGTGTCTGGAAAGTGGTGTCCTTGAGACTAGCAGCTTCAGTGTAAACAAGTGACTCCCAATGAATTTTTAACTATCATTGAGTTTGTTTTTCAGGGAACGGTATAGAATTACTGCATAATCTTTGTCAGTGCTTTATATATGTTCTGCTATATATTTCCCATTTCCTCGAACACTGGAAGCAAACTTTTCTTTATGTTTTGTACCATGTGTGCCTATCATAAGATCAGGGCTATTTTAGCTGTTCAACAGCATTATGAACAACATTTTTAATAGGCTTTGAATAACCTTCTCAATGCATCATCAGAGAAATTAAAAAGACTGCCTTATTCTATTTTTTTGTGAAAAAAGAAATAGAATAAAGTTCAAGTCCTCAAGAAAGCAGAGGATGATTTTAAGTCCATGATACTTTTATACAATAAAAATATTGTACAAGAGTATTTCAATGATTATTTCACTTCCCATGTTCCTAAGTTACAAATCCATTTTATTACGAAGTTCTTATTGCCAGAAATCAATTGAGTCAACACATTCAGTACAGGGAATTTGTTGCCTTTTACATTTTGAGGGAGACACTAATAGCTCCCGAAGCAAATAATAAATAATATTTGTATTATTGTAGATCTTACTATGTCAACCATTTTAGAAAAAAACAACTAGTAGGAAATAGTTGCTTCAGTGGAAGTTTATTAAAATAGATGATGGTTTTGAAGAGAAAAAAATAGATTCTTATAATATCCTACATATATAAAGCATATTGTGTGCTACCACCAAAATTAAATGCAGCTAAAATATGAGAAAAACAGTCTAACAAAAAAAAAGTAACAGAATAATATCAGTATCAATAGAAAATTACACATGCACTAAGCAAGCTGAAGAGCTACCTCATAGCTTGTGTCAGCACCGTGAAACATTGCTGGACCAGCAGCTTTCTTTTTACAGATGTTTTACTTTGACCTTATTAGTTTGGCTTTCACAAAGATATAGCTGTCAAACTCACAACAAAAATGGAAAAAGCGTTGATCAAATTATTCAGTAGTGCAGAGACATTCTTTCTTATTTTTTTTCCAGTCAGCACTATTTAATATCAAATTAATGATTTGGTATGATTTGCAGAACAAAAGAATTATCACAGGGGGTAAAATTGATACATGAATGTAACTTAGCATGAACACTTTTACTGGAAATTTCATGGTTTTAATTCAGTATTGAGCTAAAGAATACTCTTTACCTCATTCCAATTGTCTTACAAGATTTTCTACAAGATAAAGATTAATTTCACATCTTTTTAAATTTTTTTTCTTTTTCAATGCTACTATCAATAGCCATGACACTTCTCCAAATAGTGCCTTTATCTGAACTTATCCAAATGAAAGCTAACCATTATTATAAATAGTAATTATGAAGTGAATTATAATCTGATCCACAGATGGAGAACAGAAATCTCTAAATGTTGCACTTGAAAGGAGACTCAAAACCGACCTGTAGGATTTTTGCGGGGGGGAGGAGAGGAGCAGGGTGGCTGGGGTGTAGTTAGTCTGCACTCCCTCATTTAATGCTTTTTACTTTCCCCTAGCAAATTTGACATCTCTGTATTAGCATACTTACAAACTCTTCACTGGTTGTCATCAGCTATTGCTCTAAATGGATACTTTTGAATCATTGTCCTTAACACTATTTCAGGAGTAAATTTTAAATGTGTTGCTTGATGGTCTAAATTCACTTGTCCATATCTAGTGTAGACATTTTGATCATGATTGAGCTATCTAATCTTCTCTGATACATCCTTGGAGGACAACGACCCATACGAAGTAGGTGTATAGGGCAGAGGAGACCCACACTATTTTGCAGTGGTGGCTGGAGGGCAGGCAGGATGCTTTAAAATATCTAAACTGTCACTAAATGCCAATGTTTACGGGAAACCAAATTTCACTCGTAGAATTGAAAGCAAAGATGGAAGAATAAAGGAACTTGACTTGCTCACTCACCTTTTAAAATGATGTTTTTCAAATGAGTTTAAGGAAGACAGAATATTGAGTCCCTACTATGGCAAATAGAACACTAGGCTGTGAATCTCTGGCAATAGCTGAGGATTAGGAGGAAAGAGCCTGCGAGTACCTGGAGGAAGATGTGCATCAAGGGCACGTGTAATACAGCGTGAAAAAAATTTAGTATGATGCACCAAATACTACTAAGAGAGGAGAAAGTTAGAAACCATACTAGAAAAACTTTCCTGACACATAAAGATCAAGCTGCCAAGAGCCTTTCAAATGTTATTTCTCTTTCATTCCTACTGCTTGAGACTCCTGACAAAACAAAATAAGAAAGTATTTTTAAAACATGTATTATGAAGAACAAACCTGCAGTAGGACAGAGATCTCCTGCCCCAATAGACTTTTCCCATCCCTACTTGCTGTGTTATATACAATATCCACAGTCAGATTTTTTCCAACACCCTTTGTCATTAAAAACATGATTCGTTTTCACCCTATGTTTCAGTTGTCTTGAGTTTTGTTCTATTATTAAGATCCATGGAGTGTATGTATGGTGATGCTACTTTCCAAGGCGTAAGGACCAGGGGAGGAAAGCAACCAAAACACACTCCATACTGTTTCATTGTTAATGTGCTCCATCAGACAGTTTGGCTTCTTCAGTGTAAAGCTCATTTGAGCAATGCTCAGGCAAGGTAACAAGGACTCCCTCCTGGCACAGCAGGCAAAGGCCCCTCACTTTGGAGGAAAGGCAGGTTATCCATAAAGGTGCAGGCCATGCTGTACTACTTCCCCTCAGCTACCCCTTTACCTAACATGTGTAGCCGACAGGATAAAAAGGAGCTGAAGAGACACTGAAGTCATGCGTCAGTCTTGTGGAGCTCAGTTGTGACATTTTATTGTCTTCCACCTGGAACACTCCCAGAGGATAGCAGGCTGCTCTATCACCACAAGTGATGTGCAGGCTTAAAGCACAAAGAGCACATCCTCAGTAACAGTAAACCTTGGCTGGCAAGGTTAAGATGTCCAGTTATGGGAGTTTGTGATTCAGACATGCAAAAATACTCAAACCGAAAAGCAGAAGCTTATCGCTAACACTGGTAATTTAGCTATAATTTCTTCCGCTGTGACCTTCCTGTTAAGTTCTTCCAATAGATATGGGATCCTCACTAAGAGCATGACAATCACCTGATAGAAATTATCGTCTCCAGCGGAACTGAAAAAGGAACTAATTAGCACAAAAATCAATACACGTATTCTGTTTAATTATCATAAATACCTCATATGAGTCATTGATGGCACAGGAATCTTCTTTTTTGGGCACAGGTGAGTCTTTCTTGGTTTAACATATGTAGAAATTACTTTGGGTATTGGTTTTTGCATTTGTGTAATATTCTCTTTGGCATAAACTCAGAAACTTCACTGTAATAGTAAAAACTAGCAACTTTTAAAAAACATTACTGCGGAAAGGAAAATTTCAGTGAAAAAACATTTGAGAAAAACAGACAGATTGGGGAAAAGAAAAAGAAAACTACAGGATTAAATAACAGAATTTTATGAGTGAGGACAGATGAATGTAAATTCATGCAAATTGACAGTTTGATGTGTCTCATGGCTATTCACTCAAATCCTGCTCAGGTCTAACCATGCTCACAGTAAGATTTCGTGTTTGCTGAGAACAGTGCCAGATCAAGATTGATTCTATGAATGTGTTGTCCTGTAAATTTAAGAGATCCAGATGAATAAATATTCAGTCAAAGTGAGCAATAAATGTGTGTGAGCATGGTAGATAAGAATATTTAGACAAATGTGAACAAATACTTCCAAGATACAATTATATCAGGTTTTGACAATCCTCTAAAGCAGATGTTAACTGGGATAGTGTATTACAACTGAATGACTTTTATGCTTCTGGGAATTATATCTATGCACTTAGTTTGAGATTCAAAACATACTATGTGCATGCTACTTACAAGAAAGGCAACTTTGCCTGCAAAAACAAGAAAAATGGTGAAAAATTACAAAAAGCGTATTTTTAAAAATATATCTACATATTTAATCTTATACATTTATTTCACCAAATATAAGTAAGAATTAAGCTGCAATTAGAAAGTCTTCTCTGAATGTTTAGAATGAAACAAATTTACTGACTACATATTATTTTCTTTTTATGCAAACTCTCATCATGATTAAAAGAAATATTTGCACTGCAGAAGAAATTCCAGATCTTTCAAATATATATTAAAAATGGTAGCAACATAAATAATGACAGCCCATTAGACAAATTATGTTATGGATATAAATATGCATAAGTCCCAGAAAAAAAAAATCTGAAAACAATTATTTTTGTATTTTTGTTTAGAAATACACTTCGGTTTTCTGGCACAAAGGAAGAGGAAAATATTCAGCACTCCTTATAGAAAGTTGATAGGAGTTCCTGAGTTATTAGATATACTTCTCATCTAGTATTACATGTTCTGTTTTAGCAGGCATTTGTATTAAAAAGTTTCATATCATAGCAATAAGTTCCTCAATTAGGAAAAAAATGGCAGCATAAGTAAGTTACAGATAGATAAACATTCCTAGGAAAGCTTTGAATTATATATTGCAAACAAATGTACTTCATTTCTGTAAGTAATAGTAAAAGCAGTAGTAGTAGTAGCACCACTTTCTTTCTCCCTGGTTTCTACTAACACTAGTTTAGAGTGAAACATCTCTGAATCTCAGCCCTGTGACCTGAAAAAATGGGACTGCCATTTTCAGAAGCCTGAGTGAATGTTTGCAGACAACTGTAAGCATGGGAATAATTTACTTTTCAGAAAAAAAAACTTTTAAGTTTGCAGGTTTGTGTCTGCAGTTTGAACTTGATCCTACCCTAGAGCGTACATAAGAAAATGAAACAGAGTGCAACTGAAAGCAAAAACTGGTCTTCCACCATCTGAGTACCATAACTTAATGGCTTCACAGTAATTTTTACAGGACATTACAGCCTTACCAAGATTATTGCTGAACTTTGCAGAGCAGTACTGAATCTGCTCCGTTGGAACGTACGCTACTATAAACCAAATATGGAAGGATAATTAGCTCTACGTACAAAGTCCTGTTCCCTTCCTCTGAAGCCTTGATGCTGGCCTGGACAACCTGGACAATCTGATCACCCCTTTCCAATTTAGGTATTTTCTTTTCCAAAAGTACATTTTCCAAATTAAAGTTCTCAATACAGTTTCAACTGGAGTACACTGTTCAGTATAACCATGATTTAAAACTGGGTTTAATCCAAATATATGATATGCCACTTGTGTAGTAGACAACCTTTAAAGGACTTAATATAATAAGGAAAACACCTGCTGCATAGCCAAGTAATTAACTGTATGAATAACTGAGCAATATTTCTGCTATAGTTTAATTTGTGAAAAAAATTTAAATCACCAATAAGTTGGTAGTCCTTATGCAAATATTGTTTATGTACTGTGAATTTTCAGTTTCCCTATCTTAATTCACACCCTTTTTATTTGTCTCATCAAAATGCATATTTTTTCATTAAAATGGTTTGAGTAATGATTTAGGGGTGATCTTCTTCAGAGCCTTTCTATTTTCAGTTCTAGTCACCTGTGAATTATATATTCTTTAATACATAAGTGAAGACCTGCCATTAGTAAGATCATAATAAATATGACTTGTTATCAGAATACAAATGGAAAATAAAACTATACTCTAAAAATTACGAGCCCCCTGGGATGAGTTAGATCTTGATTTATACTAGGCCCCTGAAGACTATAAGGCTATGACAAACCATTCTCATTACCTCTGCCTACATTTATCTATTGCAGACTTCAGGGCAGACAGTTACACATTTACAATATGCTCATTATAAAAAAATAAAGGCAGATAAAATTCCAATAAATATTTACACAGAATTATCCATACTCAAATAAGAATTGGACTGGTCAGACTTCTCATAAAGTAAATCTACAAAACTGCTGACAATATTTTGATTGGAAAAGTAAAAGTACCATTGCAGACATTACTCTTGGCAAACAGGCTCTCTCCTAAGCACCTCTGATTTGGGGTGAAGATCAGTGAAATAACTGGGTCTAAGAATTTTCCCTGTGTGGAAGGAACTTAAGACCAGATCATCGTTCATCCCAAAATCTCATCTTTTTCTGAGGAACTTTCCCTGTCTGTGAGGAAGCAGAGTGGTTTGAAAAGCTTGAATGTACTATGCTGTTTTAGGCAGACAGTATTTTTCTCACTCTGCATAAAAATAGATTGTATCTTAGAAGAATTTTCCTGTGCTGTATAATAAACTCTCCTCAAGTTGCACTTTTTTCTTTTATTATCTGCTATGTTTTCTACTATTTTACTATCCAATATAGGATAAGAACAACAGAAAGGTAGAAATTAAGAGAAATTCTGGCAATTCTCACCCAATAAGGTGCCAAGCAAGTTAGCAACACAGCTTGTGACTTGAAAGCTGCTCTTTAATTCAACACAAGGTGCCAGTTGTTAATCTGAAATATCTCACAGAAAGAAATATCGAAACTATGAGCAACATGAGTCATGAGAATTTCAATGAGTTCTCTGTGCAGATCATACAGAATATATTTCCACAGGAAGAGCAAGAAATTAAGAGTTGGGGGGTTTTTTTGTATAAACAAGTGATGTGCATTTTTCTTTCTAAAAAAATAATAATTGTAAGCAAGCATTTTGTTATCTCTCTCCTTTCCAACTTTATCAGAATTCTTCACCACAACCTGTCCAGAAAACACTTCCTAGTCTCAAATCAGGTTTTTCCACTTGCTTTTTCAAGAGAATTTTTTTCTCGTGGGACCATTTTATTCTCACTGAGTTACATTTCAATCAGCAGAAAATTCACTGAGGAGACTTAGTTTGAATTCTTGTTTCATCTAGTCAAACTCAATTGGACATAGATACTGGTGATCATTAAAGGCCATGGCCTTCTTCTGACAGTTCTGTGGAAAACGTCCAGGATCCACACAGCGACTGAATTTCTTATTCCCCTGAAATTAGAGGTGTGCACTGTGTAATGAGATGACCTTCTGTTGCTCTCACCCCAGTACACTCACACATGGACGTTCTCATACTTACAGCAGAAATAGTAATAAAAACTGAGAGCTACAGACTTAAGGTTGAGCAATCCTAGCAGGTGTACCTGTTATCTCAACTTCCTTGGAGCATAAGAGACACAGCTCAAATGCATGGACCCACCAGGTCAAAGGCTGCAATCTCCAAAGTGGGTGTAGGTAAATGAGCTTTCCCCTCAGTGAGTCTTTAGGAGTTTTAAAGATTATCCAATCCAGGATTAAAGCTATGTATGATTGTATGCCTGGGACTTATTAATATAAATGTCTCCTTTGTATCTTGGTATATTCTCAAAAGGCTTCAACCATTTCTCTCATCCATAACTTTAAGCCAGCTTTAGAATATTTGCATCAATGCAAAGAAAAGTGTTGTCTTGAATATATCAATGTCATTATATAAAGCTACAAGATATTTCAAAATCTCATCTTTAAAATGGATATTAAAAAAGGCAGGGGGGCTCAAAACTCATTTACATGTAAAAAATATTCAGACACTGCCTTCTGATCTCACTTCAGCAAAAATGGTATTGATTGAATCACAATAAAAGAGAAAAAAGGTCCAAATATAGTGGAAATTAAGTAAAACAATTTCTATAAGAGAATGACAGAAAAATATTGGATTTTGGTTGTTTTTATATTGACCTCAGAGAAGAACCTAGGTATGCTTTAACAAAAAAAAAATAGAAGCAAAGTAACAAAACAGTAAGTTCTGTTCCTCCTAGTGATTTCAACGAAGGTAGTTCATAGTCATCAAAATAGAGAATATGCACTAGTTCATGTATTCCATCTCGTGCAAGTCCTTTGGAAAAAATCAAATCTTTTGTGATTGATAGTATAACTTGTTTAAATAGCTTTGAAGTAAGAGCATAAGGAAACATAAGCTAATTAAGCTCATACTTTCATTATTCTACTGTTTGTTTCACAAAGATTTTCTGCAAAGGCAGTTTATCGAGAAAGCAGTCCATCAGCTCACATCATGAATACTGGCTTCGCAATGCAGGAAGCCTGTTTATTTATTTATAAGTGACAGCTTAGATTCTATCAGCTGCAGTATTGTCAGGCAGCAACAACCAGCTGACTCACAGACACTGAGGCCAGAGCACTTCCTGGCAGAAAATCCTGTCCACACAACCAATGCCCAAGACAGAAATTAGGTTGAATCCAACCCCTATGGTATCAGATGAGGTTGTAAGATGCACCTTTTTGGTAAAAAATTCTCCCAGAATCACCACTATTAAAACACATCTGTAGGCAGTAACGGTTCTCTTCCTTCCAGCATTACAAGGATGAAAAGCAAATGTAGCCTTTTGCTTTAGATTTTTCTAATCTTTGAGGCTTTTACTGAGGATTTTACCCTTAGGCAATGTTGACCAATGCTTAACATAAACAGCCAAACCCAATAATAGGACTTATCCAAGTGTATAGTGAGATAATAAGGTGCCAGTTCACAGTGCATCACACAGGGAAAGAGCACGTCTCCATTCTGCCTGTCCTGCTCCCTGCTTGCCATTGGCTTTTAAGAGAGGTAAAATCTCAACATCACAAACGAGACACAAAACTGAAGTCATTAGATAAAGTGTTCTAGATAAAGTGTTCTGTGTACTTTCAGACTGCAGACATGACCATTATGGCAGACAGCATATTTTCATACTTGCGGACATTGGACAGATACTTAAATTCACAAAAAATAGAACTAATAAGCAGGAACTTCAGGAAGTAAACAAGTAGGTTATTAAATCTGCTTACAACAGTAGCTAATAATCCTCATATAGTTAAGGCATCCAAATATCACTGCAACTGATTATCATTTGCTCTCCCATTTTTTTCTATGTACACTTAATAACATTCACTAGGCAAAATAAAAAATGCATGAAGCCCCCAAATCACATAATGAATTCTAATGCCTCAGTTTTGTTGTAAGATTAGAGGACATGTGAAAAATATTTATTATCCTTCATATAATGTTCAAATGGGGCAATTGTATAGACTCAGACTGTGGAATAGTACAGAATATGCCATCTGTATCTCTAGCTATTCTGTTCACAGAACAGGGTAATTTTTCCACATGTTATTTATACAGTACACAGAGAGGAATTTGAAGTGATTGAAGAGGCTGCCAAACACCATACTCTACCTTCAGGATATAGATAATATCTTTAAAATGGGTGAAAGGCTAATTAATCTTGAGCTGTTCATGGATGATATATAAGATAATATGCCTTAGCCTGACAGGATTTTGGGAAGACAGACAATTAAAAAAGGAGCCACGATTTTCTTCACAAGACAGCCACATACAAAAACCAGACAAGAGAGTTTAATATACAGACACATGAGAATTTGAATGCCACTTGAAATACAACTTGAAACTCAATCTTCACTGGAAATATCATAGATAGGTACAGGGCAGACTGGTTGAGTTTGACAGAATCCACAGCTTCAGGGCCTTGAACAGATATTTTACTGGGGAAAAAGGCCGCTATATGTGTTTTACTGTACTATCATTTTCTAGCAATAAATCTGCTGCTTTCTAACAGAAGCAGCTTTCATGGCAAATTACAACTACATTCTTCAATTTTCTCAGAGAGAGCCATCAAGATATATGCATCCCATAACGAGACAACAGTCTTCTTTACTGTTTTGTTTATACTTGTTCAATATATGTACACACCTATCATTATCACTCTTACTACTTATCATGTCTAAAATGAGGTGACAGGCCTCCTAAACAATGACTATATCAACACAGAAGTCATTACTTTATTCTGAGTGAAAGAGAATTTAAAGATTTCATGTCAAATTAGTCTAAACTTTGAAAAAACAGAGCAATAAAAAATAAATTGCCCTGTTTCTAGATGAATTTTGCAGCTTGCACTGTATTTAAAGGCTAAATTTCTTCCTGCACCTGACCTAAGAGCTTTCAAGTGATTGGCAATAATTAAGTGCTTTTGTTCTACAGAAGTACCTGGCAACTTTTGGAGTTATATGAGTAATAGATTTTGGGATCTTTTTGTGCTCAGTGCTAGGCTATCCTCTTTAGGTACTGAACTCTAAGAAATATATGGGACATAACAAATTAATGGTATAAGTATCTGACTTTTTCCAGCTGCCCTGAAGGAAAGACACCACATGTGAGTATATCAAAACTTATCTGCATGAAATTTTGCTATAACATCCTTCTTGGAATGTGGCAAAGGGCAAGGCAGAGATGACATGGTTTAATCACCCAAGAGAACAGGCCTGTTTAATCTATAAATACAAAGAATTCACCTCTTTCACATATTTTTTTTACCACATTCCCCTGGCTTGCACTATTTCATGCTGTACGTGACAGAACTTTGAGTGCAATCAAGATTGTATTTGCATTGACATTTGAAAGAAATATTTTCTCTTTTGCATATGATATCAAGAATTGTGCCTACCTCCTATGTAACCCACTGGAAATTTGATTACTTGCAACTATCCAGATGGGTCATTGCAGGTAGCAGATGCCCCCTGTGGCTCACACATTTTTAGCACGAGTCTGTAATGTAAGTCTTCACTCTTTCTTATGTTTTCCAAAGTACCTTTTTCAATGTTTTTTTTTATGGCTTCACTTGAAATGGCCTAGAATAACACTTACTTGCACAGTAGAAAAAGACCTACTTTTATAAGTCATGCTTTTGATCTCAAATTTCTTTGGGTTTTTTGTTGGTTTTGTTTTCAATCCCATCTTCTATCACTATGACATCATGTCCCCACTTGCTCATTTTCAGCTACTCAGCATGACACCACACAGTAAGGGTATATGCTGTTACAGACAAAAATAATTTATTTATCAGTCACAAATCTCCAGAGTTTCAGTACCACTCAGGTTAACACACTTCCCATACAAATTATTTAACACTTCTCTGTTTGAAGGATTGACAATGAAAGCAGACACCACATACTTGTATAGGCAACCCACCACTTTTGCACTTGTACCATGTTTTGTACTTATTTGTCTAGATACTGGGATGTATGAGAGATGCTTTTACCACCAATATTTCTGGGTCACAAAACCAGAATTAAGCAAGTGTTTAGTTCTGGAAATGTCAGCTTAGGGAAATTAACACAATGGTGTCAACACCCAACGATGCAAAGAGACAAGTGATGCAACATCACTCTTTCACTGCTGCCAGTCTTTAAAAAGTCTCTATTTTTATAACTTTTTTTTTTTTCAGCCATGTAGCTTATTCTAGGGGTCATAAATAACTCTAAAACTGAGATAAAGATCTCAAGTATGAACTTTTTTAAAAATTAAGCCTGTGTACACCTGTCGTTCTTGCATCATGAGATAGTATTTCTCCAATATTATGAAGTAAAACTCTATTTATATTTTCTTCACAGAACCTTACTGTATACAATAGCATAAAATACAGTACAATATGGTAAAAATATACCTATGTTGTTACCTTCTAGTGAGTGGAAACAGATTTACTAACTTGTACAATTAGAGAAAGATTTTTTTTGGAGCTCTGTCATTGACTTGAAAGCTATCTTTGCACGAGGTCAATAAGTCACCGAACTGTTGTGAGTTTAATTACTCCTGGTAAAATACTTAGCAGTTCCCGAACAGAAAAAGACTATATAACATTTTAAGTGCTTCGGTTAACTCACCCTGGGATTGACATACAAATAGCACACAGTCCCCAATTTAATCAAGGTGACCGAGTTGTTGCTGTAATAGAAATGACTGTTACTTGATTAATTCAGAAGACTGTGTCAGCGTTAAGAAAACTGAATGTTGCTTTGTGGAAACTGAATTTGGAAAAGGTAAATAAAAAATTAAGAGTTGATGTCTGTCAAAGAAAAAAAGGGGGAAAAAAAGGCTATGAAGCTAAAAACTGGCAACTCCCTCACAGGCCATCAAGCCCAGTCTCCTGCTACGACAAACAATGTACATAACTAATCCCTTTTTTAAACTAATCAAAGAAGAGAAATTAGTTCTGAGGGCTTGCTTCCCCACTGGTCCTGTTTCAAGGCTGTTCCAGGATACCAGTCCTACCGTATTTATACTTTTTTTCTTAGAATAGAAAATACGTTTATTCAGGCCCCTTACTGTTATTGTTATTTTAAAATTTTCTCTACCATTTATCTTAAGCAGTAACTGTCTGCGTCAAACTACTTACCTGACTGAAGGCATCAACAGGACTTCTAGGGAAAGAATCCTACTTTCCTGTGGACTCAGGTTTTCCAAGTGTTGAGGAATACATCTGGTGCAGGTAGCTCGGCTTGCAAGCTGCACCTTGAGCTCTGGGTGAGAGTCTGAGACGAGGCTGTGAACTGCCAATGCTTTGGGATAACAAAGGCCACGCAGATGGGTGATGCCAGCCAGGTAAACAGACACAGAGACACAGGAGAAGCTGGGAATAGCAGACCTTTTGAATAACAAAGGAGATGAAGAGGGGTGACGCCAGCGAGATGGATGGACATGGAGAGAGGGACAGGAGCCAAAGACGGGAGGAAGAGCGAGACTGGTGTGTGGGTAAAAATTGTGACGGGATAAAAGCCCAGGGCTTCCTTTGTTTGGGTCCCTCTTGGAGGCACCAGCTTGGGACGTTTCTGTGAAGGGGCTTCGGTCCCAGCAGTTTAAGTTTTCATGACTGCCGAAGAGACTCGTGAATAGTCAGACTCCAAAGTGTCCTTAGCATAAGCTGAGATCTTTCAGTCTTGCCCCATGAGGTATGTCTTCTGTTGTCCCAATCGTCCCATACACTCTTTTGTGACACTTTCAGTCGAAAAGTTCACTATTTTAAAATCTATAACCTGTAATTATTTTCAAGCACAGGGACATTTAAAATAGCAAATTACTTGTATCAGATGGGACTGGATCAGGAGTAGTAGCCTGTAGCTGTAAAGGGCTGTGGCTATAAAAATGTCAGGGGAGAGAGGCATCTGCAGTAAAAAAAGAAGAATCTGAAGTCACCAGGCTGTCATTTAATGTTCTTTTATAAGAACAACATACAATACATCATGCTTGTGAATTACGAGGCAGGGATTTATTCTTCCTAGGTTTTGTGTTTTTCTTAACCTAGATAATTCTTGAGTTATATGCATGAAAGTATGCTTGTAGTTTTGGAATATGTTTGACCATCATTTCACCAAGACCTTTTGCAAGAGCACAAATACTTTCTCGATCTCTGAACTTACACATTCTAGGAAGGCTTTTGTCTTTTTCAAAGCTCTATTACATAGAGATTCTATTATTAACTGGGTCTCTGTCTTTATCACTCATTTTTAATTTACAGTAGACTTCTTATTAGCAGTTCTTAAGCACCTGACCTTGTACTAGAACATTTCATTCTATTTCTATTAATGCTGTTTTAAGGTCACCCTGATCTTCCTATGTATTATTCTCATCTTCCTGTGAATTTTCAGTGTGTCTCAGCTTTGAGTGATTACCAGATTTTTCTATCTGTCCCATGACGTTTCAGTAGTACTTTATTGTTTCACATTTTTTAAGATGATGTGGAGGACTGAGAAACAGTGTGTGGGAAAGCAATATATGAAGCTGGTGAGAAACACTGAATTCACTGACCATCATGAAATTAGGCACAAAGAGAAACAGCTGGATACCACTTCTCCATATGGGTTCTAGATTCACATCACCACGTTTTCAGCTTATAAATGCAATTCATTTTTACTTCTTATACTATCAATGATTTTCAAGTAAAATAACTTTCAAACATGATCCAGCCCACAGTTCACCATTAGAACACAACTTTCTAATTTAGAATCCTAATTTAAGTATGACAGCCAGGTGCCCACATTTACCTGGACTTTGGTGACTTTCTAAGTAACAAAAATCAACTTAAACCAAACTTTTCTTCACACAGTGGCACTTTAAAACATGAAAATGAAAAAACAATTTACATGTATCTATCAACACATCCATGAAACCAGTGTTAAATTAATAAAGTACCATGTATGTGAGCAAGTGAGTGTATGACACTGTCCAACAATACATACAAATCCCATATGTGTATTTTGTATACACAATACAAATAATAGCACTTATTTTCATACTTTGAATACTTTAGTACTTTAAAATGATAAAAATTATTTTATTTAGTTTGGTCTTCATCAAGATGCTTCACATACACAGTCATCCCAGTCACAGATTAGGACCCTTCTCTCTTGGATTCGATTACAAAATATTTTCTAAATCAGTCTTAATCTACAACAGCATATTTTCTCTCTTAAAAATAGAATTTATTTATTGCTTCTCCTGTCAAGGACATTTTTCATTAAAAATCTTGTAGGTTGATTTGGGTCCAAATGCATACATGATTTTTTATAAACAGATGTGAGTGGGTGAACAGAATGGGTTTCCTGCCCCTTTCTAAATGAATTACCTTAAAAAAACAAAACAAACAAACAAACCCAAACAAAAACAAAAAACCAACTTGCATCAGTTAATACAGGGCCTTAGAACCAATACAAAACCAAATGTCCTGGAGAGAAAAGTGTTGTAGATCTGCTCCCATGCACCTGCACAGACATCCCTGACTGCTGCTCTCAATTCTTCAGTGGCAGAAAGGATAGACTGCTGCTCTCAATTCTTCGGTGGCAGAAAGGATAATTTTATCTAAGGATCACAAGCCTTTCTGTTTCTCTAGCAGATGCTGGAGTGAAGCATCATCCCCATCTGTATGTTACAACTTTCTGCTACCATGCTGCTGCCAAATTCTGGATCTGAAGTTGTAAAGGGGACATTTGGACTGTAGTAAGGAATAAAACAGGCAGAAGATGGTTCCTTTTGTTAAACCACACAAAACAACAGCTAAAATGTAGCATATCACAATCCAAATTCTATTTCTATTCTACATTCTGTTTTAGGATCATAAATGTTTTTATAAGCTTTCTGAGATTGAGTAATCAAGGAAGGGAAAGTGATGTAAGGCTTAAGCACCTGAACAGGATCTCAGAGGAAATGCACTCTTAAAAGTTATAGGGTTATGAGAAGGATATGTAGCATCTCACAGTGGTGGGGCACTGTCAGAGAACAGAAGTGTGTTGCAAGACAGCCAGGGGAAAGAGCAGTGGGAGCTGGGTATTCTTTGTGTCAATGGAGTCAAAGACAGACTGGTGGAACCTTCAGGATGAGGATTACAGCATGGTAGCTTTAACGTGCAGCCATAGAAAGGAGAGATTTACCTTTCTGAGAACCATTCCCCTCCTCCTTCAAACAGATATGCAGCCTGGAAGGTAGTAGGCACTTCCTATTGTGCCAGGCATTCTGTTTCTCTGTCTGCATTTGTCATACACTGTTTCTGCAGGGCATCTGTTTTTTCAAGGCCAATCCAGCATTGCTCAATGCACATATATTTCTGTGTTGTGCCTCTCCCTGTGTAAAGGAGATGAACAACATCCTTCAAGAAAAAGCTTAAAGCAGAACCTCAAAGGCAATAGATTTGAATAAGAAATATAGCATTTTCTTTTCATGAGAAAATGAAAGCAACCACTCTTCCACAGAACACCCACAGAATCAGCTGAAACATTAATGAGCAAAAGGGAACACATACCAGTTCCTCTGCCTGCTTTATTGGCTCTGCTTTTCCATGAATGGCAGAAGATATAAATATTATTGTTAGCCTTAGGGCTTTCTTCAAAAATGCTTGTCTGTATCAACTCATGTTGTGGAAAAGCGTCAGTAGCTGTGTTAAACCACTGCAGGCTGAAACTGAAAAATGGCACAATAATTTTTTCAACCAGTGCATGCAAGATCAAAGCTGTTAAGAGGGGATGACAGGTGGCATAAATGTCCCAAGGCCCTGACTCACTAGACGCCATAACAGCATCCACTATAACTCTAATAAAAATAGTCCCAGTAAAAACACCATAAAAAGCAGCAAGTAGCCCGTTATATCTTTGACCTCAGGGTCATTCCACCAAGAGATCATCTGGCAGCCCAGTGAGAAATGTGTAATTGTATTCTATTCTCACATACCAGGTTAAAAGTGTCAGATATTAAAATATCACAAAGATGTTTTAAAAGACATACTTATATTGATTGCAATCATAAAACCAATGCCAAAGTACAATGTCTTTACAGATGTCCATTTTCTAAGGAATTTAATAGTTTTACATAACTCCAGTTTCGTTTTGCAATTCTATTAACGTTCTGGTTTCAGACTTGTAGCTCTTACTTCCATTAAAATAATTAATTTAGTTATAGTTAGTAGTTAAATAAGACTAATGCATAAGATATGTGATGACTAATAATATTTTGTAGCAGACAGTACAATGTGTCAAAGCTAGACTTCTAGTATGCCGTATTAATACTTGTAATTTAAAAATTAAAGGGGCTATACCTAGTCTTTTTGAACAAAGTTATGAAAATATAATAAATACTGTTTTTCTCTATATTGTTATGTGTTTTTTCACGTTTAAAAAAAAATTACAGCTATAATCACATTTTAAAGCAACCTGACTAACCTAACAGTTTTTATTTGGACTACTTGCTGCATCTTGAAATGCATATCAAAGTAGATAGATCAGTGGTAGTTATGTATCTATTTTGGAAAGAAATAGAACCATGATAGGAATTAATATAAAAAGGATGTCAAGTACCAGCACTACACAGAGTAGATTTAGATGTTAGTTCTTTAGGCTGAAGGAAAACAACTTGTCTTTTCCAACATGGTACATAAAAAGTTGTGATATTCACTGTGAAAATAACCTGAAGGCCTTAGGAGACACACAAAAAATGGAAAAATCACACAGTAAAAAATAAGGCTAAAGCATTATTTATAGGGATGTGCTTGGGCCCTTAACCTGTAAATAAATCATACTGAGATTTTTCATGTGAATGAAGCCTCAGATTTATTTCTCCCGAGAAAGGCATGAAAGCCTGCACTGCTTTGCGAAGCAGACCTGGTACAACAGTAGCTTAGAGGACGAATGGAGTGGATTTGAATGTTATTTAAGCACCAGCTCTGCAGTGTTTAAAGTGGTCTCACAGGAGACTGCAGAGAGTTCCAAACCCCAGCCCAGCTGACCTTTGAGGAACAGGTACAAGCAGAGATGCAGGGGAAGGGGCTCTGCTTTGTAGGGAATAAGGGCACATGCTCCCAAAGCAGGCTGTGAAATGCTACTTGTTCATAAGAGGAAGATAAACTGGCCACTGATTAATTATTGTTTTCAGACATACACAGTACATAGTAAATGTTTGCCTGTTGTTTTAGGAGTAGCACAGACAATCAAGTATCTCACTAGTACTTCACAACTTCAGGTACTACTTACTGCATATGACCAGCTGGGCACGCTGATTTTGAGGAAGTTATTTAGCACCACGCTACAGCTCAAGTTTACCACTATACTTTCTTTATGCCAGTCAAGGAGATCCACTTCCAATTCATGACAAAGAACTCTTGCTGGGGCTGCTGTGTCACATGCACACAGGCAGAGCCCCTTGCTGGTGTCACCCAGCTGGCACACAGTGCCCTGCTCCACTCCTGCTCCCAGCTCTCACCCAGAGCTGCCAGGGGACAGACACCTCACTGCTGTGCAGGCAAACCAGGGATTCCCAATCTGCAGGTGCAGTCTGGGCATGCAGACTACCCAGGTACCTTCCTTGCATATATTTCAGTGTCAGTGTGCTCAGCATAAAGAATTATTTTTTTCACATGCTCTTAACACCATGTTTAAATAGGAAAAATGGTTCTATTACTTAAAACCAGAAGTGTTTTATAAACTTAAACACTCCAACTATTCCACATAATAATTTTAGATGGACACATATAAATTTCTGACCCCTAAGTGAGAAAGGTAAAGATAATATTTGTATGAAAGGAAAAAAAACCGCAAACAAAAAATCCCCAGTTCCCAGACATTTCCCAACCCAATCATGTTTTGAAAATCCTAGTACTGACTCAGTAAAGCAGTGAGCCTCAACTTACTTCAGTGCACATACACTGAATCATCTCTAAGCCTCAGCATCTGATGGTTACTGCACTCAAACTGAACTGACAAACATTTCCAGTGCCTTAAAATGGATGTCTCTGTCTTGAGTTAGTGACTGCTTCATAATCTCAAACAGCAAATGAAAGGACAAGAGACTAAAAATCAAAGCCCGGAAGGGAGATATTACTCTGCCAATTTCAGTTTACAATGTGTGTTTAATTGCCATTTATACCCATTGGTTTTCTATCAAACAAGCAAACAAATGTGAATGTTTCTATGGAAGAGACATTGGTCTCCTTTCTCCTTTCCTTTTACAGTTAAGCAATTATGAATTTAAAAGAACAGACAAGGAGAAGCAGAAAATCTTCTTTCCTTAAGTGAACAATCATCTGGGACTGTCAACACAATAGTTCATGTAGGGCAAGTAGTACTTGCCCCTAAAATAGTTTGCTGGTAGAGACTGTGTGTTATTACAGAAGCACACAGTGCCTAACATTTAAAGAAAAGCAAATCATAAGTTTAAAAATAAATCAGGCATACCATGTGTTTTACAGGTGTAAGGATTGCTACTGTAATTTCACTAAGTGCTGTGAGAACGTGCCCTACCTGCTGTGTACAATACCTGCTGATCAGATTTCCTAAGAGCAGATGTAACTTCAGTATTTGATTTCTAAGAATTCTCTTTTTATCACAGAGATTACCATTATTTTCTCTCTTTTGAGAGATGTGATTATTTTTTTGCTTTCTACCCCTTTATGCAATACTGCTACTTGCACTGTACCAAATGTCTGCTTGAAAAGGTAAATGCTAATGCCAAATAATTTACATAAAGGAAAAACAAAGCAATTGTTTTCTAATTGTTGGCATAAAACAATTTGCCTTTTGAAGCAGTAAAAATAATTGGTGACAATATTGTTACAACATATTTAAATGAGTAAAGCATTGATCCTACAGGGCAGCATAATTAGAACTGCAGAAGTCATGCGAGGAGGGACTTGAAAAAATTGTTGGAAAGTGACTTGAATTTTAAGTTGTATTGCTATTTTTCCTCTACATATATTAGCATAGAATTTCCCAGATATCAAGAAACTGAGTCTTCCACTTGATGGAATAAAGAAAAGCATGAACTACAATGATTTCTTTCCTTAATAAATACTTTGTTTAATGGCTATTGTCATTGTTATCCTTCCTGGAGAGGAAGGCAGTGCTGAGAGGTGCAGCCTTGCATGTTGTTTACAAGCAGTGTGGCACAGACATCTCTCCTACTATGTGGCACTGAGTCTCTGGGCAGCCAAATGTGAAGGCGGCAAAAAAGAAGTCAGGACAGCACAGGAACTGCAGCCCGAGTGGTGAAAGCAGGGAAGCGGGACCAAGCAGGGAGCACCAGTCATGATGCTGGCAGAGGGAGGAGAAACAGGTTCATGGCAGAGGAGAGTGGAGTTGCACTATCCTGAGCTGCTGGCTGTGCTACCGCACGTCAGGGTGAGTAAGGGAGGCTAACACCCGTGCCCATGTGAAGCATGTTCAAGGAGAAGGAAGATAAAGGGAAGCAAGATCTAATTTTGCATTTAAAAACCTAGACTTAAGCCAGATGATGCAATGCTTCTGTTAGACTAATTACAGCTTAAATCAAAGAAGCCAAAAAGCAGATGAGTTATTGCCATGATATAAAGTAAACTTGGAGTCCCTGTGGACCAGGCCCTGTGCGTTTGGAGAAACTTCCCACCAAGGCAGCAAGAAGGGGTTCCCAAAGCGCCCGGCAGAGCCCTGCGCTAACAGAGCACAGCCGCTGTGGTGCACAGGTGCAGAGGCGAGCGGGGCACCTGGGCGTGCTGCATGAGCACCGGGGATGGGCACGGGAGGGGCTGGCAGAGCTTACAAGCATCAGGGATGGTCCCACACACCACAGAAAGGAGACGTGATGGGACACTAGCCTTCCAGGGCTACCAGAAGGTGACCAGAAGCGGCTACATCACCTTCAATGGTTATGGGCTCCCCGTTCATGAGTGGGGAATTATACAAAGCCAGCTGTTCTGGCTCCAAGTCTTTAAAGAAAATAAATGCTAGTACAACTGTGTTAACTCCTTTACATTGATGATGCTGCCAACGCAGGACTTAAATAAATGTAAACGAGTGACCTGTGCAGGTTTGAACATTGTTGTATGAACGGCAGCACTGACTATGGCAGTATCTCATCCTCTGAATTTCATTTTAAAGGAATGTTTCCTCATGTCTGAGTTTCTGCTGAAGTAAAACTGCAGCACTTTCAATGGCAAGTAACCGTGAGCAAACCAACATATTGTGTGTCAACTATATTCTGTCCAATTTCATACTACTTTGACAATTGACACCGCTTTCCTGTGATGTAATAACGATTAATAATTTACAAATTATTCCTAATTAATTATTCTCTTACTTTTATTAATTTTAAGTAATCATTATGACAAAACTGTCTAATTGAAATCAGCAATAGAATAAGACTCAAGATTCCTTCACAGAAAGTTTAGATTAATATAGAAAACATACTGAGTTGCCATACTTGATCATGAGGGAAAGCTGGTTAATTACCACAAAGTCATTATGACACAGGCTGAAGTATAAGCTGAAGTGGATTGAATCCTGCAATCATCGATATGCTCAGGAAGTCTGGTAACTAGGCTTGTCATCTCTATAAATTACACTCTGTGAGATCTCTAACCAAAGCTGGCAGCACATCAGAGAGGAGATGTAAGACTGAAGAGGAAAAAAAAGAAAAAGATAGTAGAAATATCTCATAGCTGTCATCTCTGTTTCTTCAGACAACCATTTTTGACCCAAAATCTAGATAAAAATCCTGGGAAGGAAAGAGCATCACAATCACCATTTCAGGTGGTCAGTCAGTGAGTTAGGACACACCAGCTCACACAGGTGTTTGTTTTGCTACTGCAAACATTGGGACTGCCATTAAGTGTAACTATTTTTATTCTCAACTTTCATCTACCCAACTTCAAAACTGAGCATTGTGCTACATAAAAAAAGGAGAAGGTGTAATCTATCATTCCAATTTACAATGATGATGGTGGAAAATAGCCCAAGATAATAAAAGAAAGCAAGTTCAAGTAAAGGATTTTTTCTCTTCACTCACTGTTTGCATAAGAGCACTCATACCAGTGAAGTGGTAGGGAAAGTGCATAGAGACACTTTTAAGAAGAAATCTCAGGACAAAGTGGGTGATCATTGTTCTCAGTTGGATTAAATAACTGTGAGGTATATCAAGCATTATGTGAAGAAAGGGAAAATAGTATTAACACGTGAGATTAAAATTCAGAGAGTATTTCTACAGTAATATTGCCCACTGAATGGGCTTGGAGGCCAGGAAAAAATTACTTTTACATTTGAGAACCAAAAGGCTATTTGGAATGAATCAAGCGTACCTTCCTTCTTCTTACTTTTATTATTTCAGTGTTTAGCAAGTGATTCTTGCTCTGTTTCTGCAGACATTGTTGAATAAAACTCAGGCGTGGGAGCTGCCCTAAAGTCAATGAAACTAATCACAACTCACATGCTTACATTAAAACCTGAGCTTAAATTTAGCCGTGTACTGAACCACTTTGATGGATTTTATATTGTACAAAGTAGTTGAGCTTATGCAAACACAACACACTCTTACAGAACCTACTTACAAAAAGCTTTCATTGAAATCTACATGACAAGTCAGTTTTAAAGGAGGAGTAGAGTATCTCTAGGTCTGCAATTTTTTAATTATCCTCTTAAAAAATAATCTTAAAGACACATTACAATACATTATTAAATGAGCATGCACTGCACCGATGAGAGCAATTTCTGTTCACACAAAGCTTTCCACTTTCATTCATTAACTTATTATATACTGCACATCAAACTTTAAAGCTATCACATAGTCTCAGGCCAAAGAGGTGCTTTCCTAGACTAATTTGTCTGGTTATCCATTCTTTATTAACCATCTGGATAGCTGATTCCTTCCTTTGGAAGGAAGTAATGCTACTCTTAACAGCTCACAGTCACTATTAAAACGGTTACCACAATATCATCAGCAGATAAGGGAAAGTACTTTTAGACATCTTGAGGGATTCTCCTTCCTGCAAGCATTTAAATTTTATTTCAGAACACAGCAGCACCTTTTTGTTCCCTTTTTTTTCCCCCCTCAAATTAGGTCAAGTAGCTGAGACCAAATATGAGACTCCCTCACATCTCACTGCTAGAGAAGTGGCCTGTCAGTCTGGTGTGTGTGGGACACTGCCTCCTTCATTCACTTGATTAAGGTTTCATTGAGAATGATGTACTCCTCCAAGTCATCCTTTTCTGGTAAAAAAACCAAGCCACAGCACTGGAAAAATCACAGGTTTGCTCTGTGGCCATTTAAGATGCAGACAAACCAGCTTGCCTGGAGTGAGAGGCTTTTACAGTTACCCACTACCAGTGGGAAAACACAGCATTGCTGGCACATTTTTTGAGTGGTTTAAACTTACTTCTGTCTTTAAATTAAAGCTGAAGATAAGCATAATGTTTCCAAGTTGCTTGAGAGAGTAGTATGGGAATTAGAGGCTTAATGTCATTACTGCAGTGAGTGCCTTTCTCTGCCCCACTTGCAAATGCAGATATATACAAGCCTTTTTCAGTTTATGAGGAGACTGTGCAAGACTGATTCTGAAGAACTTCATCACACACTGAATTCTGATGTCTCTAGAGCTTTTTTTAATGTTAGCATCAGATGGTTTTCAAAACTTAATAGATTTCATATTCCCTTCCCTGACCAATTTGCATTTTTGAAATTTCACGCAATTAAATTTCATCTAGTTTCTTGCACTTCCATGATGATGAGTTACGAACTACAGAATTTAAAGGCATGGATTAAAAAAAAATAATAAATGCTTTCAGAGCAATATCAATATGTGAATGAGTATACATCTTAGTTCCATTACTCTTCCTGGTGGCAAGCAGAATTTTCAGAGAAAAATTGCTAGTGGATAATAAATGCGATGCCTGGTGGTCCTACAACAACACTACATTATATTACCAAGCTCAATTAAGGTCACCTTGATATAAAATTGATATGGAAAGGGATAAAGAAAGGAAAGTAAAAGGAACACTGAATGATGCATAAATCTGGGGAATAGAGTTATACAATGAAACAAGGCTTCTTTTTTAAAATAGACAAGAAAAATAAGATGTGGAAAACTATGAAGTAAACAGGAAATACAAGCATGATTTCAAGTACCTAGTTCACTCAATATGACTGAAATGTTAATTTCATGAATCCCTGTCTTGAAGTTAGTCACTAATTAGGTGCACAAACTGAAATAATGACAAAAAGGCATCTCTCTACTATTACAGATAAAGTATAGTTTAATAAGCTGAATGCACACTCTAAATCTTTGCTTTGAGAATGTCACTAAGAAAGAGCAAAACAAAAACCAAATCCAGTAACAATTTCATTGACAACTGTGAAAAATTCTCTGCTAATCATACAGCTAATGAATAATGAAGTAGTTAATCAGAAAATAAATTTGTGGAAAAAAAATTGTTGTAGAAATTTATAACTATAAAAAATGCAATGAAACCAAATAAAATTACCCCAGTCATTTAATTTAATTTTGTTTAATCACTAATTTCTTATCAAGCACAGTCCAGCTCAGGAAATGGGAGTAGGGCAGTATGAAACCCAAAACACACTGTTGCCCCATCCCAAACTCTCAGCTGGCACTGGGGTCACCTGGAGGACAAGGGGAGCTAAGGCGTGGAGAGCTGCTCTCTGACACCATGGCTGCACGTGTGGAAGCACTGCCTAAGCAGCACAGGCAGCTGCAACAAAGCAAAAGGAAGGAGGGCTAAGCTGCCTACAAAAGGCAACATTACTGTAAAAGCCGACATTGCAGAGAGCTCCCTGGAAAACCTCTGCCTCATTTCCCTCCTCTGCAAAGTCTCATATCCTTTTTTCACCTTTCTGTGTCATTCTTTGTGCTAACCCTGAGTTATTTACCACCCAGAGGAACAAATAAAAAAAAAAAATCAGGATTTCTTCTTTATGTTCAGTCTCTATTAAGTAATGACTATAAAGTTACAAAAAGAACAGAAAAGTATATACATAAAAGTTTCATATCCTGGAATTTCCTGTCTCTCTTAAAATTTATGACTATTTTGTATTTCCAGGATTTATGTGATCATGATGATATGTGATGAGAGCAGCTGCAATTTCATAGTGTCATAATTTAAATGAATGAAAAATTGACATATTAAAATATACACCTCTATCTGAATTCCTAATCTATGCAATTAGGCAAAGACTTTCATTTGGAAACAACATGGCACAAAAGTTAGTCCATAGTTTGGTTTATTATTGTCTTATAGACTCTATAGAACTTCCAGGAGATGTCTCATTTATTTCTTTTTTTTCAGTTAGTTTTTTCTTCTTTTTTTTTTTCCAGGGATGGGGTGGCATGATATACTTTCTTGGTGGTGACAAGTTTATTTAGGACTTCTAACATTCATTGTAAAGAGCTTAAGTTTTATGTTCAGGGAAGGTATTTCAGAGTGTTTATTCTCTGTGCTGCAAGAGTGACTAACCATTCCTAGGCTGAGATTATTTCTGTGGACCATGTAAGCAGAAATAAAAAAACATAGGATGTAAAAGAAGAGAGAAAAAACCTTATGCTTTGTTATATTAAATGGCTAAGAGAGTACTGTTAATCTGGAAGAGAGTGATGAAGCATTTTATACCAGGATGGTTTCTTTGAGATAACAGTTCTCTCTGCAGGTTCAGTCTTCAGTGTTTAAAAACTATTACCTTATTATAAATAAGAAAATGGAATAAGAGTAGCCTAACTTGTGTGTATAAAACTGATTATATGTAGCAGCAGATGATGAACAGTGCAGAATGGGTTATATTCTGCCATATTGGCAACATAGTTCAGCCAATTTTCATTTTAGAATTTCCAGCATGATGAATAAAAAATCTGAGGATTACAGGTTTCGTAGTTTTGTAGTTTTGTTTCTCAAAGCAAGGGGCTAACACAAAGTCATTCTTTTTAAAATTTAATCTAAAAATCCTAAAGAAAAATCCTTAAGAAGGATTTTTCCTTGCTGCAACCCAGGCCAGCCTCAGAGTGTTGTTTCTTCCCTACTTCTGTCTCAGCAGACTGGTGAGCGAGCGTGAGTATGGTTGCAGGAGATGCCAGTGTCCAGTACACAAACACATCTATATGGTGTGCATTTTGGTGGATTTAGGAAAGCTGCCAAATTTACATATATGTGTAAGGGCTTCTCTGCAATCCACTCATGCCAGCAACTAATAGACTGTGAATAAGTTAGAGGCATAACTGAGAAAATAATGTATTTCCTGTGTTTTACTACATGTTAATATAATTCTGTTAAAGCTGCTGTTAGGTAATGTCTCACAGCCTTAGTGGTTTGTCCTTTTAGAGGCTGTGTCATATTTTTCATCTCTGAGTTCCCCAACAGAAAAGAAGAAAGTGGTGCTTTACTTCTACTTGCAAAGTACCTCCCAAATTTCATACGTGTCTGGCTGGAACATAAAGCAAGACATCTTACAGAGGAGTTGTACTGTGCTGTCACATGCAAATTTTACTTTTTTTCCTTTTTCCTTCTGTTTCTCCTAAAATGCAAAATAAGAGTTGTTTATGTGAGAAGTCCATGTGTCTATTTTTGTGGGGGAGACAACAGTAATAACACTAACAGCTTATGCTTCTACTTTTCTGCCAGTTGAAAATTTCAAGCTGTTCTCCCTCTATTCCTCTTAGTGTGGTTTACAGACCTTTGTCCCTCAGAATCTCATAGTGATTTAGTATATCTAGCCATGTAACCCCCAGCAAGATAAGGAAACATTACAATTATTTCATACATGCAAAGTTGCATCAGAGAGAGATTATGGGCTAAAACTATGCAAGTGCCTAGGTATCCTCCACAGAGCATTGAAAAAGACAGGCTTTCCAAATGGGATACACACAAAAACCCCAAGCCATTACATTTTCAGCTAATAATCAGGAGAAAATGTTAAGGACATTAACCCTCATAGATTGGTTCTCTAATATACACAGTCCAAAAACCCTTCTAAAAAACTTGTGCTTCCCAAGTTTCATATTAACGTTGAAGAGATACTCTTGCCATTGAAAAATATCAAGATTGTACTATCTGGTGAAATATACCTTCATTTGTTATGTCCTCCCATATAAGAACAGTGGAGGAAAGAGCTGAAATTGCAGTTCCAAAATAAGACACCAACAAGAATGCTGTTGTATATAAAACTGGTGGCAGGCTGGGAGTAAAAAATGTCACTGCCTTGAAGCTACCAATGCAAGTCTGTCTTCCTAGACACCACATGAATGCTATTGCATGGAGCCTTGCAGGCCTCTAGATGTGAAATGGTCTACTTTCTAGATCCCAGCTGGAAACAAAGCTACAGTAGTCTAGATCAGACTTTCAGAAAGCAAACACACAGAACAGTCACTTTATCTTTGATGTCTCAGTCCTAAACCTTAAGGGCAACATACAAAACATCTTCAAAAGGTAAGTCTTTGCAATGCACTTTATGAGTCTTGGATAACAAATATCAGGATTTCAATATAGGTGCCAGGTTTGTGACAAATAATAATCTCTCTCCACAATAACTTCTTGATGTTTCAAATAATTGGAAATAAAACTACCTACCTTGGAATGAAAATATCATGATCTGAAAGTGTTTTGTCCCTGGTCATGTTTGATCTATCCCATACACACTATACCTGTTCTCTCAGTCAGGCTAATCAATGAGTGTCTAGTGATCTGTATCTATCTCAGTCTGTCTCTCTTTGAAGCTTGCTGCTTCTGCTTGAAGTTTGCTGCTTCTGTTTCATACTGGAAGAAAGGCACATGTGCACACAAGCTTTTTGGTGTTTCAAAGGCAGCAATAACACTTCTGCAGAGACATTTGTATCTAGTTTTGTCAAACACAGGCCACATTAAATCAACATCTAAGAGCAGAGTTGTAAAAACAGCCACCAATATAACCTTTACTATAGGCAGAGAATTTACTATCAATTTTGGGAAGAGTTTGAGGTTTGCAGTGAGTGGGAGCACATAAAAAGAGTATTCTAGGAACCCTTACTACATGAAATGTCTACCATATGGTTCTTCTCATTGTGTGAAGTGTGAGTGAATGATTCAGGCTTTCTCTGCCAGTTCTCTGTTAGCAGGTCTATGTCAGTCACAAAATATCACAGTAAAGTTAAGAACTGAATTTAAGTCTCCTCAATTAGTACTTCAACTACCATACCTTCTCTTCTCTTTAAGGATATAATTAAATATTTAAAGTGATTAACTCATCCATATCTTTTTAATTAAGATATTACAGTAATTTTGGGGGGACATTTATTGAGAAGATCATGGGGTTAATTAAATTTGCTTACTTTATATGAACACTTGATAAAAAGGGCTTATTTGTATTCTTGTAAAGGCTCCTTTAAAACTGCATGTTTTGTAGGGTTTAAAGGACTCTAAAAACTTCCAGAAAATTATGAATTTAAAATGACCGTGTCAGTGATTCTTGCAAGTGCTGTTAATACAGGTACAATATAATAAAAAAATCTGGTTACTTTGTCAACCCCACAGTTCAACTCTTGATACAGTGATGTTTCAGATGCTGTACTGGCAAAACACATGACTTTTCCAAATCTCAAATACTGATTTTCCCATTCCATTTCCAGATAATAAAAAAATGGCAGGATACTCCAGATGGTTTTGTCACCAATCAGAGGGATCTGGACAGACTGGAGTTATGGGCTGACAGGACCCTCCTGCAGTTAAACAAAGAGAAATGCAAATTCCAGCACCTGAAGGGTAACCCCATGCACCAATATGTACTGGGAGCTGACCAGTTGAAAATCACCCAGGCAGAAAAGGCCCTGATGTCAGTTCCATTTAAATAAAACAAAAAATGTTTTACTTTGTGGATGATCAAACACTGGAATAGACTGCCCAGAAAGATGTGGAGTGTCCAACCTTGCAGATATTCAAAACATAACTAGGCATAGTCCTGAGGAACCTGGTCTAGATAATTCTGCTCTGAGCAAGGGGGTTGGACTAGACAAGATCCAGAAGTCACTTCCAGGTCCAGGCTCATCTATTCTGGGGCACACAGTTTGGAAGGTCAGCAAGAACTATGGTTGAGCTTTTATTGAAGTTCTTAATTTTGTCAAAATTACCTGCAGATTCTCACTCTTCTAGACATTGCATGCAACCACAGGTGAGCAAAGACCCAAATTAAAAGATAAATCATTCAGCCACTTTAAAATTACAGGAAAAGGAGTTACCCAGACCAAAGTGAATTGTAGTTAAACATAAAATATCAAAACTCAGAGAATTTACTCAGAGATGAGTTCTTCATCATAGAACTAAATAATATCAACAGATAGCATGTGATGTATATTTACAAAGTATTTGGGGTTTTTGTCCATTTCTCCTTCAGAAAATTTGCCTATGTTCCCTGTTTTCATTGCTGTAAGTGTACACCTCCTGTATTGAATTTGTGTGGCAGGGTTTTGGTAGCAGGGGGGCTAAAGGGGCAGTGCCTGTGAGAAGCTGCCAGAAACTTTCTCTGACAGGACCAGTGCCAGCTGGATGCAAAACAGAGACCCACCACTGGACAAGGCTGAGCCCATCAGCAACAGTGGAAGTGCCTCTGAGGAACCAGATTTAAGAAGGGAAAAAGTTACTGCACAGAAGCACCTGCAACCAGAGAAGAGAGGAGTGACAACGTATGACAGAAACAGACCTGCAGACACTGAGGTCAGTAAGGAAAGAGGGGATGGAGGTGCTCCAGGTGCAGGAGCTGAGATTCCACTTCAGACCATGGTGAAGGTCATGGTGAGGAAGCCACATCTCTTCAGCCCACAGGAGTCCACAGGGGATGCAGAGATCCATTGTGGCCTATGGAGATCTCCACACCAGAGGAGGTGGATGCCTTAAGGAGGCTGTGACCCTGTGGGAAGAACCAGCTAGAGCAGGCTCCTGGCAGAACCACCTGGCATTGTGGACAGAGGAGCCCACGTTGGAGCAGGTTTTGCTAGCAGGACTCGTGACCCTGTAGGAGTCCCATGCTGGGGCAGGCTGTTCTTTGGGAACTGCACACCCTTTGGAATGGATGGATGTGTCCCCAAACTGGGGGCAGTTTGCTAGGGCAGTTTGTGAAGAACTGTAGCCAATGGGAAGGACTCATATTGGAGAAGTTCATGCAGGACTGTCTCCTGTAGGAGGGACTCCATGCTGGAGCAGAGGAAAAGTGTTAGAAGTCTTCCCCCTGAGGAGGAAGGAGCGGCAAAAGCAACAAGTGATGAACCAAACAAAGACACCATTCTTCCATCCCCCTGCAATACTGGTGGGGAGGAGGTAGAGAATTCAGAAGTAAATTCAAGTCTGGGAAAAGGATGGGGGAAGGTATTTTTAAGATTTGGATTTATTTCTCAGTATCCTATTTTGATTTCATTGTTAATAAATTCACTTAATTTCCCCAAGTCTGTTTTGTCCATGACATAATTGGGAGTGATATGTCCTTATCTCAACCCATGACACCTCTTTACCTCTTTTATCCATAACTGACCAAAGTCCATATCTGACATATTCAAATGCTGATGTGATGCTGCACTTCAAACATTGAGCCATTTTATAAATTCTTATCATCCTCATCCAGCCCTTTCAAAAGATCAGCCTTCAGGAATGATCCAGCAGTTAAACCCCTACTCACCAGTCAGCTACCTTTCCACACTTTCTGGGCAGAACAACTCTTTACTCAACTTGCTGCTGCTGAAAATGGAGGTTAAAAACAAAAAGTGGTCTAGGGCTTTGAACTTTTCTGCTCTGTTTTTAAATGGTCCTTGTAAGCTGAAGAGGAGAAAATCTATATTCTTGATGTTTAAAATCTGTTTCAGAACTGGGAAATAAGGGCTGCATGTGATCAGTGGTGCGTACCAAAATCATCAGACATTGATCAGCACCAAAGTTTTAGGTAGCTCATACCGCAAGAAAGAAACAAAATCTTAATTGTTAAGAGTACTTATTACACATTTCTATAGGCAGAACAAGTGTGACAGTTGTTAAGACATGCATTCATAACTGTTAAGCTTCACCCGTTCTTAATTTTTTTATTAATAAAACACTGCAATGAAACTTCCCCAAAGCTACCTGAGCTGTCTGCTATGTCCTTTGACCATGGTATTTTGACAGAGCACAGTGAGAAGAAGCAGCATATACCTGCAACAGTAACTTATGTCCCTGACTCTGAGAACACAGATCCCTTGCTTTAGAGCTCCTGGGGAGCTGCTCTCAGATGGCCCCAGGCCATTCTAGGATGAGGACCTTCATAGACGCAGAGCATTTTTCATCAGAAATAGACAGTATCACTTTGCAAAATATGCTCAAATGTATATCTTAATGCAGAAAAATGTTTGTAAAGAAACTCCTATTACTTTTCAATTCAGCACTGCTTTGTTTGATTTTTTTCCCCCTCACAACCCTTTTGAGAAGTGAGGAAAGTGACTATGACAGAGATACTCAGCGTGAGGTAGGGTGAATAGCAAGACAGTTTATAGCACTCAAGGCATTTATCTCAGAATTACAGTAAGTCTGAGTCAGGAGAGAAACTTATTTGCTTATGGAGTAAATCTGTGTAAAATCAACTGGAATAAAAAATAATATAAGCCTCAATCTCCTGACCAAATTTCCTCCCACTTGTTGTATTGTTTTTGAGGTGAAAATGTGCTTGGTTGAGAATATAAGAATGAATTGGAGAGCCCGTTCGCCTTAAAAGAATAGCTTCTTCACTAGTTGCAAACATATAAAGTGAGGCACTTTCTACAATGTCTTAAATCAAATGCATATCATTCCTGACTTGTCCCTACTTAATTAAACATATTTTTCAGAGCTCCCAAAGCTCCTTTCATTTCTAACACAGAAATACTTATGCTGTCTCCAAGAAATTGGCCTTGATGCTATTAATTTACAGAACATAAACAATAGACCATGTCACTGAGCAGTAAGAATGCTAACAAAGCACTTCAGTAATGAATTTTAGTGTTTGAGCTTCCATCAGGACAGGCACCCCCCCCCCCAATTGTCTTCTAAGTAACTTTTTGAAAAATATATTGTATCTAAATGTATGTATCACTATGAAGGAAAGCAAGTCAAAGCCTTCTACGAATATCATTGACTTGTGACTCATCTATCTGAAGGACTTTTACTTGTTTACTGTTGGGTTTATGTCCATTATTTGAATATTTCTAGTCTGCAGCAGAGGTGTAAAACTACCATTTACTCACCATTCATTTAGCTGTGTGACTGCACACAACACATTATTTAGTCTAACGTAATTTTAGAAATAGTATTTGATAACTACTTGGAGATAGAATAAGAAAGATAGAAAATTAGCAGACACAATTCTGCACATACTGCTACACAAGCAGCTTAAATCCTCTTAGTTTTACTTAGGTGACTAGGAAGCTAGACAACAGGGAAAATTTAGAGATCCTAGAGACAGATGGGCCTGTGAGACAGAGAGCTTTCTTACAGTCAAAAATCAGGTAAATGAGTTTGCTCATGAAGTAGCCTTAAGTCTAAGATAATTTGTATTAAAATGCTAACATATCAGATCACCTCATATAGATTAAGATCATTGCATCTTTATAAAAGACAGTAAAATCAGGATTCAGCATCAGGATGTCGTCCTCAGGTGTTGAGCATGTGTCCATGCAGAGGGTTCAGTCCACAGTGTCCAAAAGCTCCTTTAAATACAGATTAAATACAATTTTTTCTGCTCTAAAAGGTTAACTATTTATTACTGGTCTTCAAAATGGTCTTAACAATTGCATTTAAAAATACTTTTATTTTTTCATTACTTATATGGTCACCAACTGTATATATTATATATTCATGCATCATGCATCAATTTTCGTGTCATATCTGAATTGCTTTTCTTCCATTACTCATGTTTACTTTCAAGTAAAATTGTTTCTTACTCATTTTTGTGAAAATTTGGTCCATTTGAGCTGATTAGCATTCCCTATAAATGTCTAGCTACAGATCACAGAATCACAGAATAGTCTGAGTTGGAAGGGATGCAGAAGGATCATCAAGTCCAACTCTTAAGTGAATTGAACCCATGACCTTGGCATTATTAGCACCACGGTCTAATATATGGCCCTATATTAATAAATTTTATTTATAGACTAAGTTCTATTTGTAGTACCTACCCTAAATCACTCAAAACTAGATCTAAGAATGGAAAATGCCTTGACTTGTGCCCTTCATCAATGGCTCAGTCTCCAAGATTCTTTAAGTTCTCAGTGTTTAGAGGTCAGAATAAAATACATTTCTATCTAAACAGTGTTGTGAAACTGCTACCTGCTCAACAGAATCACTAATCTTCCTTTCAAACTTCAACTGCCACTTCATGCTGACATATGGAGCACTGTACCTTCCTAAAGAAGAAAAATATAGTTATTAAAAAAACAGCTGCTGGGCCTAATCTCATTCCCCAGGCTGAGATGATGGAGTTGGGCAGAAAATAAAATTTAAAAGTCCTATGGCAGATTTTAGCACAAAAGTTTAAAATTTTATAGGGTTATTAGTTGCTGAAAATATCTTGAGACAAAGTGAAAGGACAAAATCAACTGTCTTTGAAATGATGACAGAAATTGAAATAATATCAGATCTCCTTTTAACCATGTTTCTGCCACCCACACCCTCAGCTAGTCAGTGCCCTTGTAAGGCTCTCTGGAAAAAATCCCAAGCCGTATGTTTGATTAATTAAGGTTACATCACAGCACCACCTGTCACAAGAGCATTGTGCTCTTTCGTTTGTAGAATGCCTTATCTTTATGAAAGCACAGCCTGGAAGAAGTGCCTTGAGAGTGTGCAGGACAGAGATTTACTAATTCCAGGAATAAGAGCATGCTGGAAATTAGATAGCACAGGTGTCAGGTAACTCATGGTTATAAAGTGACTCAAAATGAGGAGTCAGTTGTGTAAGAGGTTGGCATATATAAATTTGACTCATTTAGCTTGACCTGATGTGTATCAGAGCTCTCCCTGCACTAAGTAGGATCTGTAATTTGTGTTTAGCTAGAGTACATCTTCCAGGAAGGCATTCTGTTGTGATGTGGGGATATCAAGGAAGGTAAAAATCATGATTTTCCAAGAAAGATTCTACCAAAGATTAATAATCCCCAGCATTAATAATAATAAAGAAAAGTGATGCCTATAGACAATTTAAATTTGTCTAACTATCTTCCAGCCATTAGTTTACAACACACCTCTTGCCAATGTATTAAAAGCTTCTTAGTCCATAATAATCTTGAAGATTCCTACTCACAGTATTTTTAAAACACAATAGGTCAAACAAAAAACCCCATCACTCTGAAGATGCAGATGGCTATCTCTTTTACTCCAAGATATCTTTTTGAATCAGCTTCACAATTTCTGATTGCATTATTATAATCCTTTAAAACTATGGATACTAGCACTATAGGCAATATCCTGGTCATATGACCATAAATAAACCCACACCTATTTGCAAAATAATGCATCATCCTACAGACTGCATTACACATCAACTCTATTTGCTATCAGGTCACTCAGAGAACTCTCATGCAGCTGCATATGCACACTGCACCACTTTCTCTCAGATATTACTTTGGACTATATCCAGCCTGGTTTCTCAGACTGGATGTTTCACAATGGGATGATTGGGAAACTGATTTTAAAAGCATTTTCTTCATCTGTACTAAACTATCAACACAGGCATTTTATGAAACCTAAGTGGTTTCAAAGTCACTGCTTTCATGGACAGCGTCTCTAAACTTTTAGGCTGAATTCGTTGTCCTTAAACGTATGACTTGTATTTGGTTCCAGTAAAATACCCAGCCACAAATTCACATTAACCATCTGCTTATTTTAATTATTGTTTCTGTCATTTTTGTGTATTTCATGAGTTTCATTAGTAAGCACTTTATTATTTATGTAAATCATGCATAGCATCACGCTGAGTACTAATTCTGACAGAACCAGAATTTTCTTGAATTTTCTCAAGAAAGAAGAACATGTTACCTCTTGTACTGCTGCAGTCTGCCTGTCTCCCTGCAGCTGGCTGCAGGAACAACCTTGAGGGACAGCACATGTGACCAAGTATGACAGAGAAGCAGGGATGGCAGGACCATCAGGGAGTTAATTATAATCATCTCAAATAAAGAAATCCTGAGTTGCCTCAAGACAGATCCATTTCAGCTGGCAATGGACTCAGAGATTTGTCACTGAGGGGAAATTGCAGACCTCTGCTGTAGCCATTTTACTTTGGGCTGCCCACATTAAAGGACAAGGGAGAGTGACAGAAGGACCCACATTGTTGAGGAACGGATTTTGTAAAAAACATGTATTTGTTATTACTAAAACTCAGTAAGACAAAGAAGTTATCATCTTTTCTTCACATTTGCATCATGAAGGTCATTTAAAGCAATAGATGGTTTAGTCAGATAAACAAATGCATTTATTATTCCAAAGAATGAAAGAATGGATAATTTGTCTCCATACTTTATGAAATAACCAGATTTCCATGAGTGACTCCAAGTTCCTTGAAAAATAAAGGTAGGGGTGTCATGTTCAAATTAATTCTGCATATATTCATAGGTTTGACCTTAACTTATGTATATCAGGTGTAGGCTGTATATCCCATGAGCCATGCAGTTAAAGTACTCCATTTCCCTTAAGACTCAACTGGTATCCCTTTCCACTCAGAATCAAAGGTTTTTATGTCACACAACCCATTTGCCAGACTCTGTCAGCAGGAATAAAAGGCTGTGATCAGCCATGAGATGAGGACAACTGAAAGGAGCACCAGGCAGGAGCAAATGTCTGCAGACTGTTGCTCGGTAAACAGGTCTGTGAGAAGACAGCAGCAGTATGAAACAGTGGTAGCCAAAATAGGTGTTCAGAGGAAGGTGTTACAGGAATGCCAGTGGTAACAGAATACTCTTCTACATCAGAAACAATTGGGCATCTCTCTTAAAGAGCAAGAAACAGAATAGACTCCAAATCCAAAAACTTCTGGGCTCACTAGGTTCCTTCCTGTATTTTTTCAGCATACAGAAAATATTAATTCATTTTACACATCATTCTCCATTTCTCTTGACTATGCTTTTGTGTTTTATGGGGCCATCTTGCCAAGATATATTCCTCATCATAAAGCAATTTTTTAAGGAAATAGCACTTCTAAAAGACAGAAAATAGTTTATATTGACAAACAGCACTGGGAGTTTAAAAGCTCTGAAATAAAGTAGTACCTTCTAAAACTGCTTCTCACCTTATCAACTGGCAAGGAAAAAATCTAAATTTCACATCAGTTTCTCCCATTGCCTCTGCTGGGAAGGAAAATAAGGGCTCCAAATATTTTGTGCTTAGTGAAATAGGATGCACGTCATGGCCCAAGACTAATGCTGTAATGTAAAATAGCAATTCTTTACTTGGATTTTCTTATTATTTGTATATTTGTATGTTGGCTGTTCTCTGACAGTTATGACAATGGATTATCAGAATATATTGATTGAATTTTCCATCAGAGGTGGGCTATACAAATCAGCTATCCTAGTGAGCAGTCATATATAGACTTGATCCCCAAAATAAAAATATTTGGTATGGCCATAACTTCATTTAATTTAAAATTAAACTTAGCTCAATTGTTTACAAATATACTCTGAAAGCAGAAAGGAGTATTTTCAAAAAATTATAGAAAGATAGCACATGTAGTTCTTTGCACAGCCTCCTGTTAAGCAGGGGATGTGTATCTAAAACATTCCTTTTTCCTCCCTCCTCTTAGATAGCTTTGTTTCACGTCTTCATAGTGCCTATAGCTTGTAAATTATTGCTTTTCCTTTCTTTAAAATAATTTTATTTTTTTTAATCAGGTAAAAGCAGATGCTAAAACTAGATTCTCTAATTATCACATAAAATGGATCCATACATATTTATGACTTTATCAGGTAATAACAGGTATTGAATATTTATCCCTCCAGTCACAATGGCTACACATTACAAATTTATGACTGCACACTATCTACTGTGCAGCCTTTTTCCAGTAGGCTCAAATGGACAAGTCTCACTTATCTCTCCTGGGGCTGTTTTCTGGATTTGTTTTGACTACCTTCAGCTTGTGTAATCACAACCGTTAGGCCATTGTGATGCCCTCCAAAAAGTACACATAGATTAATATCCACCAAATTTCAGAGTTTGCTGCCAAGGACCTCTGCATGTCAGGATGTTAATAAACACACAAATTAAAATTATTAAAGAGACAGTGATGCTTCCAAATCAAACTAAGACATTTTTCAGATGACCTTGAGATACAGCACTTGTAGCATCTCATAAATTTTCCATGATGATGCCCTAAGATGAAATCCCTATAGCACACTATGAAAACCAAAGCTTTCTGTCCCTGGATAAGTACAGGATTATTTATGTTTCAGTGAATATAAAAATAGCTTCTTCCCCCTTACTGAAAGGAGAAACGTCACAATCTGAGATTAGGTGTCTAAGCCAACCTGATCACCACATAAAAAACTGAAAGTATGGTATGCACATACTTCCTCAGTGTGTCATAATCACAGAGCACAGCACCTTTATAATACAGAACAGTTCAAGTTCTATTACCATGTTCTTATAGAGCACTTTGCTCTTGCTAGCACACAGTACATATGAGGTTACTGAAAAATCTGATAGCAGAATTCCAATTCAGAAAATTGCTTGAGTAGAAGACTGATGGGGCATAGTAGACAGCAAGAATTAAAGTATCTGACATTGTTATCCTGCCCTTGGCATCTCCACAGTCTCACCGACTCTCAATCCAAACCCAGAGCAAAGGTCTTTGACCATTTCAGCCTTGTATCACAACTGGCTAAATAGTTTTGAGTACAGTAACTGTAATAATGCCTAATTTCCTATAGCTTTGTGCCCTTTGAGCCTTTATTTCTCACCTTCAGCTTCTCTTTTTCCTCCCTCTATCTCCTTCTGTCACTTCAGTGATGAAGAATCAGCACATTTTGCAGCTGAGAGTTGTAAATCTACTAAGTGAGTAGCCAACACATCTGTGCTGATTAGCCAGCTGGCTACCACCAAACAACACGACAGCAGAACCCTGTGTGCCTCCCTTTTGTGGCAACGCTTCTGTTTTTATTTGTTACCAGTAGCTTCCTGGTAACGCTTCCTAAAGCAGTGTTCAGGCTGAAATTTTCTGTGTTTCTGCTTCAATGTTGCACCTGCACAGCTGCACCTGAAAGTACAGGAGTGGGGTTTTGGGCTTCCCTAAAAATTTAGTGCAAAACAAATGGAGACTCGTCCTACATTTGTTAAACTGTTCAGCCATAATTTTAAAGTATCCTTCTTAAACAGGAAAATATCATACCGTTTAGTTCACAAAATGTTGTATAAATAAAACAATTTTTTTCTGAAAAAGTCTGGTGACACTAAGAAATTCCTAGCTCTGTCTTCAAAGCATAGTTTGAACAAGACTAATAAATCAGGAAATAGAACATATTTCATTCACAGAGGTATGAGACTAGAAACTGATCTTTACATGAGTGCCATGTATCTGTGTACTTGTAAGCCAGGAGGCTTTGGAAATATAATACATGAGCAAATAATTAAAGACAAAATTATTAGTTAGCATGGACTATTTGCTTCCTGTTCCTAATGGGAACATTTTCCACATCGTTCCAGCAAAGGCTGGCAATATTTAAAAACAGGCAAGACAAAATTGTCAGAAAATAGCCTCAGCACTGGAGACAAACAAAAGTAAAACCATTAACACTTGCAGTCAGTGTTAAACAGTATTGTTTTAATATATCCATTGTCACTTGACACTATGAACCCTGAGCTGTCTTTTCAATTGTAAAGAAAAGGTGAATCATACTGAGAGTGAAAACCTCACTCAGAATCAAAGATGAATGACAGCTTTCTATCCCTACATTCCGATTGTGAAATTAAAGCCCTCAATTAATTAAATATACATTAAAGCTCCCACGGAAAGTGTTCTTTGCACAATATCCATTGCTTTAAAGCACAATTTTTATTTTTTGTTTCTTCTACAAAAATGATAGAAAAATAAAAGCTAAATCACCTTTAAAGTGCCTACGAATATGCAGACATATGCTCAAAATGCAATGATATATCCAGTCATTTCTCTGTCTCAGGGCTTTCAGTTATTCTTCAGTCTAGAACACACTATTCCAGTTTTTCTAAATCAGAATTTATCAGTAGTGGATCACAATTTTGTCTTCAGAAAATCAAAAGGGAATTCTGGTCCAAAGAGTGTTGAATCCCAGCCATTACCCTAATCTGTGTTCAAAATACATTCTCTTGTGTTATGTTACAGTACAGAAATCCTTGGCTTTCCTCACAGAATGTAATGTGTCAGCTTTTGGAATGTTCTTAAAGTGATTATTCGTCCATTTTTAATTGTGAAGTGTGAGATCTTCAGTCCTACAGAGATCACTGGGATTAACAAGACATCTTTTTGAATTGAACAAGGCAACCCTGTGAATGAACTCAGCATATTTTTGCAGTCTACCACCTTCAAAATGCCATACCATCTGCTTCTCTTAGATTTTTTAATTGTTTTTAACAAAGTGATATGTGACATTTTTGCAGTGTATTGGATATTATGAAAAGGAGGTTATGATAGATTTTTGAATTACTCAAGATACAAGTATTTTCGAATGTGGGTATATATAGAGAGATATTTCAGATGAGACAGGAAATACATGACTGTCCTACCACCAGATACATGCAGTTCTTTTTTATTTCACCTGGCTATTCTTATCCTGTAGTACCAAACTGGGTGCAGGTAAAGAGAAAAAAGTTTGTTTGTATTTGAACAATAGAACTCTAAACTTCAAAGCAAAATTGAGAGATCGACCTTTTGTTGCTGAATGTCAAAGTTACGTGCTCAAATAAAAGCTGACACATAAATGTCATCATAATACGACAGTAACAAACAAGCAGATACAAGAAATTAAACTAGCATTGTCTTATTATCAGTCAATAAGAATAGTCATTTTACTAAGCTAGTATAAAACTGCTCTAAAAATTCATTCAACGTAAAAGGAATGAGACTTGTTTCAGGCAATGGGTGCTCAATCTTTTCTGAGAAAGACAGTTTAGGGAGCTTACTGTTTTCACTCTATGCATAATAACCTTCTATCAGGCATGCAGAAAGTCACAGATGCATCTGACTCTCACCTCAGCTTTAACCTACAGATGCAGGAGAAATCTCTTATGACTCCAAAGGGAAACTTCCCCAAAACCAAACACTCATTTTCAGAAAGTCAGATCATGAGGGCCACAGAGGATAAGACAGTTTTAACTCTCTACCCAACAAAGCCTATTCTGAGGAGTATACTGGCTTTCACAAACCATGTATTTTTCAATAAGAAGTCATTTAATAAAACAGATATTGACATGATAGTCAGGGTAACAGTTAGGAAGAGCTTTATGATTTGCACACCCAGTTCCAATGCTGATATTGGGAGTTTTGCATCACATAAAAGTGGACCATTGTGTCAGGCACATCTTAAAATTATGCAGTAATAATTTTCTTGTTCATGTACGTAACCCAGGGGTTTTATTATTAATGGTCATGTTAAAATGCTAGTAAACAAAGCTTTGTAATGAAATATGCGTGTTGGTACACAAAGATATCATTAAAACCAATTCACTTACAACATGCCATATAATTTGTGGGCTTGTATTTTATACCAGGTCTTGGCAGAGTAATTAAAGAACAATCAAGCCTTTATCAATAATTAATATTGTTAGTAAGTCTGTATGATATGTAAAATACGAAAATGACTTGAGAAGTTTCAGCATTTGGGATGATTTGTGGTTTTTTCTCCCTCTTGGAAGGAATTTAATAAAGAAACATGTGAAGGCGGGGGCATCATCATACTTACTGGAAATCAAAGAAAGATAATGAATAGAATAAGAGGTTAGAAAGCAGGAGGTATCAATTTCTGTTCCTCATTATGCTCTATTAAGTGAATCCATGCTATCAAATAAAAATGTGCATCGATGTAAAATGGTTCATTCCAGTTTGAAATGATGACCTCCAAACACCCGTATGTAGTCCTCAGCTCCGATATGTTTACGACAATAGCCTGAATTTTCATGTTTTTTTAACTCAATTTGGACTGAAGGCCCACAAGGCAATTAGTGTGTATTAAGTATTTCTAATGAAGACATTTGAGAATTTTCCAGTAAAAGACTTTTTTTTCCTATAAAATTAAGATATATTAGCCTTTTGATGACCCTTTGATGGGAACATGAAGTTTTTGTGAACTTTTTCTAAGTAACAAGCAGGGGTACATTAGAGACCATCTTAAGTTTTTATCATCCTGCCATGCACCATTCAGGTTCCCAGACTGAGTCTGTTCCTTCAAAATAACATCAGGAGGCAGATTAATACATTCTTGGGAACTTACAGGCTTTCAAGTTGCCTTCTTCCAAAGAAAGGCAGATAAAGGAAAGCAAATACCATTTGGAATTCCAAGACCACCAGCACCTGTAAGACTTCCTGTGCAGTCTCTCTTTGGGTTACTGGTTCTTTAACACAGCATCAGGTCTATGTCCTGAGTATTTCAGATCCAAGCAAACTTGACTTCCAGCTGTACAGAAGTATCTGAGGCTTACCAAACCCTCAAGATCAGACCCGAAGACAGGAATTCCTTGAACAGGAAGTAAGCAACCTATTCAGGAAGAAAACAGTCTGTGATCCCCAACAGCCAAACTTAGGCAGATTATCATTTTTAATGTGACATCATAAGAATAATATCTTCATTTCCTTCACAAGGAAATAATTTGGGCACTTTATTTTTTCATCCAGATCTCTCCTGTAAGCAGCCCATACTCATGAGACTCTATTCCAAAGTCACATTCCAAACTTTATGCTTTGGGCATGGGAATCATGACTAGACAGCCCAAAGTATGTATCTGTGCATATTTAGAAGGAGAAGGGCTGGCTCCAAGATAAACAAGGACACCTTTGTGGCAATGTAGATGTTTTTAGTAAATTATGTCAGACTAAAAATAACAACAAAATCATTAACCGTTAAGAAACATAAGAAAGATAAGCTTGAAAACACACAGACTGAGCATGAAGGGACAGTAGTCTTTCAAATGCTCACCTGTTGGTTATATGCCTTCCCTTCAGGAATGGATGAATGTGGAAAGTGCCTCTAGCAGCTTCAGATGCTGTGACATATTTTATTTCAGCTTCCAGCACAAAGAGAAGTATAAATACTGTTTTTTCCTCATATCACCAGAGAATGAATTCTGCCATTTGGGAAAGAAGAAAACAGAACCCATGATCCCTTTTCAATACAGTATGAAAACTAAAATGACACTGAATATATGCATCTCATCTAGAGGAACAAACAGTATCTACTTCACTGTCACCAGACATTTTTGGGAGCTATTGCATTTCAGATCTTTTTTTTAAGAAAAATACAAACCTGTGTGAGAGTGGTGAAACTAAACATATCAATTGCCACACTTTGGACTTGAGTATACCACACAGATAAAGCAGTTCCATAATTTTAATGGCAGTGCACTGTCGCAGCTTAAATAATGGAATAAGTCTCAAAATATTCAGCAGTTTGCCATTATGAAGACAGCTTTGTTCTCTAAATTCTCTCCTTTTATTCTATTTAGTTATGAGAAAAGGTTTCATGTTCTTCTTTACACATTCTTTCCTGTGGTTTTCATTATTATTTTCTAAATGTATAATGCTTTATTTACTTTATTTTATGGCCCAGAGCCTTTTTGCAGTTTCTTCTTTCGGTGTACTTTGCAGACAAGCCACTGGGATAGTCCTATAGGTCTTTTTTTGGTTTTTTTTCCTGTCAATTAACACTGATTGTACTATTTTTTAAGAGAAACAATTTTTTTTTCATTATTGAATAATGTTCTTTAGCACAGACATAAACAACTGTAAAACCAAAACTCCACTGGAGTTACAATTTTGCTTTGCTCAAGTGGGTATGTTCTGGCTTTTATATTTGTTTTGCACATACAATCTAATTTAGGTAACCCAAGTGAGTTATAACAGTAATTATATTTTCCAACAACTACTAGACTCTGAAATAATATGACAGAAGTATAGATATATAAAATGTAGTGTATTTCCTGAAGTGACATTCTAGAATTTTTAGTGTAGAATTTGGGGTTTAGTGCCTGGAATTTTTGTTTGCCCTTTTCCAAAGGAAAGTATACAATACTGTTCTCTCAAGAAGATGACCAGCTAATCAACAAGCTAAATGACAAATGGATGTTACAGCAGTATCAGAAGAAGTTCTGCTAAAATTATAGTATGATGGTAGTCATAAATTATCTCTCAAAGTGGCAGGTATGTCTCAGTGTAGGACCTACTGCCAATTTACCAAACTCAGAAGTGTTTTTTAGTGAGTAATGTTGGAAAGAACTGTGCTGCACTTCCAGATTCAGAAAGCTTCTGTTGTAAGCTTAATGCACCAAATATCTGCAAGGAAAATTAAAAAAAAAAGATCATATGGCAAATGAAGTATGTAACATGGAAACTCTTGAATATCTTTAGTCCAGCACATCTAAATGGCTGGATACATTCATATGTACTTCATAACAGACAGTTCTTGGCTTCCCTTACTTTACAATGTGGAGTACCTGAAGCTCTTGTAAGAACCAATATAAGTCTTTCTATCCCCCGTACTATACCTCCCAGATTATTAAAAGCCAAGGAAACCCTGACAATCAGCCATATTTCAAAATGGAATAACAGGTAAATAGAGTCTCACTTCTTCTTGGCGATCTAGAGGACTGTGAGAGGGATTCATGGTTTACTGCACTGTGACTATGTGCACTTGCTGAGGGCCATGTGAAAGTGCTAGAAATTACAGCTGAAGAAGGGCAGCATTTTAGTTTTGTAGAATTTGTTCTTCCAGTTGGGTTTTAGGCAAATAGGACCAAATTTGCACAGCTATCAAAATTTTGATTATGTCAAAATAGATACCTAGTATAGAAAATTTTGAAATTCATGAAGTTTTGTTAATTTAAAATAAACTAAGAATGTGACAAAGCAGTAGGATGCAATGTGGAAAGCTACAGACATATTTTTGGAGAAGAAGGATTGCCAATGGGGCAAGCATCCAAAAAAATTGAGGCTAGATAATGTGTAGGGAATGAGAAAAGAAGCTTCACAGAGAACAGATCACATTACTGATATGTCTTAACAAATGTATATTATCTATCCTTCAGTCTAGGCAAGGCAAGCGTCTTTTGACAAATAAAAGCAAGTAGCTAAGCCTTTACAGGCAAGCATCAGTGTCAATACATTTTAGATCACTGATGACTCAACTAACCTATACCACCACTTCACTCTGACACACAGGAAGGAAACCCATTTACTTCAAGATTTCTTTTCATACTGCTAATCTGTGTTAAAGATTAATTTGTACTTAAATTGTTAGTGTCCTGTGTCCCGTTTGTAGACAAATCCTATAAGTCACTATTTGACACTATATTCAGTTTCCTTACTATTCTAAATTCATTTCCATTCAGGTTTCTGAGGAAATTTAATCTCAGAGATGGGCAACATCCCCACTCTCCCAAAGGTGTAAATGCTGCAATAGCCACCAAAAAACCACCAACTCTTACCTACCAATCAAAAATCTGGCTTCAGGATCAGTAGTTACTAATTTTCAAGAACAATTAGAAGCCTTTAGTATCCTTCCAGAAAATATTAAAGCCTTGAAAAAGAATTGTTTATCTATCAAAAACCTTGACAAGTTTGAAATCTGAGCATACTATTTCTTTCTACAGCTGGATGACACGATAAACAGAAATTTTCCTATTCATCATAATAGCATATACAAATGCAAGCACTGAAAAGTACTTAAAAGAGGAAAATAAAAAATCTCTATGAAATCTTCCACACTAAGAAGCTATGGCACTGATTTTATTCTGCCTATGTTCCACAAGAAGAATAAATGCCTGATAAACTCCTGGATTCTCTGCTTTAAATCAACATAGCAAATCATCTAAACATCTAAATCATCTAATCATCTAAACACTGAAGGGTTTACTTTTTCATTATTAAAAAGCCAGAAATGTGGGCAATTTAATTATGTCAGTAAAAGCACCGTGCATTTTCATGCATAAAGAGAATCATTTAGATCATATATTTTTGTCAAATTGCTTTCTTATTGTTTCAGAAATGTTTCTGAATGCCAAATGTAAGTCCGCATTATTCTACACAGGTTGCTTTAAGCTGATTAGATGGTCAAATATTACCTACTTAAACGAGATAATGACTATGAGATTAATCTAAGGGAAGGCAATATACCATAGATCAGAAAGCAAAAGGCTGTGAGATGATTGCATGTTACCAGCGCAATAAAATCAAGAGGAAAAAAAGTATATATACCACTACAGGTTTGCCAATTGCAGTGAAAGTTAAATTAGAGATAATTTAATGAAATATTTATTACTGACTGCAAGATATGGCTTTTGTATTTTCCCAAATGGAGCTCCTATTGATTAAACCATGTGCATTATCACGCTCATGTTCATAGGAAATCCAAATGGCTTATCAAAGTTTTTATATAATTATAAAGCCCCTACATTTTTTTATAGTTATGATACACTCTTGAATGTGTTTTATTTATAAATGTGAAGCTTTAGTGCCTTACAAAGAAAAAATGTCACCAAGGAAAGGAAAATACACCAATATATATTGACAACATTTACAATAGCACTTAGTTTAGTAGCAATAAAGTGTTTGGTAAGTAGTGTTTTATGTGTATTTTGGGTATAACAGAAGAATACTGACTCAGTTGCCAGTGTAACTGCATCTTATTTTAGCAAAGTTCATGTATATTTTCCTAGGGTCCTCACAGACTCTTTTCCACCATAGACAGAGCCAGCTTCTGACAGTCTTTCCACTTAAATAATTTTGTGAACAGGGGTGGATTTGCTGAAGGATGTGAGAAGGCCACAGCTGTCTACAGACCTTCTTTCTGCAGTATCTGACTATCACACCAGGTGAATGTATCTATGTATCTATGCTCACAAGTCCTTTGTGCTACTCTTCAACATTTCAATATGAACTGGCACAGTAAGCCAGATAAATACCAGTTTCAGTTTTGCATCTCTGCTGTGCATTTAAGCTATAGGAATAATACAAATTAGAGATTCAACAGAATCCATAAATTTTTTGGTACCTGATGTGAAAAACCCCTGTGTTTATGATGAATCCCAGAAACTGATATAAGCTGAGCTGAGATCAGAATAGGTTCTCAGTTGTAATCACTTTCAGCTGTGACACAGCACTACATAATCCCTAGTGTAGCCTGCTTTTAAAGTGATGTTAGCTGTTAATGGGTATGAATCCATACTCTTTCGTCTTATTAGCACTATTTGTACATTCATTTCAATTATCCTAAAATCTGGTCATACTGGGCACTGAACAAACATGTAATCTGTATGTAAGGCAGTATATGGAAAAAGAAAGAACTGGAAATGAGGTTTGTGCTTGGCTCAGCCTACAGATGTAGTGAGGAGATTGAGGACAGTGGAGGGACATATATAGATGTTTACGAGAAATCTTCAGGGAGCTCCTCCAAACTGAGAAAACAGTGCAGAAAAACTGCCACAGTGCTTGTTTGAAAACTTGGCAAGTGGGTGATGGATGAATGATAAAAAGTAAACTTGTCCCACACAGAACAAGAAAAAACAAGAACTAGAGTGTTAAGAGCTGCATAATTCAAAAATAATCAACTTGTGCATGAGGTAACAAAGAACCAGAAAAGCAAATGAGGGTAGAGGTCAGGGGTTTGGAGGAGGGAAAAAAAAAAAAAATCTAGCTGAAGGTTTGAGTAGTCCTGTATCAGAATTCTTTGTGACTATAGCTGTGATAAAAACAATAAAAACACATTTGCCAACACTGAAGAAAAGCCACAAGTGATGAGGTCCAAGACACTTTAAATTTTGTAGATATATTGGAGAGTAGATAACTGATGACACAGCTTTATAATATTTTGTAGGTAGACAAGAATGATCCGTGCTGGTTATAAATGTGATGCAGAATGGAGAATACTTTAGCAAAATGGACATAGAAATCCATGGGTCCTGATGGGATGCATATTGAGGAAATTGATATTATTGCAAAGTCACTGTTGATTATCTAGGAATAATCAAGGCAATTGGGAGACATGTTTGAGGATTGGAGGAATCCTGTCTACAAAAAGGTCAAGAAGTAGGACCCAGAGAACTACAAGTTGGTCAGCCTCACCTTGATCCCTGGCAAGGTGATGGAGTAACTAATCCTGGAAACCATTTCTAGCCACATGAAAAACAAGGAAGTGACAGGAGCAGTCAGCATGGATTCATCAAGTGTAAGTCATGCCTGACCAGTCTGATAAACTGTGATGAAATGACTGGCTTGGTAGATGAGGGGAGAACAGTGGCTATTCCCTTCCTAGACTTCAGTAAGGCTTTTTTGACAGTGTGTCCAATAGCATTCCCACTTGAGTGGGGGTTGGACCAGATGGCCTCCAGAGGTGCCTTCCAACCTCAACAATTCTATGTGTCTGTGAAGTCAAAAGACTTTGATGAAGGACAAGATATATGGTCAGAGGCATAGTACTAAACATTGTCTGAGTTTGGCTACATTTTATTTGGATAAAACTGAAATCACACAGTCTGCAAAATGCTGCATAGATTACACAAAAAAGAAAAAAGTGAGATTAAATATAACCTCAGTCTCAAAAATCTATCATACATACACTTGAAAAACTTTATCTGACAGTATAATAAATATAACTTTTGTGCAAATGAAAGGCACATTTTTCTGAATGTTTTTCTTCTTTTTTCTAGCTTATTTACAAGTGTGTTCCTTGAAAACACTACAAAAATCAAACAGAATTAATTGGCTTCTGAGAACTGTATAAAGCAATATAATGATTACATGCAACCTCAGTACTAGTTACCTCCTGAATGGATTTTGCTACATACCAGGTTTCATCAGGTTTGCAAGGCTTTAGTCTAGAACACTGAATGCTATTTGATAAGGTAAAATTTTCATTTTATCCATTTGTAAGTTCATTCATCTGGCCTACACTCACAATTGTGCTAATTAATAACCCAAGGCAAAAAAGTGGGTTTTGTGTCCCAACCAAATGTCTGATCTAAGGAAAAGGTTTCTCAACACAAACAAGAACAACAAACATGCTTATTTTCTTCTACAATCTTTAGAATCCTTTCAAAATACTCAACTCTAACAAAAAGTATAATTTTGCTGAAGTCGTACAGTATTTCTAAATAGCCCCAAAATTTAAAAAAATAATAATTATAACATATATATTTGAATCTAAAACTTTTTGCCCACATTTCTGCTATTTTCTTGGCATTTCAGGCCATTAATCAACAAATTTTCTTACTGAAAATATCTGTCATGTTCCTTCCTCTCATACTGTTGTCCTTTCCTCCCATGATGTTGTCCCATTCTTTGCACAATACTGAGTGATTTCTGATGTGTTCCAATATAGGAACAAAATCTCTACTGATTTGCAGAACAGAAGGTTATTATATTTCTACTGCACAGGGAATGACTGCAGAGCAATGAGTCTCAGTCAAAGATGAAACTCTACTTATGTTCATAAAACAGTCACTGGCTTTCGTTCTTTGTTCAAGAGGAATACAAACCCAAGGTTCTTTACAAATATGAGAAGACTTTAAATTTATGACCTAGCATTGCTCAAACAGAAGCATTGATTTATAATGTAATTGTATTAAAAGTCGGGGTTCAGCGATCTGGATCTGTGTGTCACTGATCTTCAAACTCACAACCTCTCTGCTATTTCTTAGGTGCACTGTATTTCAAAAGCTGTGTTTCACACATAGATACACTATCTATGCTATCTATGCTATTTCATGTGCCACAAGACTACACTTTACTGTAAAACTTCCATTTATCTGTGAAGGGTTAATACATGTTGAATAGAGCCCAGCAGGTGAACAGCTGTGATTCTGAGAGCTGATACCTTCCAGTGCTGGATTCATAATGATTTAAAACACAATCTATTCATATCTATAACGTATTCTTAGTCATTTTCTTACAAAGGCTTATTACCTATCAACCAACATAATTTTTTTCCAGATTGAGAATGTGATAATTTAGGTATAACTATCTGTTTTCTCTCTTCTGAGATATGCTTCCATTTACATACTTGTTGCTTCTTATGCTGGAGATGTTTAATTTAATTTCTTAGGTATTATTTTTCTTTTCTTTGGTGTTTCTCACTTCATAAGGCCAGCATGTTTAGCAGAAGAGTCTTGAGCAGCATTTGGCTTGCATATGGTTTATGTTAGTGCAGCAGAATCCATCAGTACAGACTGAACAGATCAGACAAGAGCCATTCAGCTTCCTGACATTTACAGGGAAATTAGTAGGCAATGTGGCAAAACAGAGGTATCTACTTATTTACTCTCAGTAGTGGGAATAAGCAAGACTAAGCACCTGGCAAAGAGCCAGCGCACTGCTTCTACTATTGTATTCTTACTGGTAGAACGTGCAGGGGCATAAAAAAAGTGATTACAAGAATCAGATGAAAAGTTACAATTCAGAGCTATTATCTTTGAGACATGATGTCTCCTGGGGATACTTCCAGATTTTCCTTGTTAAATATGACTGCTTACTCATGACCATGTTTAAAATGTGAAGCTACGGCTAAATATTCAAATATGTATTTGTTCTTGTACACCTAGTATTTTAACCTTTGACTTAATTCCAGATTTGGTTTGATGTGGAGGAACAAATGGGATCTTCGAACAGAGCATAATTTACCTACCTCCTTGCATTTGTAAATGTCTTTGCCTCCAGTTTATTGACAGAAGTATTACATCAGGATCAGGAGTTTGCTGCTAATTCCATCATCATCCAGGAGACTACTTGTGAGATGGTTCTTCTTTTATCCCAGAGTACCTTCAAGCTGGCAGTATTTCATATCATTACACCTCTCTTTTAAGCAGTGACAGTGCAATTCCACACCATGACAATACTCCATTACTCAGATTTTCAGAACAGTATCAGTGAAACTGCTGCCTTCCCTCAGACAAGTGTTCCAGGGGAATCCCTCTAAACCAGGTAGAATTGTCACCTCAGGACTGATTTTGCAATTGGTTTAAGTCTCTTCCAAACAAGGTATATTATGTCCAAAGTAGCAGTTAGGACAGATGTTATTACAATCAGTTCCAATACTGACCACTGGCACTAAGGAAAACACCAAGAAGGTTGGCCCCATATAATGCCCAGTATGTAACTAAGAAACCTACACAAGACAAAGTCCTCAGACACTCCCCCTTCTAGTAGGTGTCCCTGCCCATGCAAAGGGTGTTGGAAGTACATGACCTTTAAGGTCCCTCCCAACCCAAACCATTCTATGATTCTGTGACACTTGAGGGCCACCATCCAATCCCATTTCAGCCAGCCATGGCCCTCAGTCTGCCTGTCCTCACCCTTACTCAACAGTACTTGCTGCCACTGGGTGATCAGTACCAAGATATTTTTGTTGGGCTACAGTCATATATTAGCATTCCTGTTATGATTTCCTAACAATGGTACGGCTTGGTCAAGAAATCTGAACAGACCTTCCATAACCATCAGCACAGATGCAACAAGCTATCACACTTTGGGCTAAAGCAACAATGTAAAGGTTTAATATTTTTACTCCGGGTCACTACACCCCAGACCAGAAATTCACCCCCAGGGACTGCTGTTGCATATTATTGCTGACACACACCGGTCTTATTCAGTTTATGAGGACTTTGCAATTAACAGCATAAAGAGAGGTTGTATTTTATTCCCGTCAATGAGCCTGCACGTGACCTCCTTAGGAACCCTACTTACAGACTGGATTTTTCCAGACAGCTTTCTTCCCTTCTTAGTCTTCTGCTAGTACTTTTTTTCTGCAGATAGGTCTCTATAGCTTTACATCCCTAATTGCTGCTGGAGTTAATTCCTTCCCTGCTACACAGTGCTTATTGACCCACCACTCCACAAAAATGGTAATTTTACCATAGACTGTATTAATCTACTTTCTTATGAAGATGTCGAGATCCATAATATCTATTATTTCTCTCTCTTTTAGTTGCCCAATTACTACATCAAATAAGAAAATCAGATAGATTTTTCAGGAACAAATCAATACTGGCTTTTACTTATTTTCCATATATTAGTAGGTTGCTTTGTAATTTCTTCAAGTATCTTCTAAGGGAACAAAACAAAATAGATGTTTGTAATTTCCAGAAACCTCTAACATTCCCTCCATCTAACCTCCCAAATCAGAAAGAAGTTCTACACTACAGCTGCTTTAGTTTTCAAGGATCTCACCAATTCTCCACTAGCTCCCTCAAAAGTCAATAGAAGTTTTGGCAAGATTCTAAATTATTCCAGAGTGAATTAGATCAGGCTTTGCTAAGTTGAAGTTAATAAAATATCTCAAGTTGGAAGGGATCTATAAGGATCATCAAGTCCAACCCCTGCTCCTTGCAGGACTACCTAACCCTAAACTATGTGACTAAGAGCATCACCCAGATGCTCCTTGATCTTTGGAAGACTGAGTGCCCTGATCACCTCCTGGGTGAACTTGTTCTAGTGACTGATCACACTCTCAGTGAAGAAACTTCCTGATGTCCAGCCTGAACGTCCCGTAATGACACTTCATTTCATTTCCTTGTGTCCTGTTGCTGCTCACCAGAGAAAGGAGACCAGCACCTCCCCCTCTGCAGCCCACCTTGAGGAAGATGTAGACCACAACAAGGGCACCTCTCAGAGTTCTCCAAGCTGAACAAGTCAAGCGACCTCAGCTGGCTCTTGTGTAGGGTTTGTCCTCTAGACCTTTCACTATCTTGGTTGCCCTCCACTAAATACACTCTAACAGTCCAATGTCCTTCTCACAGCGAGGCATCCAAAACTGCACACAGGACTCCAGGTGAGGTCAACCCAGTGCAGAGCAGAACAGGACAATCCCCTCCCTTGCCCAGCTGGTGATGCTGTGCCTGATACCCCCCAAGACATGACTGGCCCTCCTGGCTGCCAGGGCACTGCTGACTCATATTGAGTTGCAATCATTCTCAGCAATGCATCATACTGATACAGCAGAACCTAGTAAAGGATATGAAAATAAAGGATTGATACAAACACAATATGCCATGTTCATGTCTTTTTTTTTCTTTTTTTAAAAAATCCAAGCCTTATTAAACACAAGGACACAAGAGATTAGTTTAAAAATGTAAAAATACAAAGCTGTCAGGCTATATTAATAAACAATGCATCCTTAAGCATACTTCAGTTTAGAGCTCTAGAGATCTTACAAGAAAGAATGAATCGGGCAAAGCAGCAGTGAAGTGAGAGCAGCTATGACTAATGCTGTTTCAGAACTGTAAGTCAAAGTTTCTAGACTTCAGTCCTCCTCTTCACACTAGGTCATTGCAAGACTATTCACACATTTTCTAATGTCACTACTTCTTAGATTTGTATGTACAACTACCACACATAGCCTTTCCCTATTGGAGACTGTGTTTTCTTATTAAAATCATCATGTTAATCTTCAGATCACAATTAGACTTTTGTTAATGTATGCAGACAGATGTAAATAAAATTATTAAATACTACAACCTTTCTTACATATTTTATTTTCCATTCTCTGTGCTTATTAACTAATGGACCATTATACTTACATACATACACATATATATATACACACATATATATACACATATATATCCTTGAATAGATTCCTTCTTGCCTTTCACATTTCCTAAGAGCTGTCATCTATACATTCCCTACTTCCATAGGCTATCCTTTATATTCATTCCTTAGTTACATATCATGGCTTATTTTATGGTTTTATTGTTTTTATATAAATTACTGATCCAGTTGCACATATCATAGGGCATATTTAGATGTTGTTTTCAGATTTATGTAAAGATCAATTCCTTAAGAAGGTGAGCAAAAGCTTTAAAACTGTCCTTTGATTACACTGCCTTCTACAGCTGCCCCAGATCCCGGTGTGTTAACTCCCTCAAGGAAAACAGCCTATACTGAGAATTACTAGATAAATACTGTCTTTATCTACACTGAAAATGCTTATCCTTATAAAGTGTTTGATATTGTTGATTCTTTAAAATTGGTTCATTTGATAACTGCATTTACTCTGCATTCCTGAACTTCTTAATAAACCAGTGATAAAGCACAATATTGCATCCTTGAGACATTTATAGCTCTTGGCTTTTTTTTAAAAAAAAAAGCACAATAGTGTAGCAAATGTCCATTGTAGAGACCTATGTATAAGCATTCTAATTATACTGTTGGAGACCAACTTCTAATAAAAAGTTTTCCACCTTTAGAGAGGATCCTTCAAGAATTCTTACCCATCTATTCATTACTATCTTTGAAGATCATTAGCCCTTTAAAATGATCAAAAGTTGAACATTTCCACTAAAGACGTTGTAAAAATCTGTATTTTAAAGTGTTTTTACATTCTTAAATTTTAATATTATATCTGGTTTTAAATGTTCCTCTAGTTTCCTTCCCATGTTATAAATATCAAAAATGCCTTCACCAGCGTTTGAGATTATGCTGTAGGATGGATATACATTGCAATTCACACATTTGTGTGCAGTAAAACTTTTCCCTTCTTTGCCTCAAAGTTTTTCATTACTCAAATCTCTGAAATTATTTAACAAAATAATAATTTGATCTTACATTTTACTCTTAGAAATAACTTGGAACAGTTGTTTGTGGTGTTTGTGGGGTTGTTTTGGTGAAACCTACAACTTCCACAGGCATCACAGATCTTTGGGTTTTATTTACTGGCAAGTTTTAGTAGACAGTCTTTTTTTAAGAAACATTTGAAATTCATTTGTTGTTATAGGATCAAGTGATGTTCCTTTATAGAAACAGATCTTTATGATCAACAAATGTATCTGAGATGGTCTTAACAAAGCAAAAGACATCTTGTGAGAGCTGTTTGCTTCGAGCTACATGTGTTTAAAACAATTCCTGCACTGTAGCAGTTGAAAACTTTAATAATTAGAAGCACATCTTGTTTTGGCACAGCATCAATGAGCGTCTTTTTTTGGGTATAGAACAATTTAATTATCCTTGGCAGTGAAAGTTGTTGCATTGCCTTGATTATTACTAGTGAAGGTACCTTAGAGGAAAACAGAAGTAATTTGGCACTGACTGGGTTTGGAGTGGAACTATAAAAGGAAATTTTTTGGCATAAATACCATTTTTTTTAAAACTTTCTTTCCTTTGTTGTCACATAAAACTAAGCCAAATTTAAGATGAGCAAAGGACTTAAAACTGGTTTGTTAAGACTTTAGACAATCTTTTGTTGGAGCTATTAAATGATGAAAATTTCAGAGATGACAGTAATGTAGTCCTTGAGACTGCCTAGGAGAAAAAAATTCTGTTTCTTAATCAGTATTTTTTATGACAAGATCTTGTACTCTGGTCAACAACTTCAGTATTAAATCATCAGAATCACAGTTTGTAGGTGCTTTAGGTACTAGAATTGTTATGTTAATTGGCATCTTCACTAGTAATATTATTGAGAACATCTGACGTAAGCTTTGATAACTACTTCCAGCACAGACACAGATGACTGAAGTCATGAACATACCTTCTTAATTTAAAATATGGCCCAAACTCTTGATGGTGTGCAGGGACCTTTTTTGTTTATGTGACAAAATACAATACGTCTCAGAAAATAGGTTTCTATTTCATATGGTTTTAAAAAGTCCACAGGACAGGTATGCTGTTAGTTTTCACTCACTTGAACTGAAAAAGCTAAACAGAAGGTGTATGAATCCTCATGGGCTAGACTATGCCAGTCTACAAAGAAAGGGAAGAATGAGAAAGCAGAGAAAAGGAAGCAAACAGAAATCTACTAAACTAAAGCCATCAATATTTAAGAATCTACCTCTTTGTTATCTTTTTTTTCTCTTTGTTTCTGTACAGAAAGTTTTCTACAACTTTGGACCTTCTCAAGTAAGGAGAACCACAGTACACCTCAGCATTTAAACTGACTATGCAGCTTTGCTGTGTGTACTAAGCTGTATCTTCTCTCACAGAGCCATCAGACTGCCAGAGGAGTATGTGAGGACAGTAGGTTAGTTATTTTTCCAGATGAACTAACATGTTAAATGACTCATAAAATGCTTCTGAATCAAGAACAAAAATAATTATAAAAGTGTTGTCAATACCATAGTATATATCTGAATTTATTCAAGTGCAAAAGCATTTTCTGCTCTGAGAATTTGTTCCTATAATATATAGGATAACTTAGTCATAATCCACCAATACGTTGGTACTGGAAATTTCAGCTAGTTTTAACATTAGATAATCTCTATTTAAGTGCAAGACTTCATGCTTTTACCTAGTTACTATGCTACCGAGCCTTAGTAGGTTGAGACCTTTGGTTTAAGGAAAAAAACATGGAGAAATAAAGATGTCACTAGGTAAACTGTTAATTTAAAGTCTCATTCCTGGCTCTCCTGATCCAAACCTTACTGCATCTATCAGGCAGCTAGCTTTTCCTGAACTGACCACTATATCCGTGCTCTCAGCTGTACCTATGTGGTTGCAAGGAGCTGGACATGAGGTGCTGTGTGTGCAACCTGCGCTGATGGCACATGGGGCTGCACAGATGGGGTCCTGAGCAAAGCCCACCCGTGCTGTTCACCAAGTCTCTCAATCACACTGGCATTCCTCTGAAAAGCTGTCTGCTTGTATTTCAGGCAGTTTCTGCTTTTATAACGTGTGCAGATTGCAGGTCGTGACTATAATCTTAACTGAAATATTTCTGTATTTATGATTAAATATATATATGAATGTCTTTTTTGACAGCATTGTAAAGCACTATACATTGTAGGAATAAGCCCCAATCCCAGGATATTGGTTTTCAAACTCATTTTGCACATCCTGAAAAATCCGGTAATAATAATATGCTATGGTAATGACGCCAGGTATATATCATTCATTGTTTCTATTTCAAACTTATTTCATAAAAACACTTCTATGAAATTCATTCTTCTAACCCCGCAACTACAAGTCACATTTAATGTCTTCACTGTTGTGAAAGAGAAAAAAATTGGTTTATGATCTGAAGAAATATTAGTTTTATAAAAGCTAACAAGGGCTATTTCTTAACAAATTTGCTTTCAAAGGTCCACTGAAATGAGTCAAGTACCCAGATTCATGCCAATTACTTCAATGAGTGTATTTATAGCTACATAGTATAAAGAAGACAAATTAGCTCCTTCAGCCTGCAGAAGTTGCATATTTATCCAGCACTTATTTCTGAAATAAAACACTAATTTAATTCAATTGGCAGCACCGGTAGGATGATTTCATAGTGTGATTCTTCAAGGCACAAACAAAGCATTTTTAATAGTTTTTATTATTATTATTTTCTTGTTAAAAATGTATAGCTTTTCAGACCAAAGCAAAGTTTTGATATCAAAAGTAGCAGTGAACTTCTTATGTTTTAATCCTAGTCTAACCAGTTTGCCTACATAATAGTCAGTTTCCTATACGACAACTATAAAACAGAGAACAGTATTCCTTTTTCCTTTGGAAGGAAATGCATGAGTGAAGAGCCTACAGCAATTCTCTAAGCACATAGAGAAACATGGGCTAATTCATTAATTCTCTAAGTTAATAAACATATGCCTCCAATGGCTGTGAAGATGAGAAACACACACCATTTACAGACCAATTTTTGTATATATATAAACTTAAGATCAGCACAAGAACTGCATAAAGAAGGGTGTTTATTTTAACAGAAAAAAAGAAATTAGCTCATTGTTCTATGTAAAATAAATAATAATCTCACATAGAGATGACCATATTTTACAGAAACTGAAGCCTTAATTTCAGTATTAATGTTCTAGAGAAACGGATCTATATGTATAAAATGTGTAACACTTTTTACAAAAAGGGTCATTTATCCTTTTTAGAGAGGAAATATATTCACTGTCTCTGGGAAATATAACAAATTGGTTTTTATTGTTTTTATTCTAATTTACTGTAATAAAGATCGCTATATGTTGAATTGTAAGTAGTGTAATATGAAATGCATAAAACCCTAAAAGTAAAAGACATTAAAAAAAGCTTTTGTGCTGTTGCTTTTCTTAAAGAGCATGTTTTCTAGTTAAATGGTGCATTTATAAGCAAGTGAGCACTTAGCCATCTTAATCCATTTGCATTCTGTTGAGATAAGTTATCAGTAGTTCAGTAATTGAATTTCTTTCTAATTCATATGGAGTCTGCCTGCAGGGGACACATTAACTGCTAGGCCCAAAATTACATAAATTTTACAATGTTCTGCTAGGAATCAAACAACAGAAAGCCAAAACAAAACACACACAACAAAGCTTTGAGACAACTGAATTTTAAAGTGTTTTCAGGGTGAGGGAGATGTGAAAGTCACTCAAGTTTATTCTTGAGATTCAACTTATGCAGTTTACCAATCAGGCTTAAAAGCTGTTTAAAATACAATATCAGCATCACTATAGACATGATGCTGACAGTGTTCTAAATCAGACGTAATTATTCTGCAGACCTGAAAAAGATAAATACTTGAAGGGATCAATGAGTCCGGAATACCACCCTTCCCTGTGTGGTTTGTTTTCCTAATGGCCAATAAAAGTAAGTCATCGAACATCTTGTGTGAGGAATGGATATATAAAAGTATATGTGCCTACATATACAGTGTAGCGGCGTACTTGGCAGAAGCTACTGCTGTGGAAGTTCAGGGTTGGTGGGAAGAAAGCCAAGGCAATGCCCTTTGAACCTTCTCCCTCCAATACATGAACTCCCCGCCTGAGCTGTGGCGAAATCCCGTATTTCTCTTGTGTTACCTGTATCCATACCTTAGGTCCCATATATGGCTATGCCCTGGGAAGCTCTCCCCTCCACTGGTCACTTTGAACTATGCCGTTTTCCATTGGGTGTTTCCTGGTCCCACCTCCCTCTAAAAGAGCCCTGCAGGGCTTCCTCGGTCTCTTTCTTCTGGGTTACTCCAGCCACCTGGATGTCTCTGGACTCCTCCCCGGGCCCTCACAACACAACACTGGATTTATAATAAGTAGGCTGTTATCCCAGAGAAGAGCCCTCTGTGTAGCCTTTCATTCTCGCCGACGCTAGAACATCACGCCTGGGGTAACTCTCATTTCTAGAGGAGCCAGCAGAAATTATCTGTTATCTGTGGCAGCTAGAACTCTGTCCTTTGGGAGAGTTGTAAAACCACTGCAACTCAACCCGGCAGGGATTTCGCTCGCATAAAGGACGCTGTAGCTACCTCGAGAGCTCCAGGATAAGCATCTTTAACACAGTTCCAGAGAAAATGCATATTTCTACAGTATTAAACCTAAGGTCACTATTTCTTAAGTGTAGCTATGTAAAATATCTTTGGCAAATATAAAATCATAGACAAACCATGTTAGATTATCATCTATATTGAGTGTTATTGACATGTCTCTCTCCAGTACTTTGGCCTCAATTAATGCTATTTGTGGATCCTACTTTTTGAGCAAACCATCAGTGGAACTGTAAAAGAAATATGAGTCCAGCTCCTCCTCTTCTGCTCCCCTCCACACCCACACCCAGGACTCCATCTGCATGCTGCACCAAGCAGAAGCCATAATGTTAATGTCTACACCCAAAAGCTACTACTTCCAGGTTGTGTTATCATCACTTATCCTCACAGATTCATAGAATGGTTTGTGTTGGCAGGGATCTTAAAGATCATCTAGTTCCAAACCACACTGCCATGGGAACGGTCACTTCCCACTACACCAGATTGCTGAAAGCCCCTTCCAACCTGGCCTTCAACACTTCCAGGGATGAGGTATCCACAACTTCTCTGGGCAACCTGTTCCAGTGCCTCACCAAACTCATAGAAGAGAATTTCTTCCTAATATCTAACCTAAACCTACTCCCTTTCAATTTGAAGTCATTCCCCCTTGTCCTGTCACTACATGCTGCCGTGAATAGTCTCTCTCCGTCTTTTTTGTAGGCTCCCTTCAGGTACTGAGTGACTGCAATTAGGTCACCCCAAAACCTTCTCTATTTTTTAGGCTGAACGAACCCAACCCTCTCAGCCTTTCCTCATAGGAGAGGTGTTCCATCTCTTTAATCATCTTGATGGCCTCCTCTGGACTCGCTCCAACAGGTCCATGTCCTTCCTGTGCTGGGGACCTCAGAGCTGGATGTAGCACTCCAGGTGAGGTCTCATCACAGTGGAGCAGAGGGGCAGAATCATTTCCCCTGCCCTGCTGGCCATGCTGCTTTGGATGCAGCCCAGGATGTGTTTGACTTTCTGGGCTGCAAGTGCACATGGCCAGGTCATGTTCAGCCTCTCCTCCACCAGCACCCCCAAATTCTTCTCAGCAGGGCTGCTCTACATCTGGTCATCCCCCAGCCTGTGTTAATACTGGCAGTTGCCCCAACTCAGGTACAGAACCTCACACGTGGTCTTGTTTAATGTTGTGAGATTCCCATGGGCCCATTTCTCAAGCTTGTCCAGGTCCCTCTGGATGGCATCCTGTCCTTCAGGTGTGTCAACTGCACCCCTCAGCTTGGTGTCATCTGCAAATTTTCGGAGAGTGCACTCGATCCCTTTGTCTATGTCATTAATGAAGATATTAAATAACACTTGTCCCCTTTTGGATCCCTGAGGGACATCACTTGTCACTTATGTCCATCAGGACTTTGCACCATTGACCATTACCCTCTGGATGCAACCATCCAACCAACTTCTTATCTAGCTAACAGTCCATGCATCAAATCCATCTCTTTCCAGTTTAGAGAGAGGGATGTCATGGGGATGGTGCCAAAGGCTTTACAGAGTCCAGATAAATGACATCTGTAGCCCCTTTCTTGTTCACTGATGTAGTCACCCCATCACAGAAGGCCACTGGGCTGATCAGGCAGGATTTGCCCTTGGTGAAGCTCTGCTGGCAGTCCAAAATCACTCCTCTGTTCTCCACATGCCTTAACACAGCTTCTAGGAGGATCTGTTCCATGATCTTTCCAGGCACAGCAGTGACAGGTCAGTAGTTTCCAGGGTCCTCCTTTCTATCCTTTTCCAAGATGAGTACAATGTTTCCCTTTTCCAGTCACCTGGGACTTCACCTGACTGTCATGACTTTTCAAATATCATGGAGAGTGGCTTGACAGCTACATCAGCTATTTCCCTCAGGATTTTGGGATGGATCTCACTGGGCCCTGTAGATTTATGTACGTTCAGGTTCTTCAGATGGTCATAAACTTGATCTTTACTTAAGAGTAAAGACTCCACATGGGTCTTGGTGTTCTCCTGCTGTATTCCTGGCTCTAGAAATTTGCCCTGCTCATCACAATCCTCTTCTCTGCTGCAGGATATGTCTGCACCAGAGCTGTTCACCTCCGTGAGTGATGGTTAATCCTTGCACTGCAAAGGATTCAACTGACTTTATTCCTTCAGTGATGGCAATTCAACTTCTTTGAGATTGGGCACAAGATGTTATTTATGCTGATTTCAAACCCAGGTTATTGCATATGGAAGGTTGTCTTTGAACGTGATCGTACTCAGATGGCATCCAAGAGTTTACAAAGCTCACTTAGACTCACACTGTAACTGGGCTTGTAACTCCCAATGGCTTATTCCCAATATTTCTATTTGTTTTTAAGATTTAGTGACAAAATGCCACATTTTGGTTCATCAACCTAGAACTGGGAGTGACTACTGAGAAAATTTAGAAGTGACATTAATGAAAGTATTCTCCAACATAAAGAGTCAGAAGAGAAAGCAGAGGGGCTATTTCTTGGCTTTGATAGGTCCTCCAAGCCCACTGAGCACCAGGAAGAAGAGGTGGATAGACTGTGATCTTAACACAACTCCCAGATAAAATTTGACTGGACCTGATCAATACTTTCACATCAGTAGGCTGTATTGTTTCCAGTAGAGCAGAGCAGCTTCACTTAAATATACGATACTGTCAGCATTTAAATGTTATGAATCAGAGATATGCTACATCACTCTAGGATACACCAGGACTACCTGTCATCTTCATTTTTTTCTATTAGTAGTTATCTACAGTTAACAGCAGTTAAAAATAGTGGAGTTCCACTCCTGCTATTCTCTGAAAATTCCTGGCTGAGGTATCTGTAAGTCATTCTCAGCCTGTCCTGCTGTTGAACAGTGCTGTGACGCAAACAGCGTACACATCCCTGCATCAGCTGCAAAAGGGCTTAGAAATTTAGAGCCACTGATCTTTTAATAAAAGCTTCTTTCTCCCTACTTCCTCTTCTACCCCAAGCACTTTTGTCATATATAATAAAAGCAAGTATCTTTTTATTTTGTACCAAATGTACCAAAAAGTTACAGCTTTGAAAAAGCCCTAATGTATGACACCTGTGGGGTTTTTTGGTTTTTTTTCCCCAGTAAATATTTGCAGATGGGAATGTGAGTGATCTGATTCTATACTTTTTTCTTAATAAAAACAGGTGGTAAACACAAGATTTTTTTAGATGTCAAATGCTGGCTTTACTAAAGGGCTTACATTGTCTCCAACAAATATTGTTCAATGGACAAGTTGCAGATTCAGGGAGAATAAACTGCAAAGGAAAGTACAGGGGATATGGAAAGTTCCAACACTAATGATCATAATCCATTAAAGAAAAACACTTTTTAAACTTTAAGTGTGTGGTTCCTGTGAATATCTTTTCTAGAATGTAAATCTCTTGTTTTTCCATTTCCTTTGAAAAACAGAGCTGGAGAACGTTGAACCTCAAGTTTCTAAGACAATAGTGTTGTCTGTCTGTGAACCTAGACTGAAAACAAATGCTTCTCTAAAATCACACTTCCATAGCCTCTACAGAGCAAATAGACTGATCCACTGACCCTTCTGCAATGTTTTAACTATATATTTGATGTTTATTGTTTAATTTTTCCAGTTCACTGTAACCCAAGCTAAACAGTACATTAAGCAATAAAACATGAAGGGTACCCTTTAGAGTAGCAAACAGCCTCAGTACTAATCATTATTGCCACAAAAAATGTGAGATAAATGTGAATTCGTGTAAGGGATAAAGAAGCCTACAGAGATCTAACAAATCAGTAAACCAAATTAAAGCTGTTAACTATATATTGATGAGTTTGTCAGTTATTGTTGAGGCATTGTGGATGAAGAATCACTGAATAAGTTGCTATATCTGAGAAGTGGAAAATGAAGCCTGTGATAGAAATTTAGGTGTTTATAATTGATAAACTGCACTGATTTTCTTTATAATTTCTTTAGTGGCAAAGTCCATAGCTCAGGCTGATCCATTTTAATGAATGGATTCTACATGACTGCAAAGGACCTTAATTTTCTTTTAGACTGATGGCCTGAGCATTACTCATTATACTTGCTTGTTCAGTCTGGCTTTGTTTTTCACATAATTTGAATTACCATTCACTTACGTTGCTGCTAGAGTTAATCTACCCCATCTAACAGGTTGCAGATCCATTTGAAATTAGTATCCAGCTATTTCTAGACTTACTATGATCCCCTGAATCATTAGGGGAAAAAAAAGAGAGAGTTTTGGGAAGGGGGAGAGAAAGAGACATTTTCACGTCATCTGTTTTAGTCTGAATAAAGCTGGAGACTAAGAGATGTGGATCAATATGACACTACTAGAATACCAGTACTGATTCTCTTCTTGTTTACATTGACAAAAGCAATAAATACTGGCAAAACTGGCAAGAGAAAAGCCTGAAAATCTTAACTTTATAAAGGATTTTAGAATATTTCTAGGGAAGTGAAAGGATAGGGATTGACTCAAGGAAGCAATGGGGGCCAGGCAGGTTACCCATAAGAAAGCATAACTAGCAAAGATTTTCAAACCATGCTGGATGGGAAACTACTAATATCACTATATGTACAGCCTTTCAGGTTTGAAGCTCCCCTAAGTCAGGGTTTCTTAGTAGTGCTGTGAGGCACTCAAAACAAAACTACATGCACAGGAACGCTTTGTGAGAAATTATACCAAATGGTCTCTCCAAATTTAAATCTCTGGTGGAATCTCATGTAACTCTATGGTGGACATTAAATAGCAGAACAGAAATTGGGAAAATTATGCAAGTGTCAGGCTTTGGCTTGGAAGGCAATAATAAACTATTAGAAAAAGATACTAGGGAAAAGCTGTTTTCATCTGTACCTAAGGTTTCAATGAGGAAAAGAAAGATCATATAAAAGATGTATTTTCTGCAGAACTTGAAAATGGGCTCTTTCGAATTTAAATTCTAAAACACATGCCATAGAAGTTGCTTTTATGGACTTTAGTGATGACAGATTGGAAGGAAGACGTAGGGAAATGAACAATAAGCAGTGAATCCTTTCATAGTGTAACTGGCAACAGTAAAATCAGATTAATTAATTTTGTCATCTATAAAGATTCTGCAAAGAGCAGTATGTATTTTCATAACAATATAAACAGGCATAATTGGACACTTACATCCAAATTCAGCAAACAGCTTAGCCATACCCTCATTAGTTCAAGACACATGAGTAATGTCCAAAATTATCCCACTGTCAGAATCTAAGAAGACTTAATTATGGCTAGGATTAATATCCTATGAGAGCAACAGTATGTGTATGTGTTTCTGTAAGTACTGCTGTACTACAGAGTAGATTGAAATAGGTAAAAGAAAGCTAGAATATAGAACTTCTGAATAAATCAAAATCTAATCAGAAATAACAGTAATTATAAACAGATTTGAAAGTGTAGAAAATAGTCCTTCAAAGCTTAGGGACAAAGTTAACATCAAGAGATTATTAAAGACATGGCAAAGGTGAGATAATTTCAATAATTCAGAGTATAAACAACTAGATAGTTCTTGTTTGTAAGAAAACACTTGAAAAAGGACAGTGCATTTTCCACACCAAGGCTTTTGAGGGAGAACAAAGTTGTGAAGAAATCCAAAACCCATCTCAACACTCAGGATATGAAAGCAGGTGCTGACAGTTTTTTTCAGGGTCTTATTAAAAGACAGACAAGTAAACAGAGTCAAACAAAATATTTTAAAGAAATTACTTCCATAAGTTAGAGCTTCAGAAAAATTTCCAGACATCATGGTAGGAGAAAGTCCTACAGCTGCTTTTGAGAAAAGGGGGGGAAAGTGCAATATGACCATTGAGAAATGTCCTATTTCATTATATTCTACAAAGTTTCAACCTTTGAATTCTTAGACACGCCTTGCATAGCTAGTTTGGGAGAGTATTAGTTGGATTCCACACTGATGGCCTACCTGGGTTTTCAGATCCACAAGTACCTGGTAGAAGATGGGAAGACAGGTAAAGCATATTTTCTCAGAAGTTTAAAAAAAGGTTTATGTTTACAGATTGTAAAATGGTCTCCAGGTTGAAATGACAAAATTTTAAAGCATAGCAAAATTACTAGGAACAACTGTGTGTCAACATAGAAGAAAATCTCTTCCCCTTCCTCTTTAAGTAATTTTGGATTAAGCACATTGTACTTTTCTTAGTATAGCCTCACACAGATATGTAAGACCATTGATATCAGCTTGTTAAGCAGTTTAAATTCTAAAAGGTCTTTTTCCTGGTAACAATTTAATAAGAGAACAAAGAAACTAATGGATATAAATCAATTTTTACTTACTTTGAAAGTAGAAGTTATATTCAATGAAGATTATTTTTTATCTGGAACACGTGAGAAAATATAACTTCAATTATAAAAAACTTTCTGTTTGCCATGAGAAAGGGGAAGTAAATAAAAGGTAAGAAAAGCTCTTGAAACAGTGATGAAAATGACATATTAAGAAGAATTTTGTAATAACAAAAGAATTATAGGTGGAGAAGAAAGGCATACTATAAACACAAATTAGAGAATTTAAGTGGGAGAGGTATGTACCTAAGATGTTAGACAGACAGGAGAAACACACATTGTACGTGTGGTGCTTAGAGATATTGTTTAGTGGTGGACCTGGTAGCGTTAGGTTAGTTGTTGGTCTTGATGATCTTGGAGGTCTTTTCCAACTTTAATGATTCTCTGATTCTGTGATTTTATACAAAACATGACCTAATAGCTCTGAATATGCACTAATGTAAACAACAGTGAAAATCATACTAAAAAAATTAAGGCAAGTTAACCACAGTATTGTCTGTTAATATTACCAACCTGAATCAGTTACAATATGACAGACAGTACTTCCAGTTAGACAGGTTACTCTTGCATGAAGACATCTCCCTGGTCATTAAAACAAAATAATTTCACTGAAAAATACTGAAAGTAAACTAGCAATAATATATTCCAGTGTCAAAAAACATGCTGTAACCAAGTTATGAACCTTTATAAGGTTCTTTCTTTTTCAGTAAGATTATAATTTTTAGACATGTTACAGCGTGTAGTCAAGGTAGTAATGTACACATGAACACCAAAGAAGCAATTTCTGTGTCAAGTGAACTACCAGTGACTCTAAAATAAAATAGTGTGCAGAAGCCTTGGAAGCACAAAGCACAAACACAGGTTGAAACCTGAGGGACTAAAACCATGAGCACAGATGATCACTTTTTGATCAGAGTGCAGCCTCGGCAGAGACTGGATTTAGAGCAGAAGAGAAGTAATGCCCATGGCTTAATTGTGTTCATGAAGACATTAGGAGGTTCTCAGAAAAGTGTGTATCCTGAACGGAGGGGAGAGACAACAGGAATCTCCAGCTGAAGGGTACCATATGGACTGCAGAACTGTGAGGGAAAACAGGAACTTTCTTTTAAATTCTTTGTCATTGACCGTCTAGGGATCACATGACCTAGTGGCTATGAAAACTATCCATGATTGCTCATCTGTACAAGTGTGTAACAAAACCTACTGCTTGTGCTGGCTCCAAACTTCCTATCAGATATCTAGAGCAGCTCTCTGCTAACCTGTACTGTACTACTACGTATTCAAGTGTTGCCTCATTATCATCGAAGGAAAATACATTTGGTCTAGGGTCTTGATTGTATTTGACCTGTCTGTTAATTCACCTTTGAGGATTGTCTGTTAAACATAGATGCAATGGTCAGGTTGTAACTTTTCTTTCTATTTTTTGAGATGCTAGCTTTCAGTGCTCCAATAAACTGAAGATATTGCAAGACTGAATCTTCCAACCCATTATTTCACTGGAAATAAGAAATTACTGTCTAATGCTGTTTGGTAAAAATCATATTAAGACAATATAGGAGTAGTTTCCTACACTAATGTTGAAGTATGTACTGTATTATAAACTCAGCTGTACCTTCTCCTTAAAGCTCTCATTAAAAAGGTTATTTCTACTTCAGATATTGCCTCCTTGAACTGTGACAGCAAAATTTATTTTGCCCACATGTAAGGTGCTGCTCATCTTGTTTAAAATTTCCTCCTAAACTCTTTTAACTTGGTCTTTCTCAAAAGCAGCTTATTTTAGTAACTGGAAAAGAAGCTGATTTGAAATATGTGTTGGCCTTTAACATACAGAGGCATTCTTCAGAGGAAAGAAAGTTTGTGTAAGAAGTTATTTAGTAGTAAACCAGAAATGTCAAAATAAGTTATCAGACACTAATATAGCATATCAGTATTTGAACTCCCAAGCTTAAAGCAGAAAGGAAATGTACCAGAGCAATGCCTCAGCATTGATAACTTTCTGCTGCAAAATCAGCAGCACTGGGCAGAAGCCGCCAACAGACCAAGTTCATCCTGTGGCCAAGGGACATGCAAAGTCCAATACTGGCTTGGTGTCCATGCTGTACCTTTGGCAGAGCACAGCGTGGGGCTGCACACATGCAGACTCAATGGAACAGGCAACACTCAGTCCTCAGTGCACAAAGGCCTCCAGCCACGATCACAGCAACATGAATTATTCATTGTGAATGAAAATAGAAAGAAGGAATAACCTTTTAGGACATGTGGTCTTCACTGACTTGACCATAGTTAGACAACTAGTCCTTGAAAAGTCCAAGTCTGGAAATCCAGGTCCTTGATTTACATTTTACAAGAACATTGCAGAAATAAAATTTTTTGCACTTACTTGAGCAATAGATTTGTTTGACATCTAACTTGAGTGAAATTATATGCTTACAGGTGTGTAAAAAAACTAAAAGGAAATAAAAATCTTAGAAAGTAAGCTCCAGAGTACTTAGATTACCACTTTTTATCATGTTACCTCGGCCAAGTTGATTCATGCTTAGTTAGCTGAACTTAGATAGGAACATAAACTACAGTCCACGCAGGTACCAGCAGAGTATTTATCTTTCTATTTATTCTACTATGATCTGATATTTTTTTAAAAATACTCATATAAATAGTCTGGCTTCAACTTTATACTTAGTTCACATGAAAATTCATTTTCAGGCTTTTTTTTTTGTGATAAATTTTCTGCTTGGGAAGGTGAGATTTGGTTTTCTCAGTTCTTTGTCAGAAAATACTGAATAATTTTATATAGTGTGGAATGGCTCAAATCATTGACTTAAGAGTGCTCCTCTTCAGCTGTGTAACACTGACATGAAAAGTGTCTTCTGGATTTTCTTGCTGAAACATATTTGTGGTAGAAAGACTTTATACAGCTCTACAGTTTATGAATTACTGCACTGTTTCCATGGATGCTTCTCTTCTCAATACAGGCACAAGTAGTATCTTAAAGTGAAAGTTGAAATTCCCCAACAACATCATAACTAGACATTTTCCTACTCTGACACCCATGATTAAATTTGCTTAAACTACTTGAAATGTAAAGGAAGTTTCCAGAATGTTAAATTAAAGCAGATTTAAAAAGCTATCCTTTCTCCCCATCTTCAAGAAACTAATTTGCTTTAACTTATGGTCTGTAGCAATCTTTAAATAATGGTTCTGCCTAGGAAAGATGATTCACTAAGGTGGAAGTGTGTTATTGTACCTCTGTGATTTTTTATCTACCTGCTAAATGTACTTTGTCTTATTTGGCATTAGTTATGTAACTACATACATACTGAGCAGCCGAGCTGACCGTTTCCCTACTTCAGGAATAATTCTCTGCTGCTATAAAATTTTCCTCATCACTTCTCTCTGAAGCTGTCAGTGCTGGGACGGAGCACAGCCAGCAGACCTTTTAAGAAGAGCGTGATGCAATGTGCTGATCTCTGACATGGCAGAGCAGTTCTGACTGGCGCCATCCAGGGTGGCCCTTCAAGCTGTTGAGGGTATAAATATCTCAGCCTCTCCTCTTTTTTTCTACTTCCTAACAGACTATTCATAAATGAGAAGGATGTCCCATGTGTATGGGAAGGGGGTTGGTTTCATCTTCCAACTGCCAGTCTGGGACACCTGCCCTACGCTCTCAGAGTCAGCTAGTTTTTACCTCTTACAGTGCCTACATCTTGCAGTCCATGTTTTGCAGCCAGACATATATATGCAAACCCTGTATTGTCACAGTATCTAAATACTTTTGTTGTCAGAAGTGAGCTTTCATGGAGGAAAAAGGCTGACGAACAATAAGGAATTGTGAATGCACTTTAATGTAACAGTGAGCTGACCTGAAAAATAGAAAGCATTGCAAATGAAGTGATGGGTGCTTAAGATGATGATGGATAAACTACTAGATAATAGATGAATGAGCAACATGTGTATTATCTGGCAGTGAATTAGCATGGATCCACATAAAGGAGCCAGTCACATCACAAAATGAGGATGTGCATGATGGAAAACATTCTTTGTACAGTATTTGAAGATGTCTCATGTGAACAGAATGCCAAAGTGCTGCTAGCACTTAGAGCCTGAATGTCTCTTTGATTTTGGCTAAATCAGTTAATACACCAATAAAAGCATGAACATTTTATAGTAGAAACAATCTTCAGGAAATAAATGGAGCAAGATACAAAGACCTGTCAAACTTGAGTGATTAAAGATGCTTAGGCACAAGGAACCCATGGGCTCATTTCTTTGAGCTTGGTCTGCTGGAGAGCTGGACATTACCAAATGTTCTTTTGACACTGATATGTAGTGTTTTCCTTTTATTTGCCATTATTGCTGAATAAAGATGCCTAGATATGCCTACATATAAAATTCGGTGTTGAGCTGTAGTCCCTACAGTCCCTGAGTCCCTACTCAGGTATCATTATGAATCTGGGGAGAGACAAGATCTGTTTAGAGCAATGCACCACATTCCAGAGGAAAATACAGAATACTTTTCAAAGGAAAGTTTATATAGGATAATAAATTTTTTGTGGTATTTAATCAGGAGTTCATCTTTGGTTTTCTCTCCTTGTGTTTTTTTTTTTTATCTCTTCTTTATCAAACAAGCTCGATAATGACTCAAAAAATCTTGTTAGACTGTTAATGATACAAATATTTCTCTTCACTGCTGACTTGATACATCAGCCTTCATTCTATTTTTTCAAGTCTCTTTAGGATGAAAGTAGACTGGCTCCCTGTTCTCTGAGCATGAGGTAATGTTTTAGGAACAGTCTTCAGGCACTTAGCCCTGCATATGCTAGGTCAGGTATTCATCAAACTGCCTGGCTATATTGACTTCCATAGCACCATAATGACCTCTCTTAACTACATACATGGTCTCACAGCATCACTGGAGATAAGTATATAAAATTTATTCTCCAAAGGATTAGCTGAAGGTGTGATACTAATTTTTTTTTTCTGCTCTTCCATCAAGCACATGACTGATGTTCTGCCTGACACTGCTGTGACTGTAATCTTTAATTTCCAGTGGTACATCACCTCCCTAAAACTAACAGAACTTGCTAACTTGGATAATAAAAATGACAAGGCACGATCAAAACACGGTTCCAGCACCCTGGAATAAATAAGATCTATCTGACGCATGCTTAGTATTTGAGAGGTGAGTATCTTTCCTTGAGAAAGGAATCAGTATAAAAGATCTAAGCATTAAAAAACCAATAAACAATACCACACTGTCCAATGCCACCCTTCCCCTTCTCAGTAAAAGATTAAAATCTAATTATTGCTTAAAAAATACTCCCAGTTCAACCTCCACAGTACTTCCTGTAACCTTTAATGCAATTTTGAGTAGATTTCTTTCTTTTCTATGCTTTTGCTCTTCCTTTGTCACTTCACACACTGAGATTCTCTGTATCCTGTGCAAGAGTTTGATCACATACCTGTTGAACATCTGTTCCCTTCCACAAGCCAGACTTGAAGCTGTTCTGTTCTCAGGTGTTTTCAATAGCCCGCAATTTATTGTTTATAAATTCAAAGAAAAGCTATTCAATGAGATAGTACAAAAAAACCAGGGACTTGATACACAGCCAGAAACTCTAAGAACATTGCTTTCTCTGTTTCATACTTCTGCTATTTTCTGAGAGAAAACTAGAGCTTTGAAGAAACAAATTTGAAACTAAATGATAGAAGAAGTAATTATAGATTAATTTAATATATGATGTCATTGGCATGTATTTGCTTTCTTAATTTTTTATATAATACCTATGTGACCAATATCATGACTTCATATCATGAGTTTGAGGTTGATTTCACCTGAGAATCCAGAATGATCCACTGACTTCCACACAAAGATGTCACATTTCTAGATAATGTATCTCTTTGTATGCATCTGTACATGAGGGCTGTTAAAGGCTTTGTTTGTTAAAATTTACAAATGTAGAAAACTAGAACTTCTCCTGCACCATTGCTTGTTTTGATACTGGCTTTAACAGACTGTCCACAACAAGACATAAGCCTTTACAGTCAGAGGACCATGAAAAGGTAAGTTTACCTACTCCCTCTTTTAACAAATTGTAAATAGCATGTCATGCAACAAAATCAAATCTCTCAGCAAAGGAAACTGAAAAACAGATATTTCATTACCTCCGGAAGTGAAGGTAAATGAATAAACAACACTCAACAACCTCACTGGTGGTTTGGAGTTATCCTGCTTCTTATAAAGCATCTTCCTATCACTGCTAGGATAGCAGTGGACCATGCAATCTTAGCTTTAGGCCAGTCCCATCTGGAGAATCTCCACTTCAACAGAAAAAACCCATATGCATCTTTCATAAACAAAGAGATTTCAAAGAGCAAAAATGTTGAATGAGGACTATGATTTTCAAGGGATCCTGTGTAGATTTGGATCCTGTGTAGATATGAATGTAGATTCAAGTGCCCTTTAAGAGTTTAAGAAAATCCCATCCTGAAGACTCAAGGAAGACTTCTAGGAAGTCTTGCAACAGATTCACTTGATCATGATAACACTCTCCTCATAATGGTTCATGCAAAATAAGGTAAGCGTCAATGTCAGTTCTCAGAAATTGAAAGGAATGGTAATTAATAGCGATAAGGCTTCCATGATTTTAATAATTCATACAGGCTGAATTTGCAGTGTTTACTTCAGCTTTGTTATAATCATGACATCTGTAAATAATAATTAGGCACTGACTTTAGACCTGAATATTACATCATATTTCTTTGTAACTTAATGATGTAATTTTATTCTAATATATGTACTACATTCAAATTTTGTTCTAATTTAAATAATACACTTGATAAAGCCATGATCCATGAATACAATCCTCTCCACTAAGCCAACAGTTGGTCTTAAAAAGCAGAGGTTGGAAAGCATCAAGTATTTGCAACTCCAGACATTCCAAACCAAGATTTCCCTCTCTTTTCCAAACTTTATCTTAGAGGTCAGACTTCTGGTTCAGCTAAACTGAATGTTTTTCTACTGCTATCAGCAGCATCATTTTCCCAGACATTATCAACAGGTGCAAGAAAAAGTTCCGTATATTCTTATTCCTTTAGAATATGATGTTTCCAAGGTAACTGTACCCAGGAGATCTACTAACAGCAAAAAGTGGAAAATAATGTAACTTCTACTTTAAAATCACTTTTCTGAAGGGAATAGGAATTGCATTCCCATAAACTTTTTCCTTTGTAACTCTGTCAGTCTCTTTAAGAAAATCAAAGAATTCAAAATTTAATGCTGAGGCTTTATATATAATCATCTTGGCAAGAGATAGGAGGTATGGGGATGTATTGTATTATAATGTTAAGAGTTAGCTCAGAAGAAAAAAAATGGGTAAAACTTAGTTATGTTTTATGGATGGTCAAAATGTTTCACATAAAATGAGATCCAGCACCAACTTCTGTCCTACTGTCAAACCAAACCGGCACACACATTTCTTTTTAATAAAGTTTAGTTTTTAATTTTTGTTAGAAATGGTTTTAAAAGTGCCAGAGAACATTTCAGTAAAACACTGTAAACCAAGATGGAAAATAAAACACAATTAGAAGTCTATCACTCAACCTTATGAAAGTTTATGTTAGACTGTCTCATGAGAGCTTAATACCATCACATTGTGTAAGATTTCCAGCAGGGTTAACTCTCCTATGATAACCAAAGGCACATACAAACTAAACAAATTGCAAATCCAATTACTTACACAAACATTTACTCAGTTGCTTCAGGGAAACGACTGTTTATGCATACAGTCACAGTGCTCATCTTATACTACTAGTTTTTAAATACAGACTAATACAAATGCTTAGGTTTTGTTAAAATGGCAGAGGCCTTCAGATCTGAGGTTTTTGGGGAACCCATGCTAGTAAGCAACTTAACTTCTTAGTGCAAAAAATGATCACATTTTTAGTGAAATTCTAACATAGGATTAAAATAAAGTATGCACTGCAAAATATTTTTAATAGTTTCTATGTCAATGAGTGACTGCATTATTAAAAAAAAAAGAAAAGAAAAAAATTGCTACCATCTGCAAAAGGCAGGCAGAAGAAATCCAACCGTGGCATTATCAGAAGTGCACTAGACTACATTCTTTTGTACACAAGGACTGTGGGTACTAAATGAATTTTAGCAGAAAGACAAAAATTATCTACTGGTCTTATATTTACTTGATTTGTCTGAGTCTCTGATACACAAGTATTTAACTATATTAAAAAAATTGATATTTTAGTTGCTAAATATTCCCACAACTGCTGTCTGAAACATCCATCTGAAGCTGATAATAAAATAAGTTGGAATCAGATTTTTATTTCAGCCAGAAACATGAAAACACAGTCCTAGTTCTATAGGAGTTCTGTGTAACTATTATGTAATAAGAAGAAGTATTAAGTTGTTAAAGGAAATATTTAACAGCTAAGACAACATTGTGTTTTAGTCTTACTAATTCCCTCTTCACTCTGGTCGACTCCTACTTACTGTTTGCCTAAAATGAAATTTTCCAACAGAGATATCCATGGCAGGTGAACACGAGCCAAGCACCAGCCTGTGTCAGGCTGTTAAAGTTGCCTTAATGATGGTGAAGTGCAGTTCAGAGTTCTTTGTGACAGAGATGGGGCAAACAATCCATGTTTTGATGTCAGTCCTTGCCATATACCTGCACCATGACACAACGTTATGCCAACTCACTCAGCACTGTTGAATTAAGTGCAGAGCAGTCGATCTGTCATTTAAACACATGAACAAACTGCTGCGTCTAAGCCATTGTGCAACAAGAATTATCTTTTTTCAGCCAAGGTATTACACTGAACAGCCTAAACAGAAACTATCATCAAGCTAGACAGAAAACGAGGCATTCCATACAAAAGGAGTTGAAAGGCACAATGATTTTGACTCATAAAGATCCTTCTTGACTGACTGGATTTTACTACTTTCACTCTGATTTCCTGCAGTTTGAGTATTGATGATCCAGGTCTTTCTAGGAGTATGGAACAAAAGTGGTGGAACTAAAGTTGAAGAAAATGATGCAATATTGCATTTTTTGAACTACAGAGTTCTATATTCAGTGTAAAAACCCTAAGAAAATAATATATTCAGTCAGACATGATACACAGATGAGGAAAAATTATTTGTACATAAGGCAGAGAATTAAATGTTTGCATCCCAAATTCCTGTGAAAACATAGGTATTGCAAAAGCAATGTGCAAGGGCACTTTGACATGATCAGAACAGCAGTGAGTAGGAGGGCTGCAGTGCTAGCTGCTCTTTGTTGAGGTCTACAAGGACAGTAATATGATTTATATTAATATCATAGGCGAGCAGAAGAATTATGAAGCAGGAGAACCCTTTTTAAATAACAAAATGCATAAATAAACACATTTTAAGCAGAAGTGAAAAATGAGTTAAAAGACAGATGGCAGAAGGGTAAAAGGAAGTGGGAGAGAAAAGAAGGCTGGAAGAATGGGCTAACTGACATGAGGTTGGAGCTGGAACTTTAGATGGTTATCCAGCAAGCTGGGTTGTTCATGCATATGCCATGAGGTTATGCGTGCCAAATAAAGACCCCAGACTCATGTACAGAAATTCTTCAGGACATGTCTCATCAGAGATGCTGGGTCTCTGTGATCAACAAGCTCCATGATCAGGATGTGACCACTTTAGCTAGCAATCAACTGCACACTGTAACTAATACATCGTAAAAGTTGCTTTGCTACTAGTGTGGAGTCATTCTCCTTGCTCTCAGATTAGGGGAAAATGGAGCTCTTGCTATACATCTATAAGCCATACATTGTTTCACTCTATGGTGTTCCCTATTTTCTCTCTTCTTCCTTCAAAGCTTGTCTCCAAAACAGAACAGTGTCTCAACAAGACCCCTCAGGATTTCATTGCCAAACTATGATGCCCTTGTGTATGTACATAATTTCACTCAAATTTATTTTATTTCAGAATAACTGTTTGAGATGAATGTACCAGCAATTCGCATGAGGCTGTAGTACCATGTTATTGTATTATTTAAACATCATGATATCCAGCTTTCCTTGCCATTGTAACTCAAAGGAATAAAACTTATAATGCATTATCCATACTGACTCATATTTTTTTCCTGAGTTGTTACATTTTATCTTGAGCCTACAAGAGAATTCCCACCACTTTTTTTAAAGCTACCATTAAAACCCATCTACCACTTGTTCATTTTGCACCTCTATCCCCCTTGAAATTCTTCATGGTCTTCCCTAATCCTAACAATTAACAGCTATCCATTACCAACTCTCTCATCAGAGATAATGTACTTTCCAGATAATTAACAGACAACCTGAACCCTTAAAATCCATCAGTCTCTAACAAGCTTGTACGCAAATATCTTAAATTACTGCAGACACCAAACTGCTTTAACATAAGCTAGAAACAGAATCAGTTGGAAATTACATTTTGTCTTGTATAAAAGTAGCAGCATTTTGAAAACTAGACCTTAATCCAAGAATTAAACCCCAAAACTTTAAAAGAGTAACCCAGAAAACATACATGTGAGCATATGCACATGCTAGTAAAACCAAAACCACATAATTTTATTTGTACTTAAGAACTGCAAAGAACAAAGATCTCCTGCAGAGATTTTGTCCAGAATCATCATAAATAGAGCAAACAGGGCCCCCAAGAGGCCATCTGGTTAGTTCTTTGCTACTTGTGTTTTGCAACTGTCTTTTTGCATGCTCAAAACTCTTCCCTTCTGTTTCCTCACTCTCTTTTTCTTCCCTGTGGTTAAATCACTCCAGACAGTCTGCCCACCGTTTATTCTCTCTGCTCTTTCCCACACACTCTGTGGTATGTTGACACATACTGGCTCCACTCTTACTGATATCTCACCCAGCTGGGTACAGAAGAAAACAACTTTTTGTCACAGACATTCCTTTGGTTGTGCCTATGCCTAGTGACTGATGCTGGTGACTTAGTCAGACTAGCTAAGAAACTTCATATCTTTTCCCACAAAACTTGCCACTTGTTCTCCAAAAAGAACTTTTGTAGTTGATTACCACTGCTTAAATGGTAGATTGCACTTATCCATATTACATTAATCCAGTGTCATCAATATTTTTTTTACAATTTTCCAAGAATATTTCAAATTCAAGCCTTGTCCTCTAATGTGTTTACACCTTTAACAAGCATACACTTTATTTCATTATTTATGTCTTTCTTATGAGCCTACAAATGATCCTCCCAGAATGCACTGGATATATAAATTTTTTACAGTAAATCACTGATTCTTTTGAGTATAGTCAATAAAAAATTTTACATTTACGTTCTAATAGTTTCTTCTAGAATATGTTTCCCTAGTTTATTTATGAAGATGTCAAAAAAGACAGATATCTCTTGCCACATTCAAAATGAATGACTTCTATGGCTTTGTAACTCACAGCAAGGCCTGTTAATCTGCCAGAAGGAAATTAGCTATTTTTTGACAAATCCATGTTGCCTGGTGCTGGTTTCTTTGTAACACTCCAGATGCTTGCAAATAATCTGATTATTTTTAGATATTGAAGTTGAGTGGTTTGATCTAGAACTTCTGACCTTGGCCTTCCCTTCCACTTCTCTATTTCCCTTTTCAAATACTGGAATACTTCCACCTTTCATCTTTGGAAGATAAAATCCTCAAAGACAACAGCTGATAGTTTTGAGATGGCATCAGTCATTTCTTTCAGCTGACCATGCCAATGTATGACACATCATCAGCTTTCCCACTGCGTGTTATTTGTCATGTCTCATACTTTGATAACAGCCACTGCCACAAAAATTAAAGGTATTTTTTAGGTTATGCACATTTTTGAACTCTGAATCTACCAATATCAGTTCATAATTAATTTTACATTTGGAGAAATAAAACAAAGTAATGTACTTTGAAATGAACCCTGCTCTTTCCATTTAACATCAATTAATCCCCCTACTGTCTTCATGTGTATATAATAAAAGAGGTACTCAGAGACACTAAGATAAAGGAGGCTGAACTTTCTAACGTTTAGATCAATTTAGGGCCATGAAAAATATTTGAGGGGGGGGTTTCTCTGAAAAAAAAAAAATCACTGCAGTAGTTTCTCCCTTTACCAGGGCAGAAGGCTGGAGTAAAAAGGTCAATAGCATACCCGGGCTGAAGCACAGACAGAAAGTCAGAACTATCCAAACAGAGCCATTTTGCCTGACATGTTGAGACATAATTTTGGGGTTGACAGGGACCTTATGGTTCTTCTCACTTTCCTGATTACCTGAGCCCAGGCACCTAACACCATCTCCCTGGCCACTACAACCTCACATTCTTTGTTTTCCTCAGTAATGATTCCTATGTACATGAAAGGAAGCAAATCCTGGCATGACTGGGTACTTAGGAGAACACAAGTGTGGTAGGATGTACCATGAAGACTCTTGCACTGGACCCTAAACCTAGACTCTTGGCCTTTGGAGTTAAGGTTGTGTGGTCTCTGTGACATTTAGATTTACTGAAAGAGAGAAATATCAAGTCTAGAAAACTCATGAATAAGGACACAGATGTTTCTGCACAGCAATATCAGAAAATTCTTTTTAAAGCATTCAGTATCCATGCAAAATTCAAAGGGAAGCTTATAATTTAGAGCTTGTTTTCAGTGAATAGAGAATTTGAGGTTGTGTGCAAAGTCATCACTGAGTCTGTGGAAATGATTGTGCAAAAAACTACAACACCCATTTTTCCTATGATATTTATGATCATAGAGTCATAGAATGGTTTGGGCTGGTAGGGACCTTAGAGATCATCTCATTCCAACTCCCATGCCGTGGGCAGGGACATATTTCACTAAACCAGGTTGCTCAGAGCCCCATCCAAACTGGCCTTGAACACCTTCAGGGACGGGGGCATCCACAACATCACTGTTCCAGAGCCTCACACCCCCACAGACCCTAACTTGTTCTCCCCACACCACGCCCTTCTTACCCATATCTAATCTAAGCCTACTCTTGCCAGTTTACAGCCATTCCACCTTGTCCTATCACTACACACCCATGTAAAAAGGCCTTCACCAGCTTCTTGTAGGCCCCCTCTAAGTATTGGAAGGCTGTTATGATAACTCTGAATGCATTCATTATACGCAAATATTCACCTTCTAGTGTACTCAAAGAGATAGTTATGCTTTCTGCATTTACTGCTCACTTTTGATATTTAAAGCTTTTTGATTATGGTGTGCAAGTGGTCCTTTAAGCCATATGGATTTTCATCTCTGACTGGATGACTGAAACATGTAAACAGAATCTTCTAACCTTTAAACAAAACAGAAGCTTTTAAAATTTAAAAAACATGACCAAAAAATCACACAAATTTAGATTATTCTGAGAATTCTTGCCATTGCCGTGATACAAAAACAAAACACAGCTTATCTGCATTAACATAAGTAGAAGACATAGAAAACCCTTATTCTGGAATGTTTATTAGTTTTTAAAAAGCCCCATCCTATGTCACATAAAGAGTTACCTGTCTAGCACTAGTAGCACTGTTTAACTCCTGAGACATGCAAGAGAGGAAGGAATATATATTTTGGCATTACATTTATGTAGAATTTATTAATATCATTTGGGATACCAGAAAACTAATTCCAAAAGCAGAAGGATAAATAATCAAGATTTTAAAAGTACAATCCATGCTTCTTGCACTTTGGATTGTATCTTGATTTCTATTAAGACTGAACATCTGATCAACAGGAGAACTTCATCTCACCAGAAGACCTCAAGCATGTCATTATTCTTAAGAATTTTACAGAAGTGTGGATGATACCTTCTAACTTTCTCCTGTTTAAAATGGTATACAAAATACATTTTCAAATAAGTATTTTTAATAAAACCAGAGGGGGAAAACCTATTGAGTTTTCTACACTACACTTACACCTATCTGCCCTTTATATCTTCTTTTGATACCATATCAAATTACAATCCTATAATTTCAACATTTCTACCCCTAGATAGTGGGAAGTAATTTCAACTTTTATACATATTTTTGTTTGCCTATTTAGCACCAGTGAAGTTAGAATTATTAATTCCTGCCAAGATTCTTTTTTAATGCATCATGAAATACATAATGTAAAATCAAACCCACATAATATAATTGCTGGAGGAACTGGATTGAAGGCAACATCCTGTCAGAAGTTATAAAAAAGGTTGAGTGTGACAGTAAAGTAGGAGAGGAATAGAGAAAAAATACTGAAAAGGGAAAAGGAACATTATTATTACAGCAAGATCTAAAGAGTACTGTGAGCTTTAGAAGGTTTCTGTGACCTGTTAAATCTTTTCAATAAAAAGAAAGTGAGCAGGGCATACTTGTTAACCTGTTAGCTAAGCATATTATTGTGGTGAAGAAGTGTGAAACAACAAGAAAAGAAATTTGTCTGTATTATTCTTTCAGGTTCCACAGAGGAACAAACAGTCACAGAGGTACTACAGAGTATGGTAGGGATGGTTTGCAGCAGTATATTGCAGTTACAGATCATGCCACTGTCATTTAAAATTAAAGTCTTAAAAGTCTAAACTTTAAAATGCTGCATTGCCTGTAAAATACATGAGTTGACTCTTCCACAGACAGCACAGATACTTTTCACTCTTTCATAATACATACCTCTGGCCTCACACAGGTTAATTACAACTTCTGAGAGCAGATAGCAAATACTTCTTTTAAAATATTACAGTAAACTTTTCTGCTTGCCATAGAGCTTATCCATCAGGTGAAAAACTGCTTTATTTTTTAAGGAACTCTTTCAATCCATATTGAAGTCAAAAGTCAGACTGGCAATACGAACTAGCTTGGGATCTTAATAACATTTGAACCCTTGGCATCATCCCAGTTGATTATGTGTTTCAAAGGTCTTAACACTGATTTCATTTTCCTCTCCTTTGAAAGAAGTGAGCAGGTAAAAGGTATCTTTTGACATGTTTGTCTAAAGTGTAAGGACTATGGCTGACAGCTTCATTCCTGAAGCACAATGGAATGTCTTGACTGTAGGAATAAAGCCTACCTGTAGATGACTTACTTTGAGTCAGCCTAAGGCTAAGGAGCAAACTTCTACGAGCACCAACAAATAGCTCTAATCTTACTAACCTCCATCTTTCAAAAGAAAGACATTCTGTTAAAACCTTGCCTCTGGGAACATGTGCTTTCAGAAATGCATACATTAAAAAAACAGGCCCCTGTCAAAGACTTACTCGAAAAACAAGGCTGTCCCAACTATCCCATTATCTGGGTAAAGACAGGAGAGAATGAGGAATTAGTAGAAAGCATCAGATTCATCATTCATTACATTTAAATTATATTTGCCTTCTTGAAAGGTAGAAGTTTGGAAGTGGGAGGAAGGAGCAGAATAAGCAGTTGAGGAACAAGGGACAATGGGGAACAGAGACACAAGTGTCTTGGTTGGGAGACATGGGATGAATAGGTGTACAGGGTGGGAGGAAAGATACACAGAGCTGAGGAAGAGAGGGATAATTGTTGATGGACACAGGCAGAAGGGATGAAAAATTATTTGCATGGTAAATAAGAGCTGCTCTCATAAGCCCAAGATAAGCATTGCCCAATTACACTGCCTACCCTTACGTGATGCCCCAAGACTTTGCTTCAGGTAGTGAAAGGTTCACCTCAAGAATATCAATCGCAATGCACTGTGGAACCCTGAAGTGTTTCCTTTATGGCAAGTGACTAATAAGTATAACAGCCTCTAATTAAAAAAAAGAAGTTGATAAACGGTGCATCAAAAAGCTACTCTAGATCTCCACAGCTGAGGAGTTATGCAGTGTCATTAAATATTTCTTTAGATGAATGCAGTGTGACTTTGAAATAGGGTTGCTGTAAAAATATTAAAAGGCCAATTATCTGCAACAAGTATTTGGTGATTTTCATTACAGAAAAAATATTACACTGCTTGTACAACATGCAGGCTATTGCTAAACTGTCTATAACAATAGGCAAATTGATAAAGTAACTGAAAAGAGCTGGAAAGAAGAAGAAATCAAAATTTAACTTCAAGTAACAACTTTAAAGAGGCAAAAGCTGCAAGAGCCCAAATTCCCTTAACCACTTAGCTAAGTGATAGCATAGCCAAATGTTTCATCACTCTGAAAGTGCTGTATTTATCTCAATGAACAGGCTTAAGGGCTTGCACGGTATGTAAAATGTCTGGCAGATTTCAGAAGCCTGCTCTTCCTTCGTACATCAAACCACAGGAGAGGAAAGGTCTAGGACATCACAAGAGATAATGAAATGCCTCAGAGATGATGAAATAATTTACAAGCTTTTTTTTAGAAATTATCTGAGAGTGATTCAAAACACACCAAATAACCTGTTCAAATTAAACAGTCTTTAGACTAGGAATTTGAACAGCTTGTGAAGAATGAGAAAGTAAAGCCTAACATCCTTATCACAATTAACAAAACAGCTCTACTGTTCTTTTCTCTTTGTCATTAAGTTGTTGAAGTCAGGGTAAATGCATGCCGTGTAGAGAAGGTCTTATGGTATGATTTTTGAAAGATGTTTAATTTTATGCACAAACATGTCATTTCTACAGAAAGTAGAGAGAGACGTTTGCTTCTTGAATGGAGGGACATTTCATCAAAAATGGAAATTAATATCATTTACTCATTTTCTTCCTCCAAAATATAAGCTGAAAAACTGTTTCATATACTAAATGTGTAACTATGAAATAGTTAAATAGGCTAATTCATAACCAGTCACATCAGCCTGAAATAGTATGGTTCTCTTACGGCTGCTTTCTGCAAACAAAGGAAAAGTAAAATCATTCTTTTTTTCTTCCAATTAAAAGCTCTCAGGCAGGAATGAAAGATTTTGGAGAGAAATAATAGGTTTTTGATTTTTTTTCTTTTAACTAGAATTAAATATACCAAGTTTTCTTATCTGAGATCTATTCAAAGATGCAAAAAAAGTACTGCACAAATTATTAGTACTATGATCTAACTCTCAACTATCATTCCCAGACAGTAACCAAAATATTCTGTGCAATCCAGTAGGTAGTATCACAGAATTGGAGAAGTTTCCTATAACTTTTAGCTGGGTAAGCCTAGCACTGAGACTCATGAGCTTGACTTAATACAGCAATACACTTGCATAATTGTCCAAAGACCATCCAAATTTATTGAAAGAGACACTGGACTTCTATTCACTGCAAAAAAATACCAAAAGCACATAAATCCAGACACTAAAAGAGAACATGTGCAGCCTGCATACCAACAACAACACAATTAATATCTGTATGTTAATAACTATAGTTAGGATCATGCATCAAAAACTGCCAAGTATCAAATGTCATAGAATCACAGAATAATTTAGGTTGGAAAAGACCCTTAAGATCAACAAGTCCAGCCATTAATCCAGCACCACCAAGTCCAACACTAAACCATGTCACTAAGTACCATCTAAATATCTCAAGACACTCAACCACTTCTCTGAGCAGTCTGTTCCAATGCTCTGCAAACCTTTCAATGAAGAAATTTTTTCTAATATCCAATCTAAACCTCCCCTGGTCCCATTGGAGGCTATTTCCCCTTATCACTTGTCACCTGGGAAAAGGAACCAACAACCACTTCAATCACATTTCAGGCAGTTCTAGAGTGATAATGTCACCTGTGAGCCTCCTTTTGTCCAGGCGAAAGAACCTCAGTTACCTCAGCCACTCCTCACAGGACTTGTGCTCTGGATGCTAAACACCATATACCACTTTTTTTTCCTTTGCTTCAATACAAACAGTCTGAGGGACAGGAGAAGAGAAGTGAGTGGTGAATGCTGAAGAATTAGTGATAAATAAAGATAAGTTAATGATAATATAAAGAAATCTGAGTTAAACAGGGACAGGTCCACATGCAAAAAAGGAGTAGTACAAGCAGAAGAAAATCAGAGCCAACATGAATTTTTAACATGCAACATTAAATTTCTCAGGGTAATAGTCTCAAAGTCCATTATTACGAGTAACTACTTTTCTTTCATATCCCTTATTTTGTAGACAACTACTAGTATTTTCAATTTCCAAACAAGAACTAGAATAGTAATGAGCCTGATCCAAAATGCAAGTCAATAAAGCTCTTGGTCAAGATGAAGGTAATCTATGTGATTTGTACGATCCTGACACTCACATCTGGGCCTCCCAGTTGAGAAAAATAAGTTGTCTCTCTAAATATTATAGATGTAATTTTTATGCTTACAAAAGAGAAATTTATCAGGCCTTATTTCAGAGAAAATAGTGTCTGTGCAACATTGTGGTCGGGCTATCACTTCTGTTAATAACAGATCTATGAAGACCTAACAGACTTTGCCTATTTTTGAGCATTAAAAAGTTTGAAATGTCAAAAAAAAGTTATTGTTTTTCCATTTAACCCTAATACAGTCAGTTTAAGAAGAAAAATTATGAAAGCAGCAATTCAAAATATCTATTAATAGGTGATCTATTTATCCTAGCCAATACATTTTCATCATTGAATCACAAAAGTTTATCCCTGAATTTTCTTCAGACAGCAATCTGATGGAACCTAGCAAGTTAAGATTATTTTCTTACACACCAATATGACTTGGGAAGTTTACCAGAGACCTACCTATATAAGTAATCTGAAATGCAGGGCATGACAAAAATAACTTACAGAGTGTAGTCAGAAAAAAACCAGGATCACCAGCAGCAGTGGGTTCCTGTCAGCCATTCTTGTCTACAGTTCCTGCAGGAGACAGAATATTTGCTCAGATTGGCGTATTTATTTGCCTGCTGTGCTTGTTTTGATATGCACCTGACAATCTGCACAGAATGAGTGGCACAGGCAGATGCTGAGGAGTGTCAGCACCGGGCTGAGATGAGGGCTGACTGTTTCACCATTTTAAATGGTCTGCCTGCCGAGTGCTGTGGTTTCGTTCCTTCCATGCCTGTCACGCTTCATTAAGCGCCCTCTCCACAGCCGCGTGCTGCCGAGAGCCACGCTCATTCCCACGTTCCGGAGACAGCTTCGGCTGCCTCCTCCTAGCGCAGCATTCCCCACTTCGCCTCCCTGCTGCGCCCTGCCCGCGTGTGCGGGGGCACGGACACAGCCGGCGGCGGGGCAGAGCGCGGTGACACGCGGTGACACCCCTGTGCTGGGGACACGGGCTGCTCTTTTCCGCCTGTCAAGAAGCCTCGAGTGCTCTGGGAACCGCGCCTGAGCTGGGGCGCAGGAGAGAAATCTTTTGTTCTTCACTGTGCGTTCGATGATGCCTCTGAGGCAACAGTGAAAGTTCGTAATACATCCAGACTGCAATTCCCACCATGGTTTCGAGACCATGCTTGCGGGAGCAAAACACCACCTGCAGCTAAGGCAAAGGAGCTTGCTCTCTTTCCATTTATAATTTATATAACGCCAGAAAAAATTGAACAGTATGATCAAACAGGTAATGGAAAACCTGGTAGTTTGGATACACAGTGATACAACAATTCTTTTCTTTTTTTCCAGTTTAACATTCAGTAGTTGGATTAACTTCTCCAAAACATAAGCAATGCTCTGAAATGAGAGCAAAGCCCTGTTCTCAAAGGATGACACTTAGGTCATTTCTAGATGAACATTTGCAAATGCTTCATCTCAGTCCTTGCATAAAATAAGCCTGATTCAACACTACACTGAGGAAATAGTTTTCCTGGTCTTGTGTGCCATCTTAATCTTTTGAACTATGAAAATGCAGTTGATTCAAATCAGATGGATATTTGCCAAAGAGTGAACAGAAGAAGTGAGGCAGTGATTTTTGAATCACCCACTCTTCCCAAACATAATGTCAATAATTAAGAATAAATTCAGTGGATAAATGTAATTTTGTTTGCATATTTGCTTAGAATACATTTCATTGCAAACTACAAAGTATTACAGTGCATTTTGGAGAGTAATTTTACCATTCTTTGAAATTATTTAGGATGCTTTTTTCCCCAATATTGGGGAGTAGAGGTTTAAGGTTTTCTTTCTTTCTCTTTCTTTCTCTTTCTTTCTTTCTTGCTTGCTTTCTTTTCCTTCCTTCCTTCCTTCCTTCCTTCCTTCCTTCCTTCCTTCCTTCACTCCTTCCTTCACTCCTTCCTTCACTCCTTCCCTCCTTCCCTCCCTCCTTCCTTCCCTCCTTCCTTTCCTTCTCTCTCTCTTTCTCTTTCTTTCTTTTACCTTCCCTTGCTGGACCAGGTTTCTGGGAGTTTTAGACTGTTGAATGTGTATTTCAATAAAGGAACTGCCTTAAAGAGCATGCATTCCATTCTGCATTTGCCTTCCTTTGACACAGTACCCCAGGCCCCTACATGAGAATAGGGTTTCCAGAAAAATGTCATGGAATCATAGAATGGTTTGGGTTGGGAGGAACCTTAAAGATCCTCTACTTCCTGCCCCATAGTCATGAGCAGAGATCCCTTCCAGTAGACCAGGTTGATGAAAGCACTATCCAACCTGGCCTTGAACACTTCCAGGGATGAAGGAATCACAGCTTCTCGGGGCAACCTGTTCCAGTTCCTCATTATTCTCACAGTAAAGAATTTCTTCCTAATATCGGATCTAAAACTATCTCCTTTCAGTTTTCAGGCAACTACCCCTTGCCCTATCCCTACATGGCCTTGTAAAAAGTCCTTCTCCAATATCAATGTCAATATCAGAATATAATTCATAGTTATTAATTGTTTTTCTTAATGATAAACAGCATCACAAAACCTGGTGATTCCAAAACCTATGGTGAATCTGTACTTGTTCTGTGTTATCAGTTTTGTAACCTCTTCATGCTAACAATCAGTAGAAAAAGCAACACTGGAAAACAATTTTGAATAAGCAGTAACCATTAATTTGTACTTTCCTAATAAGGAGATAAAAAGTATCCACAGCACTAGAAAATTGCTCCGATATAAGCCAAACTTATGAAAGATTGTACACAAAATGCCACAATATAAATTCTAAAAAAGCAACAGGTTCACTTCAATGATAACTCAACCAGAACTTACACAGTCTCCATGCTTATGGTCTTCCTTAATCCCTTTGCTGCAGCTGTGTATATTTATGCAATAGCACAGTCTTTCATAGGAAGTTGATTTAAATAGGAGGAAAAGTGGAATGTAATGAAAAGATACAGGTACTTCATTCAAGCTCATAGAGTTGATAAAAAAATCAGAGATACTGCTTTATACAGTGCCATGAATATCCACTGTAATGGCTCTGCATAATTATGATCCTTTCAATAAATATGAAATGCACTATAACATTTACACCATAAAGAATGTTTTAGCCCTTGCCTTTCTATAGTTTATGAGTGCCATCCTTTATGATCAAATAACAGTTACTGACTGTGGGTGGATTAAAGCTTAAGAACTTTTTTCAATATGAATGATAAAATACTTTTTTTTCTTTTACAGTGAAATGTTAAAATTCTGGTAAAAGCATAAATTGTATTAAAATAGAGCATTCTGTGAATAACAACAGCATCATAAAAAGGCAAGAAAATAATGCATTCATTTTCTCTTTCTCTTATAAAATCTATAAACTATAGAGCCCTTCAGGGACCATTAGATATCAATTATAGTATGAAAAGAAATATCTTTTAGAGAGGAAAATTAATCAGCATGAGTCCCGTGGATCTGTTAACTACAGATAATAATTACTGAATATTTTTTAGGACCCAAAATCAATGAACTGAAGTTCCTCTTCCTTTGTGACCTCTCCAGACTTTGTAAGACATAGCAGGACTCTCTTTAATTATGATTAAAGTCATTCAAGTCAAGTCGCACTCCAATGAGCTGTACAAAAAGAAAAGTTTAAATTTAAACTTTTTTACCAATTTGACTCAATTGTAATTAATATATATATTTAAAAGCCCTATTCCTCACCAAAACAAAACAACCACCTCTGCGAACTTCTAGTGTCTGCCTCTATTCAATCAAGTTATCTATCTATCTATCTATCTATCTATCTACCTACCTACCTACCTACCTACCTATCTATCCTATCATCATTAGCCCTAATAACACAATATCAGTGTTACTGGCCAGCTTTTAGACACTAACACAATTGCCAGGTGTGTGCAGGGCTTCCTTGCCCATTCAAGTTGGGGCTGACTATTCCACAGCCAGCAGGCTCTCTGTGTGGGCAGACTGCAGAGGTCCTCATGTCCTTGTCATCAGGATGCTCACGTAACTTAGATCCTTCTCTTGCTCTGGAAGACAAGGCTGACAGCCTAGAAGGTGAAAACAGGATACCAGACTTTTTACCATTTCTGCCTCAGGGCCAGATCCAAACAGTTTCAAACGGTGAGATCACATTTTCTAGCATCTTTGGCCATAGGACTAGCGCTCTTGCACTTTAACATCTGAACATCAAACCAATAACTCAGGCTGTGGGCTTATGCACATAATTTAGAGTGATCTTGCTCATTTTTATTCCCCAAAAGATTCACTTTTCACACAGATGCACTGTCCTGTCACTTCAGTGGCATAAAATTATTTATCATCCCTAAAACTGGAATTATAAAATACAGACACACACCCTAAAGGAATAAATTCATAGCATTTTAAGCAAGAAAGAGATCCATTCCCCTCATTTTGAGTCTTTTTCACACATTATGTTCTACATTGGGCCTTGGCAGGATGAGATATGTGTGTTCTGCTGGAGAGGCTGTCTTTCAGATTTTCAGATAATGAGACATAAGGCCAAAACTGTCACTTACATCACTAAAATACCTCATAGCACTTCTTTAGATGCGTTTCCAGGACATAGAAAGAATTGTACCATACAGAAAAAGAAGAACCAAATAAATACTCTTCTAAACTATAAAATTACTCTTAGTAGTCTGCAGAGGTGGAAAACTACAAAGATCAGTAACTTGGATAACTCAAAGATAAAGCTCTGAAATAAAAATAAGTGAGAAAAGGAGCTTTGGTTTTCAGAGGCTTCCACAGCACAAACAGAGAACAGAAGTTAGTGTAAATTTTTATTAATTTGTCAAAGGTAAATTGAGTTACCTAAACAGAACCCTCAGCAGACTCTGACTTAAAAACTGACTAAAGACTTCTAATGAGCTATAGAGAGAGGTCTGATGAAGTCAGCTGTTGAGGTAACTTGATAAGCAGATGCAATACTAATTTAATAAAAGATTTTTTTCCAGATGTAACAGAACACAAATCAGAGAGATGCCCACCAAAAGGCATAGTTACAGAAAAAAAAATCAGAGAAATATTGTTGTACATAATTTTTGTCAATAAGTCCAGATTATGGTAATATATTAATATGGTGCCTCCTATTTATTCTCCTTGTCTTCTAATAGAAGTAAATATCTTTTTCAGCCACAAAAGTATACTAAGGAGTGGACTCTGTGATAGCACAAAGTCTTAACAAAATTTAATCACTCAAACAAGCTAAGCATTGAATTTATACGAAGTGATGAACACGAATACTTCTAAATATTCTTTTATATGCACAAACAGCTTGACAGGTTTCTCTGAACAATTTGTGATGCTACTAGAAATGCATTCTTGACAAGACTGTAAAATGACACAAACATGTAACTACATATTGCAGTGACTTCCACCATAAAATCATCAGTTACTGTAAAACAAAAATATTTCAGAGTTCTCTCAAGATTACATCAAAATACAGCTGATGAAGTACCAGATCTACTAGCTACAGCTTGCTTTCTCCTACATTTCTGATAGCAAATCCTAATAGAAAATTTTGGGTGCTGTGATAAACTGTGTAAGCTAAGGGAAACAAGTACAAAGCCATTAATGAGAAGATCTGAATATCTGTTGATTTAACACATAAAAAAATAGATATTGTGTCATTCTCTCAATTTTCTAGAACATCCACACTTGGAAGTGGTAGTTCACAGAATGCTTGCTGTGCTCCTATGCCAGACAGGGAGCCAACAGAATGCAGAGGATTTTCTTCTGAAGTTACATGTAAATTCCTAGATATGCATGAAAACAAGTTTCCCAAGCAGAATAAGATTATTGTTTCTAATGGCTACTGTTTTTCTGTGAAACCATAATGTCCTTTCCCACCCCCAAAGTCCAAACATTTCTCTCAGTTGGGAGAACTGCACAGTCACAAGGAATAAAGTAACTTTACATAAAATAATTTTCTGACTGAAAGCTTCATTTTAGTAAATGATTTCCTGATGGCTTCTTTGACTAGCATTTCCTAAAAGCAACTGCACAGTAAGGTCACACATGATATTGACAAACCTATCTGTATGAAAAGTACAGGCATACAGGCACAGTTTATAAATGTATTCACCAAGACTTTTGGAAACATATAGTCCAAAAACTACTGTAGAAAGCCTACAGGCTTCATATATCTGCTTTAGATTAGCAGATGTTTGTCAGATCATTAAAAGTGGCTCCAGTCAGCAGGCCCATATTTTCAAATCACCAAGAAATTTATTTTTCAGACCACACCAAGTCAGTTCCTCAACCAGCATAAATTATTACAATGTATTTAAAGTCATTCTTGCATGACAGTCTGTATATGTGCAGTATACCTACTGTACTATGCATACACTATAACTACCACAGATACAAAACACGCTTCACTGCTTTATCAGGCCTTCTTTGAAGGCACCATAATGCTTTTAGTTGCATATTCTACAAGGACTGTGATAGCTAAAGTTATCTGGTGTGTGAGGATGCTTCTTACTTTGTTATTCACAGAGTTACTGAATTGATATCTGAGCGCAGACCCTTTAAATTTAATTCTAGACATTTTTACAGTGAAGAATTCTCATCCAAAAAAAAGCCAAGGCACCAGAAAGGTCTGGCTGATAGGAATGATGGAGAGATCAGTGGATATTACTAGTGGAATGGATTGGGGTCATGAGTATCCAGATTATGCACTGACGCTCTGGCATAATCTTTGGCACATCTAAGTCTCTTCTGTCCACAGTGTTCACTGAAGATGTGTTGCAGCTGGTGCACAGGGAACTGGAGATCATCCATGTGTCACTCATGCTTGCTGAGAGACTTAGCTATTTTAGCTCTCAAACACAGACACTGATGATCTGGGAAATGAGATGAAGACTGAACATAAAATTAGCATCACAGTGACAAAGGAACATGTCAAGAATATTTCAAAAGTCACTGAAGTTGCTAATTTGTGGTAACATATCTCCTTTGCTATTCTACTGGAACAAATACAGGATTAATATTTGTAAATTCATATTTGATTGGGAAAAGAAAGCATGAGCTGTCAGATTAGTATTTATGTGTTGTGGCAGAGAGATCAAAGTGAATTATGTATATGACAATGTTGTAATTACTTTGTTCCTCGTGAAAGTGCATTTTGTCCATATACAGTATACACCTCCTATTTATTATCTTTGTTGATGGTTCTTTATTTCTTGCCCTCTCACTCCCTCTTTCTCCATCATCATTGCTACATATTTCTGAAAATGTATACCAACAGTGTTGAATTAATATGTATGGTTTTCTAGTGAAGGTAAACAACTCTACTGAAAGTTTGACAGAATGTAGAAAGTTTAAAGCAAAGCCTTTCTACACTGTTACCTACTGATAAAGTTCAGGCACAACTTTTTCTGTGCATCAATCTTCATCCTTTAGAAGACCCACCAAAGTCATTTATGACTACATATGTGAGTCCTAATATGAGGTGCGATCAACCCAAGGGAAGAAGTAGGAAAAGGAACACATTTTTGAAGCTTACTCCATCACCAATCTCAGTGGAAATGATTGTCAAATCTGACAAAACTGGGGGAACCATTTTTTACCATGCAATCAGGCAGCACATGACAGATGGCAAGGTATGAGAGAGTCTTTTAGTGAGAGACTGTGTCTGAGTACTGACAGATTCTATGACTGAATGTGTTGTGAGGAACAGCCGGCTTGAGCAGTCAGCTTGAGGGAACTGCACTGTTTTGCTTGTTAAAAGAGTCTATTTGCCTTTTTTTTTTTTTTTTTGTACATGTCTCAACCAAATCAAAGATATGAAGTAGTATATAGGATGAGCAGGAATAATCTGAATAGCTGATCCACCATAGAAAATTCCGGGTTTGCAAATTATTTAACCAACACTGAAAAATGATTATGCTTCCTAGGGCAGTCCTTAAAGTGATAAAAAATACTTACCATCATCAATAAGCTGCAACCATTTAACACAAGTGAACGCATGAATTTTTTTACTTGGAAATTTATAACTTGCTTTTGAATTCTTATCAGTTAACAACACAGAGCCCCACAACATTAGGGAATTATTACAATGCCAAAGACTACACCATATTCACCACCAAGTGTCATTAATCTTTTAAATCTTCAGAATGTAAAAAGGTCAGAAATTATGTTTAAAATTTTTTAGCTATATCAATATCAAGTGACCTCTAGGTCACACCACCCCTTTCAGAGGATGGCCAGAGTGACTATGACCTCTGCTTTTCAACAGAGCTTCATTTTAATCAGACGACCCTCAACTTCCAAAAAAATGCAGGTTTTGTCAATTTTGATTACACTTGTATCTATGTCCCCGCAGAGAAGGAATCTTCTTGGAAGGAACTGGCAATGGATTTAGAGAAATATATATCCCACTGTCCTCACAATCCTTGTCAAGTTTTGGCAAATATTCCTATTCTGCGAATAAATCAGAACTTAGCTGAAACCCTCAGCAGCAGAAAATTTATTTTCAGTGGAAAGATGGACACCTATGTGTGGACCTTATAAATTATAAATCTATAGTTCACTACAGTTTTTACTTAACCTGGTCTTTCAAAGCATCATCTGTGAGTGCTCAACAGAAAGGTGAAGGACCAACTGCAAACTCAAATGTTTTAACAAGCCACAAATGTACAGTCATAACTGAAACTGTTCCTGAGTCTCGCAACTATTTAGCCAGGTTTATGCCTTGTCCACATCCTCTAAGCTGTGTAAATAAAATATGCCTCGATTTATATAAAATTTAAACAATCTCATTAGCTGCATGTCCTTTTCCTGTTTTGGTCTGCATTCTGTGATTAAATGTTGCTGCCCCTTTTAGCAAAAACACCTCTTCTAAGTTCAAAACTTCCAGAATTTCTCCCCACATTAATGTTTTGCCAGAATTCAGAATATTTCAGAGGAATTTTGACTAAATAGAGACTCTGAGCAATGTATAAATGTACAGAAATTCGGCTACATTCCATATCTCTTTGTATATGCACTTTATACGCACCTCTTTCTCTCAGAATGTTATACACTGAAAAAAACAAAGGGACACCAAGTGAATTGCTAGTAAAAGAAAATACATCATGAGGGCAATGGAACTAATTATTCTTATTTTGTTCCAGAAAATTTATAAAAGTTGTCCAGATACATACACTTGGAATTGCCAACACTATTTCACAATAACACAGTCACACAGCAGTGTCAGAACAGGCCAATAGCTGCATGTCATCACAGGCCTCACCATTTTTCTCTACACTTACTTTTTTTTTTCTTTTCTTTCAGGAAAAGGGTCTGGTACTATCAGAGGAAGTCAGAACAGCTCCAATTTTTCACACGTCCTTCATGTTATTCAGATTCTTTCTCCCATGGTTGTCCATGTTAACTGCTCACCAGCTATGCTATTTAACAGTCCAACTGTTAACTCCTTTAGTTTGCTTATCCTTATTATCTTTCTCAAGATGCCTACAAGGTTGCTAAGACATACTTTCCAGAGAGCATCTCTGGCCACCTGAGATTCTAATGCCTGCACTCTAGCATTAAAATAATCATCTACAGAAAGTATTAGGCTATAGATCAACACTATATCTTACAGAAATCTTATACTGTGACTAATATGAAGATGTAATACGTAGAGATCAGAAGACTGTTTTAAGCATAACATCATCTTCATGAGATATTTTTACCTGTTAAGAGAGCAAAGGTCTCACAAAACTTAGGGTTGGAATCTACTCTTCAAATATAAATTTTGGAGCTTAAAGGAATCAAAACTGTAGTTATCACATATGGCATAGAAGAAAAACAGAGATGATATCATCAATCAAGCTAAATCACTTAAGTCATACAAATGCATTCTCATTTAGCTGTATCCTAGAAGAAAAGCCCGAAGTTACCCTTCCTCATCAGTGATGATTCCAGCATCACGCCTGAGGTAAGGACAATATATGGTCAAAAGTTGTCATGGGCTCTTCACCTGCCCTCCTTTTAGTCCAGATCCTAAAGGAGAAAAGAAAATCAGCAGGGGAAGTGCTTTTTATTTAAATGGAAAGACAGAGAGAGCGCTGCAGGAAAGGAAGAAGAGAATTATTTGAGTTCTTCCACTTACTGATGTCAGAATGTAAAGAAAAAGTTTTTTGCTTCCCACAGCAGCAGTTATGAGCTGTTTACAGGGTGTGTCAGATGGGTCAGTCAGCCTCTTGCTTTTCATCCTGTAAGCACAAGCTACTCTGCCTACCTATGTGCTTTTAAGACACATTATTTGTCATTCTGAAACGTGGCAAATCCCTGAGCACTGGTAATGACTTGCTTGTCAGTCTCAACCTTCTCACAGTGTAAGGAGGCAGGAAGGAAGGAAAAAAATGTTTAAATAAGCCCGCTATAGCTTAGAAAATGTGCTGAAGTCATTAAGCATGAATAAAGCAGCAGTATTTTAAGTCATTACTCAGTACCAATGAATATGTTATTATGGTTTATTTTCCAAGTAAACTGAGGTGAAACCTGCATTACAGAGGGCTATTTGACAGAGCATAGATGCATAAAGCACCTAAGCTCACAGAAGAACTTGCTGAAGAGGCTAAATGTCACTGATGCCGATGTTCAGAGCAAACATCTGCTACTGAGAGGTTCATGTTTGCCTGAGGGTCTGCTTTTGTTTTCTCAGGCTCCCTAAAACTCGGGCTGAAGTCGGCAGGGATCCAGGGCATGCCTGAAGCACAGGAAGTGTAAGATGCAATATACTCAACTATCAGGTCTCTCTCAAGGAAATTCACATAGGGATTTCAGAGGAAAGCACGTAGCTGTAGAGAACACACAGGTGACATGCTGTGGGCAGGGACCCCTGCCATGGCAGTGAGCTGTGCTGAAGCAGGTTCAAAAGCAGGGGCAGACACAGGTGGGAAGGGTGGGTCAGCCAAACACTGTCTGGGATCTCTGCACTCCAGGTTAATGATTGCCCCACGCTCTTCTACAGCCCTACTTAGTACATGCATATTCATAAAATCTGTGACAGTTCACTGTCCTGTGTCCCGGGTCTGTGGACAATGTAGGGGCAAAGAAAGTTGAAACTTGAGCTTCTCAAAGAAGAGTTTTCTGAGGCACAAATGAAGTTATATAAACAGACAGAATCTACTTATTAAAAGTACACAGAATTTGTTTTCTGGAGGATAAAGAGGCAGTTCTGCCTTGTTTAAGGAGGCCCCACTGTCTCCTTTGTTAAGGGAGAGGTGTCTTCCAGAGCTGGGGGGCCTGAGTGAAGAAGAACAAGCAGACAGGGCACACCAGAGGATCCGCCTGAAAACAACGTGCTAAATCCTACAGAAGGGCACACAGCAAGAACAGAGAGAGCATGGAAGACCATCTGAGTCCCGAGATAAGTGAGGCAGTAGCTTCAAGGGTACCTTCTGCCTGCTTCCCAGGAGTGCTGTCTTGCAACCCCAGTGCCTTGCTCAGTGAAAGCCATGGTTTTGTCCTTAGCTCCTAGGACTCTGCGGTTTCAAAGGCATGCTGCATCCAGGTCATGTTTCCAAAACTATAAGCAGCAGGGAGAGGAATCATGTCTCTCATCAACACTGATGTTCTGCATGCAGAGGAGGGCAAAGCTGGATCCCTACCCATAACTGGCAAGCAGCTTGACAGATCTGTCAAGCACTGCCCTGAGGTAGCCCCCCTGTTAGAGAAGAATAGCTACTAAATTATATATTACTTCTTTAGCAAAATTATTCTTCTGAATATACAAAGAATTCATTATAACATATCACTTTCTACAGAGTCTTCTTATCCTTTTTTGCAACAGTCATGGAAATGAAACAAAAATGCTAGTTTCATGTATATTTTTTTCTACAATACTTTCTAATTAAAAAATGAATTGCAAATGTGATTTAATTTAATTGTCCCAAATTGCACTGTAAATGCTATAAAATTAAATAATCACTCCTAAATGTCATTTGATTACATAAATTTATCATCTACCAAATTTATACTACATTCCTCAAGCGTATATCCTCTTATACGAACATTGAAGTGTATATATTTACCTGGATTTCTCACTTTTATTTACCTTCTGATTTGAAATTATTAATTCAAATCAGAATTTGAATATTGGACATTGGAATAATGGACCAATGTCCATTATTGGAATATTGGACATTTGAATAATGATTTCAGAAGCCAAAGTGCTATTTTGAGAGTTTAAACTCAGAACTTCAGAGAGATGCTTCCCTTCCTAATTGACAAGTCATTGTAAAATGGACATAAAAATAAAAGGAACAGTATTCCCTTTTTTAAATGCTTGGAAACCTATATTAGAGTGGGAGAGTACCACTGCACTTAAGAAAATGCAAATTTTACTGGCTGTAGACATTCAGGTAAGCACAAAATAAACCTTGCAACTTGAAAGAAATGTAGACAATCACTTCAAGAGTGATCACAGCCATTACACATGCTGCTGTATAAACCATGGCACAATCACCCATGTCCTAAATGAATTTCTGAACATACAGACTCTTATTTTATGAGTAATCTATTGTATGTTGATAGCTATACACAGTAGCTCATTTTGTACATTATTTGTAGCTCTCTATGAAAATTAAACTGTGTTTCTTCTGTGTTATGAATCAGATTGCTATTGCTGTCAACACCCTCTGCAAATTATGCAAAAAATCTTGCAAATTTTTGAGTTGCATTCAAAACTCATCTTCACTGGAATATACGTGTAAAAATAATAATAGAAAAAAAGAATTTAAAAGGTCAACTGATACAAGAAAATTATTCAAAATTAACACTTCTGCCTGCTTTTATGTGGTATTGCAATATAAAATGGCAAGCTGTAAACACAACCCTTGTGCACAGTACACATTTATCCCTCCTAACACCAGACAGGCTATGAGGAGAAATAGGGCAGAGAGGTTCTATTTTGCTCATGCAGAACTTTGCTCATGAGTGAAAAAACATCCAAATGGATGTCCAACACCAAATACAGGCATACATATGGGCTATGAGCCAGCATAAACTCGCTCAGTTTTTATTATCTCATAGTTTAGTAGCACCTATGACACAAACCACTCAGAAGCTGGCAGATACAAATGGCTAATTTAAAGAGTTCGGCTTGAACTTGGAATTCTTCTTGGTTCAGCTGGATTCTCCAGTTAGAGAAGAAGTGTCATACACATCTGTAAAACAGCAAACTTGCATTTTAAAAAATTTAAATAGTACCTTTGGGACTCCTCACTGATTAAACTTAGCAGATTGATACTTCCTCACTTTGAATCCTGATCTATCACTCAGGTTTTATGTTGATGTCAAGAATGCTGAGGTAAGCTCAGCATTTTATGCTTTGTACCTTCAGAAAAAGATTTTATTTTATATTCCTCTGTAAAAAGACAAGTGCAGAGACTACCATTTATATAATCTAACTTCCAAACAGATTTACTGACAGCAAAAATGAGCTTACTAATGTTCTGCTTTTACAACTTCCATTAGAACATTATAGAGTAAATTACAAAATGTAATGCTGAACAGCCTGCCAGAATCAAAAAGAAAACAAATCAATAGCAAGTAAATTAATTATCTCCTCATGCATGTATATACATGTAAATAAATGCATACTGTTTATACTACTCTAAAGATCAATAACAAATTTAGCACACATGAATTGTGGAATATGTATGTAATAACAGCACTGTCAAAGGGAAATAATTAATCACATATATAGACTGAAATCCTAGGACAGTATTTTGAAATATCACAGAATGATAATGGCATCCTGATGTCTATTCTGGCTTACATATAAGTAAAATAAAATATCAAAAGTAATACTCTCAACATACTAAATATAGTACCATGAGTCTGAAACAGTTGGAGCAATTTAATACACTAATAAATGTACTAACAAAGCTAAATTTTCAGAAAAAACTAGGAAAAAGGTTTAAAACTTCTTAAAATGAATGTACCTGTTAAATGTTAATCCTATAAATCCCTAATAATCACTACTGGTGGATTTAGACCAGGTTTTTAGACCACGTTTACAAATTATCCTAGCATCCTTCCTTCCATCATTTCCCTCCCTAGTTCACCTTGTCATTGTGTTGACAATGACAACACACCTTGCTACTCTTCTTCCAAGGAGCAGTGGAATTTAACCCTTCCAACCTAATCCTTCCCTGTTATGTCAGTAAATTGCACATTTCTTTGTTATAAATCTAGCATGCTTTGTATCTTCTCATTTTATCTCGGACTCCATTGCAAAGGTCTCCTTACAGTTTAGCAAAACTCTGGCACAATCTAGGACCAAAGGAGTACACATTCAGTTCCACGCCACTGCAAGCAATGACACTCACCTCTATATCAAACACTAGCCTGGATGCAATGACTTCACTGTCCAAAGAAAGCAAAGAGTCCAGGGGAGGAGAAGTGCAGAGTCTGACAGTTCTCTACTCAGGTTGTCCTTTTTCCCTGCCTGAGGAGTAGAGGAGAATCTGGGTTTTTCTGGCTCCTGTCCTAGCTCAGATAACCTGTTACATGTTATGGCTACTACACAGTGATGTGAGCAATAACTGTCCCTGTATGACAGGCATTAACAAGTTTATTTTATTCTTATTCTTGTACCAGTAGCCTTGTTGACCAGTGTCATCCATCACTCTAAGGAAATCTGTGACTTTTCTAAGCTATTCGTGTTGGGTGATCTCCCAGATAACCTTCTTCATCCAAGTCCTACCAGAAAGTACAGTTAAAGAAAAAAATGAAATATCCACATTGTCTCGCTATGACTCTGTAAATACCCATATCTGCTTTCACCAACAATGGATGCATCTGCTGCATATTTCTAGAGTTTTGACTCATTCACTGAATGCTTCTCTGAAAGGCACATAAAAGCAACATATGAAGCAGGAGAACTTTCATAAAGAGAATTTCAAATATAATCTCTCCTCCTTTTCAAGGACTTCCTCAAAATTCTAATAGTTTTTGATCATATATTCAATTACTTTATAAAAAGCTATGACTGCAAACAGAGCAAGCATTATCATGGTCGCAACCGAACTGAGTCAGAAGCTGCAGTTTGCATTTGCTATAATGAACAAAAATAAGATGGATCTACAGGATTATGTCTTCATAATCAAAAGGAAATATACTTTTATTTGAAAGGTCATAACTAGATAAATAAAGTCATAATCACTGCAAACTGTAATACTGGAAGAAAATATTTCATAGCTTATCTGAGGAAGTTTATAGAAAATTGAGTAAAGTTTCTTAACTTTCTTCACAATACCTCTAAAGGTTATCATTTTTTAGAGGAACTATTAACCAACAGATGTACCACCATGTATAATGAGGTGAAAACTAGACAGCTGTAATGAACACAATTATAAACACATTCAAAAAGCCTAAGGTTTAGGAAAAGTTACCAATCCCATATCTACTAGAACAACAGTTTTTATTCATGAGTTCACAGAAATACGCTGTGTAGTATTTGAAAGACAGATTGAGTTACAAAAGCATGTGTCTGAACCAAGGTAGATGTTTTTGACATAAGCTTTCAAAAGTATAGACTATATTTTTATTTCTTAAGCAATTCTTAATTATTATCTCCTATACTTTAATGTAGTGTTCAGTGTCACAGGCTAGTAAAGTACTTTTTTAGTCTATAAATCAAAATAAAAACTGTCTGTGCTTTAAACATTACAGTCAGAAGATAGTTCTCTAAATGTCTAAACTAATTACAGAAGGGTTATTGTTTCCTGCACCACAGATACAGGACGCTTTGTTATTTCAGCTGTCCCTTGAGTAGGAAAGTTTCTTACCAAACTTCTCTAAAAAACAAGCAGCACTTTTTAACAGATAATTTCAATGACACCTATTGTTTCTCATAGCAGAAAGAGGACCACCACAACACCTCAAGAGTTATTTGACACCACGTGGGGGAAATTTTTAACCGGAAATTAATATTAGATGCATATTACAGAATTTACCTTTCATAAGCTGAGAGATAAAAACTAGCCAGTAAATAAATGAGCAGCATGCATAAACATGCATAGATCAACACTGTACCTTGAACTATCCAGAAGATAACTATAGCCCCTACAGTTCCTCACTTTATTCAGACAGAACCTTATAATTCAGCACTGACGTAAAATTCAAACACACTCAAAATTACTTTTCCCAGAGTACATCAAATCACTGCAAATGACCTATTGGTAAATACTCATTTTTTTTGCTTCACTCTGTAATTAAGAAGTAAATTTATTCTTACAGTTTTATTACACTTTCTTTTCTTCCTTTTTTGGAGATGCTGTTATATTTTGCATTGATATTACAAGTAAATTTTTCTTTAGATGGAAATCAAATCTAGACTATTTTAATAACACTATGAAACAAGCAGGAATTAATCTTAACATGTTTTAAACATTCTACTACAAAATCATATATGTAAGATTCCAATTTAAATTTGAGACATTTTATTTATTTACTTACTTAGTATATTAGATATACTTCTACTAACTTTAATTTGTGTATATTTCATTCCTTTTTATAATATAGCCTCTAAAAGATAAGACATAGGAAATTACCACAAAAGTTTACTGTGCCTTCAAACCCTCATGATATTCTCTCAGATGCATGTTAGGCAATTTCAGGTAAAAAGTCAAGTAAGTAAAATAAATAATCAGCTATACCTAAACAATGTGTGAGAATAGTTAGGTTGATGTATTCATAATAAAAAGTACTAAGCATTTATGAATGATGTATAATAGACAGTTTTGCACAGAAAATTCCTCTGTGATTTAGAAATCCAGTTCAAGTTTACATTCACTTTGATGATTTCATCCACTTTGCTTCTCCACAATGATTCCTCTGCACATTTGTGAAGAAGCATATTATCACCCTAATTGTCCTAATATCTCATCATATTTACTGTTGAATTCATAATAATGATGAACCCTCTCAGCCACCACAATTGATGTATTTATATTTTATCTTAATTTTTTTTTAAATTTTCCAATTTCTTAGTGTTGGAAACAGAATGGTATAAGGGAGTACTTAGAAGAGACAGTAAGTACAAAAAGAGAAAATAAGGAAAAGACTGAGAGAAGCACAAAAGAAACAAAAGAAAGATTAAAAACTCACATAGAATATGGATATTAAGAAAAGGTAGGAAAGATTCAGGCTGAAAAACTAGCATTCACTGACAAAAGGTCAATAGCTCAGTTTTCAATCATCAAATCAAGTTAAATTCCCACTTAATACTGTAAATCCAGCTTGGATTCCTCTGCTTGAAGAGCACAGCAAAAAGATAGTAACTATCATAGAAGCACAGCATGTCCTGAACTTCTTTCTAATTGATTAAGTACACACAGAACTGTGAAGGAAGGAGAGAGAGCTTGTTCATTCTGGTCTGCACAGATGTAGAACAGCAAGTTCTCTGTCAAATCTGCTGACATCTGATGGTTCCTCTCTCTCCACGAGAACACAGGCCTTTGCATATGGAAATAGTTGGCAGGAGGAAACCTGATAGTGACTCCATACAATCCCTCCTTCTTATAACTCCCTGAAAGCAGGAGCGTTCCACATCAGTTACAAGCAGCTTCCAGCAAAGATGAGAAAGTCTGCAATAACACTTGCAGCATGTTCTGTCTGCAGTATAACATTTGCCTTCAGGGAAGATTTTTAGAGTCTGTAGAAGCCTAGCAAGAATTTAGGCTTTTGTTCAGGAAAGTACTTGAGTACATACTAACTGTTACTGAATTCAGCATTATCTAAGCTTGTGCTGAGCCTTTAATGAGCTGGGTGGTGTTCAGAATGTGCTCAAATGTGGCTCAAGTACATCACTGAAACAAGGCCTCGATTGTTGTAAAGCGGTTTTGTTTAGTTTGAGGGTCCTCTGCATGTAAGTAGTTTCCAAACTATGGAAACAGACACTACAACAATTAATCCTACGTATGTTCAAGAAATGTCAACAATTTTTAAAATATATTTGCTCTGAATATTAAAAGATTTCATAGTAACAAATTCAAAAATAAATGTACGTGAATTATTTATTTCTGTTACTAACTTATTTATAAGCTATGGGAGTCACCCACCTAAGCAATAAGTATTCTTTGTGTAAATAATTTACATTTTTTAAATTGTTACAAAATGTGTGATGACTTGTTTATGCAAAACCTTATGGAGATCATTGTTAGGATGGCATAACTGAAAGCCATTACCTACACAGGAAAATCAGGTGTTTAGCAAGTTTCATATACTTACAAGCTAGAAAAAGTGCAAATATTAATGTTCCCATAACAAAATAGAATAGGTTTTGTTCATATGAATAGGTTTTGTTCATATACTTGTCTGCATACATGCAAAAGTGCACATATGTGTCTATAAATAAACATGTATTTTTATATATAACTGTGCAAGGAGGTTGATTTTCCTATTAGCACATTTTGACATGATTGATATTCTGAATCACTGTTAATATTGTTCTCCTTGATACAAGACTCAATTGGATATTGAATCTCTTGCCTGCTTTTTCCTTTAATTTTCAAAACATCTCTACAGAGTCCCTTCAGGACATACCTTTGAATCTCCTCTTTAAATGTGTGAAGAACTTCAAAGTTCTGTTAGTAATTTATGTATAGCATGATGAACTGGGGTCAGTTCACAACTCAATTCTGAAGACAAGAAAATTAGATGATGGAAAAGACAACTTCATATAAAATGCCTCCTTGCTCAAAAGTTCACACACAGGCAGGCTCTGCATGCCTTGTTCATGCAGGCAGTCCCCTTTGAACCCAGACCTCTCATTGCTTTGATATTTTTAAAGTCATTCACACCAAGGTGGATAAATGTCAGAGATGTCAGACCTTTAACCTGGCAGCAATTTATCATGCTGGTTTCACTGAGCCTCCAATCAGACATGGTTCAATGGAGATGGTTTCCAGTTATAATGAGATGACAATGCCAGAGCAGTCCCAAAGCTAACTGGCCAGCTGCCTCTGCAGCATACACCCTGAAGCATTCCTCACTGTTTAGGTCCCGTGTGATGCAGTAGCCGATGCACCACAGGGAGTGCCCCCATGGAGCCTGTCCATCCACCCTGCATGTCTACCTTAACCGCTTGATCCCATCTGCCAAACCACAGGACAGACCACTGAGAGAACAACACAGAACAGTCTCCTTAACAAACAGTCCTGTTGTTCAAGGCCAGTGCAGAACAGACTGTCAGGCACAGTGAATTCTAGCTGTCCATAGAGACTGTGCAGTTCAGTCTCCCCAGCATTCCCATCTGCCAGTCACTGCTGGAACTAGCCATGTCAGGCAAGTGTAGGTTTTGCCCATGCACAAATAATGACATCAAGATTTTCTTGGGTTAAATGGTTCACTTCTGCACTTCAAAACCTAAACGCAGCTTTTTGATATAGCACATTCATGGAGCATACTTGATATAGAATGTCACGTCTGATTCATTTGGCTCAAAATCTTACCTTTATCCATATGTAATATTTAGGAGTACTTGTCTCCACCACAACTTTTGTCTACCAAAAAAATATTCTTTTGAGCTATACAAAAATATTAATGAAACTTTTAATTACATTTCTAAACCTACATCATGTATCTAAATCTGCTTGACAGAGCTGAAAATCAGGTCACCTATTTAAAGTGTAATATAAATTATTTAGAGAGAACATCTGCAAAATTGCAACCTATTTCTTCTTTCCTCTCTTCTGTTTTTAAGTATTCTTCCCACCACCATTTTGACTGTTTCCCTGTCTTTATGGTTTTCAAATACTTAGCCATTATTATTAGCAAAAAATTACACCATACATTTATTCTGGAACAATAAAAATTTTTGGTATTAACTGTATATAAAATGTGTGCTCTGGGGTAAGAAAAATATATTAATTTCTACATTAGTCCACATAAGTCAGTGAATTGGCTAAGTAAAATGAAAGATAATAAAAATGTAGGCAAAGAAATGTGTAGGAGTATACACAGCAGCCATTGTCAATCTGAAAATTTGGCACAAAGGTCCAAACTCTGTCCAGAAGAATGTCTTGTTACCAGTAGTTTTCTTAACTTATCAAGTTGCTCATCAATGACGATTTACTAATGATAATCACTTTTAAATTGTAAATTATGCCTAGATCCAAATAGTGATTTAATGACATAAAACTCAGTATTAATGCTGTAATTACGTCTTTCACTGTGTGCTGATAAGCAGATATTCATCATGGGATGCTCACAGCAGCATGTCAGTTTCTTATGCCATAAAACAAGCTATGAAAATACCAACATACAAAAGAACCTTAAAGAGAGATTTATTAAAACAAATCCATAAATTTCATGGCTTTTCTGAGCTTAAGACCTATCCTCTTAACATTAACAGAGTTGCCTATAATCAGCACTGCTTTTAACTGAAAGTGTCTTCAGCTTATTATTCTAAACAGGTATTTGTGAGGACTATAGAATGGGAAGCACAATTAGAAAACAGCTGCTGTTTAGCATTGGCCATAAAACTTCAAAGTTCCTAGTAGGTGTTCTTTAGAAAAAAGTCAATTAGTAATTTCGAGCAGAACAGAACTCATCACAATTTCTGTGTTCAGTAGCACCAGGGGACTTCTCCTTTGATTAGAATACTTGCAGTGGGGGCTTCCTTTGTATCCTTCATAATGGAGTTTACGTTATAAAGGCTTTTTTTTTAAAGTGCTACAAAACTCAGAGCACCAATAGACAGATCTGTCTCTCATCTTTATCTCAAAGGACACAGATAAAGTCTGTTGTCAAATTAGTCAGTAAGAATGGAGGATAATCCCTAGCAGAGAGGCTGTTAGGCAGATCAAACATGAAAGTGTCTAAACGCAAGGCTCACTTATGTAATTAATTGTGTTCATTGTAGAAATCATGAACCACAAGCACAGTCCCTCCATACTAGGATATTGATCTCCAGGAAACAAACTATATCCTATCTGGCAATTGCCCAGAGATTGCTTCTTAATGTCTCAGCTAGGCATCCAGGGGAGCAGAAAAGCACAGGGAATATATACTGAATACATCTGTAGCCACTGCAAATAGCAGCCCCCACTGGTACCACTGTCAAATTCAATCAGATTACAAGAATGCTGCCACTTGCTTTCAGGTGAGACGTATTTGAAGGCATTTGCCATTCCCCATGTACTGCTTCTGCTTTGCCAGGAGATATCTAAGAGTAAAATTCTCTGATTACTCACCATTGCTGATCAGCAGAGTATGACAATGCAAAAACATGAAATCCGACATTAATAAATAAGAGAATCAGATCTGAAGGCAAAAGATATTAGGCACACAGATCTCCACATTAGAGGCTGAAAGAAAACTATATAGATTACAAATATTATTAAATCAAGCATATTATACTAATCAGTTAAAAGGGCTGCTTTGTGATGTTCACAAACTAGAGGCTGTTTAATTTGTAGTGATAGGAGTACAGAGACACTGACCTAATTTCTGCCTGCTCTAAACAAAGTTTTGTTTAATTATATACCAAGATTTGACATAAACCTAACATGCACTAAAGCAGATGACAGCATGCACTCTTATTCAGAATATTTGTAACATCACACAGCAAAAGTCATGCCAGTTTTTAAGACACTTCAATTCACAACAGCTGGTTTCACCAAACCATTACTGACGGCAAGCCATGATCTGAACCTTCCCACACTTTCCCATTGCAGCTTTGCATTCAAGCTGATGAACAGTGATGCAAACCAGGACTGAGGGCCCTCAGTTAAGGACACGAGTTGTAGAGTAGAATCACCACTGTCCTGCTGCCTGCCCCAGGCACTGGACACAGCGAGGATGGCTTTGCCAGTGCCTGCAGAAGAAATGGTCATGCTCAGCACCATGGACAGAGATCAGGCTACTCCACAAACACCTGGTGCCCCCTTGTTCTTCCACCATTGATTATAAGGCCTTTACATGATATAACTCCTGGAAGGGATGAGAAGAGTTATTCTAAGCTAGCTTCTTCTCTTTGTCTTGGCAAAGACAATAGAGGTTTGCTTTTGGTGCTTGATCATCTTCTTTGCGACACACAGTGTCCCACTGAGCTTATTACAATATATCCTGTTAAACACATATGTGAGGTTGCAAGAGAACACCATGAACTGTGCAATGAACATGCTGTGCAATCAAATAACAGCTTCAATGCAATGCAGAGAGTGTTTCTTTCCCAGAAGTTGTGTTACAGAGAATCTGACATGAATTTTTATTTGTGTTGGGGTTTTTTTATAGAGAGGGTGCTGAATCAATAATTTGATGTTGACTGTTTGGAGGGTGCTAGCAGAGCTACTTCATTTGTAAATAAGCTGATTTCTTTACATATTTAAAAGGTGTGAAGAATAAGGAATATCCTGTGGGTTTTTCATTTACTAGATGAGCAAGACACACATTCAGGTAGGAATGTAAACAAAAAATACAGCTAAATAGTAATGCTGTTCTTTTCTTTTTTACTCAGCACTGATTATCATTGCCTGTGATTTAATTTGCAAGAATATAATTAGGTGTGTATAAACAATGACCAGCAGCTCTTCAGAAGATTGCCTAATATGAATTGATAATGTAAGGAGTTCATAATACCTGCCCACAGTATTGTTAGGGCACACTGAACCATGCATGCTTTTATTCAGTTGTAGTCTGCAGTTCCAACCTATGTGAAACTTTTTAAATGCTTAATTAGCAGTAATAAGGCATCAATACAGCCTCAATCTAATTGAGGGGATGAGACAGCTTTCCAGTTTGGCAGTTGCTGCTGGAGCAGAAGAATGTGCTTATCTTATATTCAGCGATTCATCTTTATTTTCCTGTATCAGAAGGTTTCTGTTGTTTTTCTGTAAGGTTTGCTAAACAAAATTGAAAAAAATCAAACATTTTGTTTTGTTTGTAACAGTTTAATACTCTGAGAAACCGAGTATGAAGTGCTAGTAAGGTATCTTTATAAAATGCCACCAAAAGCACTTTATATACTGCTGCATAAGAACATAACACTTGGAAAATGTTTCTATGTAACAGCACAATGTTATTTTGTAAGACTCAGCTCCTGCAGACTAAAAGGAACCATGTTAATGTCAGGAATGCATGCATGTGGATTTCAGGAAAACAAACTTGCCATGTTTTTTGAACTTCTCAGATTTAGGTTGCTTTCTAATAACCCCATTTTATTTTCCTCAGCCAAGATATAAATTTGCACGTGAAGGAAATCCAAAGCCAAATTAGAAGTATAAATGCAGGAACTACATTTTCAGCTGCCTAAGTACCTTTTGCTTTTTTCATATGCATTGCCTTGTTTCCATAGTTGAAGAAAGGGAATATTATAGGAAGAATCCTAGCTTTTAATGAAAAGCATCTATATTATGAAGAAAATTCACCATCACTTCACCCTGATGAAGTGTAATTTCTTCCTTTGTCATAGTTTCTGCACTTATTTAAGATGCAAAAGCTGAAACTGGTAGAATAAGATGAAAAATTACATGTAGCTTCTGGTAGCAATAGCCACCCACAGAAGCAATCCAGCAAGAACTACAGCCATAAAAAACGAGCATGAGTCTGAATGAAACCTTCTGAGTGCAACATGCTATAAATTTAGCCCCAGTCACATAGCATATTCAAATAAATATTAGATACATTATTCCAAAGAGTGTGTTTTCTTTCTTTTCAAAAAAAATAAAAATTTAATGCTTAGAGAGAATGTCTTTATTTAACTATAATTTCAAGAATTTAATCCAGCAGTGACACAAGTTAAATTTCCACTGATTAAGAAGGTTTTATGGAGGCATAACCAGAGAAAGATGGAATTGAATGAGCTCTATTCATAAATACTGTCAGGACTGACAATCATTTCAACACTGCTGGTTAAGTAAAAGACCACTATCATACAGATTACTATATTCTAGTTAAGGCTTTATGACTCTCATTCAACACCCTTTCACACATAAAATTTTCAAATTGTTGCATTTCCATTCTGCTTTAAATATTTCTTTCCTGTGTCTGTTATAAATAATTTGTATTCGTTTGATTCATTTGAATTTTGTTGAGAGCAGGGAGAATTTGCAGAGGTTTCCTTTGCAATAATAGAAAAATCTTAGTAAACTTTGTCCCATCTGAATAGGAAAAATAAAGAAGAAATCTGAAACAACCTTGACTATTGCACATGGTAATTCTTTCAAGTGGTTAATAACAGGGTTTTATCTCCTTTCTTGTTTAAAATGAATTGCATCAAGGAAAATCTTCCAAGAAAGAGTCCAGAAGTACAAGAAGGTCTCCTGGTTTGGAAAACATACTATGTTATATAATAGAATTTATATTATGAAGTATCTGGTTTGTGAATAATCAATGCACAGAAAGTTTTTCTAGTAAATATCTCTAGCAAATTGGGCAATTCTACTCTTAAATATTATTTGTTTCACATCATTTTGTGTCATCTTTATGATGTGTCTCACAGCTGCTTGTATTTCATTATGCCATTTTCAGACTTTGCTGCTGCATATTGATGTGTGATTTGGTATTAAGTACCATAAAATAGGTGGTGTGTAAGTAAATTACATCAATATCAAAATGAGTAAGACATTATAAATTACATTTATTGCTTCCTCATGTGCTATGATATGCCAGAGAAGTTCACTCAGTATTGATAGTTATCCTGCTTACTTTTGGATATGCCATTAAGCAAACTTCTATTAACTTGAGCTTTTGGAGTAGCCATATGTTAACTTCTTCTCAATCACCTGTGAAACTGTTTTTCTCAAGGCATCACATTACAATCCCATTACAGCAGATGTACATCCTCTATAAGTTAAAAAGCCCAAGTTGAAGGTATGGGTTTTCTAGCAGGATCTACAACTCATCATTTCACCCAAAAAGGCTCTCAGAAATAAGATTATAATCACATTATATTTTACCTGAGTACAAAATGTAAAAATATGGATAGGTCATTTTTTTTCAACCTCTTTGCCCAACATAATGGAATTTTCTAATGTGAAAAAACCTTCTGGTAGTATTGCTGTTCAACTTGCTGCACAAGATCAACAGGGTTTGAATCCAGGTCTGTGATCATTAATTGCCTCAGCACCTTGCTCTGGAAGATTACCACAGACAGAAAGTTTTAATTCAGGAATTTAGATGAGTGAACCAGCACCTTTCCCACATTCACATGGCACTATACTAGCACCTCTCATCATGGAAAGAGTGGGAATTCCTGACTTCTGTGCTCTACTTCCTCAGGTACAATACACACCAAGCTCCACTGCTGCAGATCACCTGCTTTATGGCTAACACAAAAAGCATCAAACAGCTTGTAATTTTAAAACCCTGGAAGTTATGTACATTAATCAGCTCTTTGAAGGGCTTGAATTTATATAAAAAATGTATGAAGAACAAACTGAGAGTGAACATATGCAAGAAATTCCTTGCTGAGTTATATCAAGAATTATATCAAGATGACTATGACCTTATTTTGTTCTGTGACCTCTTTGGGTTCTATGGCTCTGAAAGTAGAATTATATAATTTTTCTATAATTTGGTTCTTTAGCATCAGCTTGTGACTGTGGCATCAGGGTCCAGATAAGAAGGCAAGTAGTAACAAAAACTTGGGTTTATTGCATCTTAAACGTAAAAATTATTGGGAGAGGGTTGCAAATGTGCAATTTTGGAAGAATGGTGGCCCCATCAACAAAAAGGACAAAACATTTCACTGTTTATGCAGCTACGTGGAAATAAGGAGAGTTATGACTTTCTGCAACAGAGCACCAGCCTCTAGATATTTGTACAGTCATCTATACTTAAGTTTTTAAAAAAATTAGGAAGATGTCAGGGTGCTGTAATAGTCCTAGAGGTAAACAGAAGAGTAAACATATTTTCAGAAAGGTAAATCATTTACTATTATTGTATTTCTATGTTAGAATGCTGCATCTAACTTTCTTGGTAAAGTTTCAGAAGCTCCTTACGTCTCCTTTCCGTCATGCCTATACTTTAGAGTAAAAACCAATGTGCTTGTTGCTGGGATTGTTTTTGATCCTTATCTTTATAATTTTTAAGTTAAGTGAAAGAAGAGAGGAAAACTGTTAATATGCAAGGCTTGGGAAGTAGAATGTAAGTCCCTAATAAGTACATCCCCAGGTGCAGGATATTCATGCTTGAAGGCAACATAACTATTTTTGTCTTTTCTTGGATGTTCCATCTCACAAATGCATTCAGAATACAAACATCAAATAGTCAAAAGGATAAAAGCATTGCTGCTTTTGTCTGTTTAGAGGCCACAAACACTACACAAGCCAACTTCAGAAGCCAAGTACTTATCTAAAACAATGAATAATGCCATAAACAAAGCAGTCCTTGAAGAGACAGAAGAGGTTTGTGTTCAGATGTTGAGGAAAACCACGAAAACAGCCTTGGATTTTTCTCTCCCAAGAGTTGAATCTCCAATGTTTTGCTGGAGTTCATATAAAGAAGGAATAAATACAAGTTTTGTTACACTTGCGTAAGTAAAGTTGCAAAGCTGAGATGGGAAAATAAGGGATGAAAGAAGGAGCAGATTATTCAAAAGTTGAAATTTCTGTTCAGCTTGCATTTTCCACATCTATTGTTTCCTTCTTATTCCCCAGCTCAAATACAGTGAAAAGTTGCTCAGATGAGCAGGCAAGAATTACTTAGACACACAGCACAGATTAAAATGGCAAGCTGCCACAGTCTTTAGTACAGAGGCACAGTACTATAATCCTACCAGGCCTAAATTGAATCCAATGTTTATAGGATAACACAGCTAAGGAGAAGGGTTGAAACCAAAATCTTTTTTGTAGCCACACTGTTGGGACGCGCTCTGCCGAGGGCTGGGGACAGTCCCGAGGGCACACAGTGTCCTGCACTGGCTTTCCCTGGTGGTACGGGGGCTGGCTGCCGAGCTGCAGCGCCTTTCCCCCAAGCAGGGTCCCAGCCGTGCCTGGCTGGACAGTGCCGGTTCCTCTGCTGAGTAGGATTGCTCGGAGCCCCGTGGTCTTCGGCAGGTCGGCGAGAACAAAGACCAAGGAGGGGCCCTTGTCCAGTGATTTCAGCTCTTTATTAGGCTAGGGCAGCAGGAGAGGGTCCAGGGAAGGGTCCGGGAGCAGAAGCAGGAACGAGGGTCCAGGCGAGCTGAAGGTTCCGGAGCAAAGAACCCAGCTCAGGGATTAAGAGGGGTTTATATAGGGAAAGGGAGAGGGGATACGGCCAATAGGGGAACAGAAATTACAATATATCCAATGGGTAACCAAGGAAACAAGAACTTTCTGGAACATGACCAAATACAGAACATTACATAACTGAGTGACAAACCAATGGAAACAACGCATGCAAACATCAACCGAAAGGAATGATGGAATGGGTAACAGTGTCACCCTAACCAGAATAGCTGTCTCAGAGGGCAGTGTGCTGAGCTCCCTTCCACCAGTGTTGAGGCTTACATACTGTGGCTTTAGCCACGCACACTGCCACACTTTTTGTCCACTCATCTTAAGTGTCATGCCAAGAGATAGGAGTAGTTTCCCTAGGCCCAAAGGTCTGGCCTTTATACAAAGCTCACCCATGCAAAAACCTCTTGAGAGACAGCTCCTGGCACACTGATGATAGGCTTGGTGTCTTTTATTTTACTTCTGCTGACTGCTTCCACACTGCACCTCACCTCCTCACCCCCTCCTTCAGGCAAGCAGCAATAGATATGAAAGAGCACAGGTTTTATCCTGATGCTATTAAAAGAGCAAAGTTGGCCAGCTCTGGCCCACCTAACCAGTACCACCCAGCAGTATTGTTACCACAGAGGGTATTTTGTCTTCAAATCACTATCTTCTAGGCCAGCTTGTATGAGGTCTAATAAAAGAATTCCTAATGGATCTCTGAGAGAGATCTCACTCCTTCTCTCTTACCTAACAGGAGAAGGGCAGCAATGAGTCTCAATAGTTCTGAGGACTACATTCATTAGGTTTAGTGATAACTCAAATACCAATACACCCTAAAGCTCCACTGCCTACTCATGGCTGCAATAAAAGAGAGAATTTGCCATATTATGAAGGTCAGCACTACTTTTTTTTCAAGTATTTCTCTGCTGCAAATAAAGGACTACTAGAAAAGGTGTACAGGAGAGGTGTGAATGGGGCTAAAATGTTTGATAAAGATCAGGTTGCTGAAACTGAAGTTGTCTTCTAGATGACCTAGCTTTTAAAAAGTTTGGGAAATATTATGATAGTCATTGAGTGAAGTGAGTGAACAGATTTAGAATATATGTATTTGTAGAAAGTATTGGTAGAGAAAGTGATGTTAAGGACCATTAGTCACTTTTTAGACACTATTGAGGATGGAAAATTCCTTAAAAAGTGTTTGCAAGAAATGTTTATTTTTTCCTGCAGTGTCTGATACTTCATGGAAAACCTCTCAGTGGAATGACTCTGTTCAAACTGCTAAATCTTGTGCAATTTATCCTCTACACATACAGAATATACTGAAAACATCAATAATCCTCTGCTTGGCAATAGTACTGAATGTGTGAAATCTGGATTTGAGGTTTTAATTTTGTAAGACAAAGCCAGGGGAATGGCACAACTTTTGCTTCTTAAGTGAAGATACAACTACTAGGTTTCTGAATAAAATTATATATGCTTGTTCAGCACAAGTCTGATCCAGTCCAAACGTGGTCTCAGTCATGTTTCAGTGTTAGCTGGCACTTACGCAGGAGCTGTGGCATTTCAATCAGATTTGGTATATTAGCGGGGGAATCTGGTGTTTGACAGCACATAATAGGGCAATTTGAGATTTCCATATAGGCTAAATTTGACTTTACTAATGTCCACTGTCATTGACTAAACAAGGTCTCAGGGTTTCTATTTCTGGAATAAAACTGCATTATTTAAGGTGGCAAAATATAGCCCATATAAATAATTTTTTTTAAGTTTTCATTTTAAATAAGTATATATAGCTACCTATCTGGTTTAGTTGCATTATGACACTAAGCATTTCCTGAAATTACAATTTTTCTAAAAATATTATGTCTTTTTGTTTACATTTCTTTTTATTCATCACCCCAGCCTGCCTCTTCACAGGAAGAATATGCTTTTTCTTCTAAAGAGATCCTTCATCATTTGGGATGATACCTCCTTCTTCTGAAGAAAGTCTTCCCCTCAAAGGTTTTACATTCAGTGGATTAGGGCTTTCTTTTTCTTTTCTTTTTGGTTTTGTTTTGGTTTTGTTTTTTGGTCAGAACCAAACTAGTGACAAATATTTCTCCTTCCAGTTCCTGTGGCTTCATTGAAGTGTGTGAAACTTAATTTTCCTTGCTTGCCATAGTAACCAAATTAGCTGGTTGAAGCATAGCATATGAAAGTTTTATATTCTCTCTGAGAAAAAAAGTCCATTCATTTAGACCAGGAAGAATTAAAAAATGTATCACTAGCCTCACATTCAGGACTCAGTAGGGACCAGTGCAGTCATCAGGGCTCTAGGTTTTGGCTTCCTAACTGCAACCCTAGGACTTGATGTTACAGGTAGGCATGAAACAGTTGCAGAAAAGACCTTTGGTCAGATGATCCCTGAGAGTGGTCTAACTACTTTCTCCTTTGCATCCCTTCAATGGACATCATGATAGTTCTCTAACTTCCACTAGATAAAGTAGCATAACTTACACTAGATAAAGTAGCTTAACTGCTGTTACTATTAAAAGCTGAAAAATTCAATGTCATGGCAATCTCCGTGCTGAGAATACAATACAAAATCACCAGGGCAGATATGTTTGATATGTAAATACCACAACTCAAGCTGCCTCTCTACCTTTTTCAAGAAGCATACACAAGGCATTCTGCTAGAATTTTGATTGCACTTGTTCCAGATATTATGTGATCTCACAGGCATAATGATACCGGATTCAGGGCATGCTCTATGCTTGCAAAATCACATCTGAGCAAATGAAAACAGATCATCTGCTTAGCATGGTCTATATTATGAAACTGCAGACAAGGACTGGTTGAAAAAAGTATTATCATTAACTTACCTTTGCTTATCACTAATTCTTCAACACCAGTCACTTCTTCACCTGTCCCCCAGACTGTCTGTATTGAGGCAAATGAAAGACAAGTCATATATGGTGTTTAGGGTCCAGAGCACAAGTCTTATGAAGAGAGTCTGGGGAAAGTGGGGTTATTTACCCTGGAAAACAGAAGCCTGAGGGGAGACCTTTTTGTTCTCTACAACTACTTGAAATGTGGTTCTAACGAGAGCTTGTTGTCTCTTTTTCCAGATAGGAAGTGATACAATAAGAGGAAATAGCCTCCAATTGCACAATGAGAGGTTTAGAGTGGATATTAGGAATTTTTTTTTCACCGGAAGTGTTGTCAAGCACTGGAACAGGCTGCTTAGGGAAGTGGTTGAGCCACCATCCCTGGAGGTATTTAAAAGACATATAGATGTGGCACTTATCAGCATGGTTTAGTAGTGGGTTTGGCAGTGATGAGTTAATGGTTGGACTTGGTGATCTTAAGGGTCTTTTCTAACCTAAATGATTTTATGAGTCTATATATTCCTTGAGGAATTTGAAGAGCAGCAGGTATGGGCACCACAAATATATACTTCTCCCTGAACTCCAGCACTACAGAAAACATGTTTGTGGACTTTGTGAATGTGCACCATGAACAGCTCAGCTACTCACTTTTACTTCAGAGAAAAGAACCACAGAAAAGCTTAGGTCAGATGTCTGGAGACTGCAAACTGAGCAATTCAGCAGTTAATCTCTTTGTCCAGGATCTTACCAGGTACAGTATTGTCCACAGTTTTTTGGGGACTGTATTTCAGGGCTTAGTCCTCCCATGGTTCACAGCACTTCTGTGAAATGATGCTCCTTGCTGCAAAGATTCAGAAATAAATTCATGAAAAATAGTTGGGCACTTAATCTGTGTATATGGATAATTTGAATTCAGCCAAAATATGGCTGCAACATTATAAATTATATACTATATCATATATATTATGCATAAAGTAGTTACAATAACACTATAAAAATAGGACACCAGTTCTGAAAAGTCTTTTTTTGTCACATCCTGTAATCTCTGTAAGATATTGTAAAGATCAGATTTCTTAGAGAAGAGCATACTCATTCTTTGCTATCCCTTTGTGACCTCTTGACTGCACCCCTCTATATTCAGTAGTAGAGTGATTTTCAAGGCTCCAGATAAATAATTGCTTTCCTGATATTCTTCTGAAATATGCTTTAAAATCTGTTTGCAGAAGATAATATTAGCCATAGAGGCTTTTGAGTTTCTGTTCACAAATTAATTTTCTGAAGACAATCACAATTATGAACAAAATAATAATGCATGTTAATCACTAGATGCAAGAGTTCACACCTAAACACTGTCCTTTTTGCATGGCAGATTTTGATTGCAGAAAGCAGTTCACTGAATTGATTTTCATTATTTAGACACCATACTGTTTTTGTTGCTAAAGGTACTAGGATTGCTGCTTATGTATTTGTTTATTTTTGCACTATTTCCAAATTGGACAATAAAATTCCTTCTGGCATTTCACTTTTCATTAACCATTTCTGAATATTTGCCCATTCTGCTTATTCTGGTATAACAGCAAATTGCTGTAAAGACAGGGAGAGAAATAGTGGGGAATAAAAAGTATCTTTTGCTACCAGAATATATGTATATTATTTGCAGTATAACAAGACCGAATAGCCTTAAAACAGGTTTGGAAATACATTATGTTGACATTATACATGCAATATTCAGAAAATATTCTTGGATATTTTGTTCCAAAGACCAAATCTAATAATATGTTTAACATGCTTTAAGACTAAAACAGATTTAAGTAAACCCTAAAATTTAAATCAAAATTTAGCAGACTGGGGTTTTAAAAGTTCAAGTGAAGTTAGCCATTCCAAAACTTTAAATGTAAATATGTTTGTTCTTTACAAATTGCCAGGTTATTTTTTGATCATCTACTACTATTGCAACACTGTAATTATTGTCTCATTATTACTGCATGTTCTCTGAGCCCTAATTATGAATAACCATCCCATTGGGTCAGGCTCTGTAGTAATATTAAGTAGATGGTCACAAATGCATCCATTGCTGATGCTGCTTGATGCTGACGGCGCAGAAAGAAGAGCCAGAGACAGCTGTGTTCAGGTTCAGAGGAAAGGAAGGAAGGGGGCACAAGACCCACCTTCTTTAATTTTTATATATCCTTTTGGAAATCACTATTCATTGGAGGAAATCAGTTCTTCCTCCTTCAACTACAGTGGTCAAAGGGAATGTCCCTCAAGGGTCTGTGTCCCTGAGAAAGGAATGCATATGATAAGACAGAGTTACAATAACATGGCTATGTTTACAGAGAAATAACCTTGAAAACCAGCTACCATGGGATAGCAGTTTTCAGCAGCAAAGAACAAGGCAACACATTGCTAATCTTGATTTTTTGATACACAGAGATGACATTATCAATCAATTCCTATCACAAGAATTCACAAGAAGCCTATCTCATACCTATTATTTTCAAGGTTCTCCTTATTATGTCATTAGGAGGCATAATGAGGATGCAGACTTGGACTGGGAATCCAAGTTTCATATAGGTTCAGAGACTTTTTCAAATGTTAACCAAGAGCAATTACAATCTTTTTTTCTCTGTATCTATTTTCACATGATGGTTCAGTCCCACAGTTGTCACTTATTCCAGCCTACCTGTTTAGAGGCATGAGGACAAATTATATAAAACACAATTAATCTTTTTCCTCTCAATCTTAGAATTAAGCACAATCCAGTTCGAAGATCAGATCTAAGTTTAGACTTCGTTTCCCATTAATGTGAATATGACCAAGTTCACAAAAGTTTCCCCACATTTCAGTGAATGATGACCACAATTTCACAAAGTGACATACACACCTGATAAGACTTTTTCTCTTTATAGCTGAAGGACTACCTCTTAATGTCACACTTCTTCCACCTACAATTCTGGTAGAAGCACTGAAACCCAAGAAACCAAAGGAGCACAGCTGAACACCACCACACATTAAAAGAAAAAAAAAAAAAAGGCAGAAGAACACCAGAAAATAAAATATTGTGTGATCTGATACGATACTAGATGATACAATATGGTAAACTGGACTGTTTCTGGTGCTTAAGTGCTATATAAAACAGCCTATGCAAACCACCGAATTCTGTGGATTTTGTGAACATGTTGTTTTTGGAGACACGGGATGTTGCTTTAGAGTTTTCACTTTGTCCAACTACTCGAAAGTTTGCAGAATGTCCAATAATCTTTAGAGGTTCTGTTTTATTTTTGTGGTGGAGAAGGCTGATGATTTCATGTTACACAATCATAGAACATTCAAATTCTGGTTCAATAACGAAGAGAAAGATTTTCTTATTTCTGTTCCATTTACAATAACATTAATTCTTATACCAACATTTAAACAAGTATTTGTCGCACTGGCTGCTAGCCGCTGGCAGGTGAGAAGTTCTGATGCCCTGGCAGCGCGGCCGAGTCCTGTTCAGCAGCTGTCTGTGCTGCCTGCAGGTGGCTTGTAGTAAGGCTGGCTGCAGCAGAGTTCTTGCTAAGCAACAAGGCGAGGGTGAAGGAAGAAAGAGGGACCTTCTCTTTGCCTGCAATCCCAACTTTATTCCAGCCCCGAGGGGCAGAGGTTCCAGTTGAAAGGGGAGGTAGAGGAGAAAAGGCAATTGGGAATGGTTACAGCCACTTTTAAACAGGGGAGGAGAAGAGGAGGAACAAAGGGGCAAACCAACAGGGAAATGACGAGGGATGACAGGGAGCAAATCACAAAGGGTTAGGGGAGGAACATATTCGAAACAGCCAATGGGGAACCAAACTTAACGGAACTTTCCAGAACTTAATACATAAGCAAAGGAACACATGAATAAACATAGCGGTTTAAGCCAATGAGATTAAAGGAACAAAGAATCTTCTGGAAAAAGGGGGAGTAGATGCCGCTGGAGTGATACCTGGTGGGAGGCAACCCTAGACCCGGGTCTCGCTCTTAGATCCGCCCTCAGGGTCGGAGTCCTGGGTGGGGAAATCCACCCACTTGATGTCACTCAGCCCCAAGGTGGGCTGGGCCACCGCAACAAGTATTTAACACTGAATTCCCATCTTTCATTGAGATGAACAAGCAAAATGTGTGTCTTAATTAAAAGCAGGATAGACTGATGTGAAAATGGTGGGCCTTTGATTGTTAGTGTGGAGGGATATGAATTGCATTCATTAGAATAGAATGTTGATAAGGACAGGCTATAAATCTGAAAATGGGTGCCCCTGAGAAGGCTTTTATAAAGAATTTTGCATGTAAACTGAAGAACAGACAATAAAAACGGTGACACCATTGCTTTACACAGTGTACAAGAGGAAGAGATGTTTATTCAGAAAGCTAAAGACAGAAGTCACCTTCTTTACAGCAAATATATGCCTAGATTTAGAAATACCCGCATTTCAAACATTATCAGGGAAAGCAATTATCATTAAATAGACAATATAGTTTATGACATGAATATGGCAAGAAAGAAAATGACAAGAAATGATTGCTGAAATATGAAATTTTAAAAGGGTAACTTTCAGAAATAGTGCTTGCTGTATTTGAAAACTGAGTTGTTTAAGCTCATTTTGCATGAAACAAAGGCTCAAAATAAAAGCTTATAGCGTATCACCTTATCAGACATTCTTTTCTTGATTCAGAATTGTGTGACACTATTAGGAGACCTGTAAAACAAAGCCTCTTTCAGAAGTCTTCTCTAGAGATGCAAGTGATGCAATGACCCTCAACCAGACAAGTTTGCATTTTAATCTAGATTGAGAAGACAACATAAAATTATACCATAAAGCAATGGAGCCCTAACCAAGACGGAAAAGAGAACAGTCCTGTCTGCCAGTCCACACTGGAGGATTGTAGAGCTGGTATTGCAGATAGACAAGCAGATGGATACAGAACAGCTTTGCTGGGACAAACAAAGCTTCAGACACTCTCTAATATAAAAGCAAAAAGAACTGCAGAAAGGCACAGAATTAAGAAAACAGAAACAGGGAAGAACTGAAAGTAGAGCAAAGGAGGTCATAATACAAAAGAATGTGGCAGCCAATAGATAAGCAATTTGTTATCAGTGGCAGAGAAGGGAGGCCAACACTGATGAGGAGGGGGAGGGTGAATCCAGCTAGCATGCTGATTTTGACAAAACATTTCAGCATCCCAAAGAATATGCTTCTCTCTAATAAGTCTTTTTCTGCACAGCCTCATAATGGAAGAAGACAGTGACAAGGAGAACAAAATGCGCTTCAGTAAAAGAAAAAAAAAGGAACACGAAACACAAGATAAAACTGCAATGATATGTACTGAACTCAGCTTAAAATCTTTTAAAAATAATCAATAGAATCAATAGTTACTTTAATGGCCTCCATAACTACTGATCACACAACTTAGGTAATTCTAGTAATGATGCTGATAGTAATTGCAGTACCATTACAGCCCCAAAATAATGGAGGTGATGTTTTTCTGTTGTCATGCAAAGTAACACCTGCCACTTCTGCTTAGCAGAATTTATTCCATTGGAGATTATTTTTTCCTTTAAACCAATCATTATATAGCCATAATCATTTTACAAACACTAAATGTTAAAGCGTATTATTAAAGAAACCCACTCCCTTCTGCAAAACTACTGAAGATGTAATCCAGACACGATAAAGTAGTACTGTCCATTTGCCTCCATATTGCTAGAAAAAGCTGATCTGTCTTGGATCAGCTTTAATGTTTTAATTATGTAAATACATTGTAATTTTTGGCACAAAAAATGTTTTCTTTCACTCTAAATTTGGCAGTAATATTACTGTGACTTTTTAAAAAAACGATCCCAAATAGTTATTTGGATACATAATTGCTGCTTTGAAATACACGCAACACCAGAGTTGTACAGTGGAAGAATGAGCCAATTACTGCTCTTCTGAACATGCAAATAAAGCTGCACAATCAATACTTTTCTGGGTCTTTACAGCTACCCATGCTGATAATGTGGCAAGTGTAAATACATCTGCTTAGCTGCTATTCAGTTTATCCCTTCTGTATAAGACAGCTTGGAACTGTATTATTGGTTGACACTGAATGAAGAAGAAAATTTCTTGTTGTTATGGTTATAAGCGTTGAGGTCACCCAAAGTTCATGACCAAACTTCATGGTCAAAACTTAATCTACAGAGAATACCATAAAAGTAGCCAAAGAAAAAGATGAAAATTCACATGGTTACTTCCATAAATTCACACAACCAAAAGAATGATACTGGAACAGTAAAACTACACCAGACAACAAAACTTTATCTGTAATCAAACTACATGTTACGTTAAAAAAGCATGTTAGACGTACATCACTCCTGACCAGTAGTCCACAAACCTTAGGGGGGTTACTTCTGGTAGGAAGAGGTCATGCAAATATCCTGACCAAAAGACTGAGATCAAAGTTCTACTCAGGTTCAGGAACTTCTGTTAAGAAGTGGTGATGCACTCCAGGTAAAGCAGACTAGCTTCCTGTTCTACAAACACATTTCTCATCCAATAGCATGTCTGGATATTGTTCAACAATCCCACCATCAGGAACACTTGTCACTTTTACATAAAGTCTTAGAATGAAGATTACTTATTGCTGTAAATAGATATACAGTAAAGAAAGAAACTTGCAAAGATAATAAAGAGCCAAATTGGGATTTCCCTCTTTTGGGAGAAAGATTATGTGAAAATATGCAAGTATAAAAACTGTTCTAATTCTATCATATATTAGTTTTCACACAGGTATTTGAAAAACTTTAATAAAATTCATTAAATCATTTTCTCATAAAGTCATAAGTGGTTAATAAAAGATTTTAAATGTATGATGAACAATGTAGGTCAGAAGAAATTCACTTTTGCACTGGGATAAATGTGATCTATGTGTAAAGGTGCTGAGCAATACTTCCATATAACTCAGCTGAATATATGTGTTCTTTGTGAACTTGCAAATTCTTGGAAGGAAAAGGAAGAAAAAATAGAACATCTGGATTTTTTTCAGAGTAAAACTCAACTGCTATCACCAAAGAGCTATATTTAGCTCTAAAATATTCAAGAATTGTAACTCTTCCTAATCTAGCACATTTTGTCCTGAAAAGTCTACATACAAACTACGATAAAATACAGAAATCACGCTTGAAAAAACAAGAGCCATTTAAAAAAAATTGTCCTAAGAGACATCTGTAACAGTGAAAGCACAGTTCAGTGAGGAGAACCCAAGCAGACGACAAACACAGACAAATACTTTCATGCCCAGCCTTGCAATTTTTCATCTCTGTAAGTTGTTCAAAGACCAATCCTTTAGCAATGGCTTGTGGAAGTTGTGGGCTGCCCTATTCAGATCACAACTTCATCTGTTGTCCAGTGTGCTCTCCACAAAATCACAACAATGGGTGGTCCACTTCAGCTTCTTTTTTCAGCAGTATTACTACAGAGCTAATTATTATTTTCATTTTATCAAGAAATCTGTTCACATTCATGTTCTGCTGTTTGCCTACCTCTCTTATGCACAGAAAATGGCAGTCAGATGCACAGGAGATGGCATTTGACTGTTCAGGCTAGTTCACAAATTTCTCAGTAATTTGGGTTACTACATTTTTAAAGAATTCATATGGAGCATCACAAACTCTTTGTGTGGCTGCCTCTCACCAAAATTTGGGATTTTATTGCTGTTTTCCTGTTATAGAAGGCTTTATCACTTTCTAACAGCAGCACGTTTTTAAGCTCAACAAATGCATTTCAAGTTTCTTAAACTTGATAGTTTAAATTTAGCTAAATAAAGAATTAGACATATAAAACATTCTTAATGGGTAAAAGATTTCTACTCTGTACATAACAACAATTACAAAGTGTGTGATTTCTAAAAAGATTTTTAAAATCAAACAATATAAAATACTTACTGCTGTTCAATTTTCATTTGTTTTTTCCTTGAGAAAAACACTACTAATTCTTTCCACGGCCTCAAATTTCTCTGCACTTAAAAATGTACTCCATCTTGTCAACATGCACGCATTCATCCAATTTTTCCCAAGTGTAATTGAATGTAAATCACAACTTACCCTGCAGTGCTGAGCTTGGCAAAAAGTACATCCATTAACCTGGTGGCTAAGAATATTTGCAATTTCTTTTGTTTCTGTTGACAGCTTCTTATCATTTTTTCTGTCAGAGATTCTTTTCAAAGTACTCTTTGTTCTCAGTTTTGATCTCTCCTTTAAATACTAGTATTATCGCTTTTCTGACAGCTAATCTCCATTTGCCTTTATGTGCAAGTATCCATCCATTTGCTGTCAGAGAATTCTCCTCCACAGCCTTATACCTTTCCATTTAGCATCTTCTAATAAACCAAAAAATGAATTATATTATTTTAACCATTGCCTTCATCTACACTTTGGATTACTTGTTTTACAGACTGCTGATAAAAAGCCAATGTGGATTTTGGGCTAACTCCCTGATCTGGCAGCTCAATTAGCACTGAATGTGTACTCAACGTGTAGCCTGCAAACCAAAGAGAGGAAGAAACATCCTTCCATATACTGGGGGGACTCACCAAACGGTCCAGCAAATAAACACAGTCAGACAAAACCAAATTTTCACACTGCAGATATATTCTTTACCCTGCATAACATTGCAGGTATCACAGGAGAGGCAAATTAAAAAAAAAAATATGAAAGCAGACAGAAGTGGGAATATGATTCAAACTTCTTCAACTCCATTTCAATTTTCTAGCTATCAGCAAGATACTCTCCTGCTCTTTTACCTCTACTAAACTATTCAAAAGTACTGCTGCATGGAGTCCCAAGAAATTATTCAGAAATTGTATCTGTTAATGTTTTGCTCTGATGGAAAAATGGGCACAGACAAAGAAATTATTTTTGAAGGGGTGAGACCACAACAACTAATTTCCATTCAGTATGAAAAAGTACATTGTTATAAATGTTCTTTTAGTAGTACATCAGGCCATTTGCTGACTCTCTCTGTGAGTCTCTCTGTGCTTGTAAAAATCACAGCACTGAGCTAAACATACTGCGCTTTTACCATCTGGAACTATCACAGGAAAGCTACTTTAGCATAACCTGTCCTACCAAACATTTTAGGTGATATGAGAATTTCTTTAAAGCAAATGATGTTTGTCTTTCATCAATCATTTCATATCCTTCTAACAGAGCAGAAAAAAAACGCTACTAACACTTTGTTGATATTTGATATCTCTCCTTGTTGATATATCCATCTATGCTAAGCTCATGTTGTTCATCTTTCTAGCCAATGACTGATCACAGATTTTCAGTTAATTTTTTTAGCCAATGATACACAAAGAGAGTGATGTTTGTCTCTTTTTAATACTGACATTTAATAATCACTTCCTTGTTTTAAAAACACTTTTGTTACCTTGTATTTCAGTTATCTCATTACATACATTTTAATGCAAGCATGGAATATTAATATTAACAAATACATTGTGTTGAAGTTTCCACAGTAACTTCCGTCCATGACTTTGTGTGCTTATGTTCTCCAATTTACGCATTCTTAACATCCTCTTTCTGTTATTTTATAAACAACAAGAAAATTTTTAAAAATTAGTATTATTTCTGTATTCAGGCACTCAAATATGTGGTAGGAAATCTGAACACACACATCTCTTGCGATAAACAGAATCTCTCATTACATACTTAGCATGCAAAGTTAAAATAAATTATTTTGCTGAAAGCCAGATTAAAACAATGGTTTCTGTGACTGCTGACATGATATCTTATTGCAAGTCTAGGTTCTTAAAAGAGTAGATAAAATTTCCTCTCATCAGCCTTCACCAGAAGTGAATTGTTACAATATAGGAAACATGACACATTTTCTCTTTTTTTTTTTTTTTTTCTCTGAGAAACAGGAGGGTAGAAAGACAAGAGAATGTGGTTCAGTATGCATGAAGAGGCATGGACAAGGCTTCTTGAGACTTTCAGACTGCTTTGGGATCTAAGAAATGGATAGCAAGCTTTTGTCCCACATGAGTACGTCAGACTTCAGACACAGAACTGTTTGTTAGGTCCTGGTCAAAAGAAAACTTATGCATTTGGGTAACAAGGACAGGTTGGATGGAGCTCGGAGCAACCTGATCTAGTTTGGAACTAGATGATCTTTAAGGGCCTTTCCAACCCAAACCATTCTATGACTGTATGGTTCTAACTTTAATGGAATTATCCTAAAGTTACAAAGATGCAAAAAACACTGAAAGATCAAGGCTTCTAGTGTGAAGGAAGAACCATGTCAGCATGTGCTTGTACAGTGATAGTACACTGGGAGTCCCATCCTAATTTTCTTGGTGTTCCCACCATAAAAATTGCTATAACATTTCTAATACTTAATCAGGTAATACCAAATTGACTTACACAGTATTTAAGGAATGACAAAGATTCACCTGTTTGCTAAAAAAAGTAGAAATCTGCAGATCTTGAGATGCAGAAAAAACTTGAAGGAAGTTATGTCCTCCAATGCTATAACAGTTGCTAAATAATGTTTCTTCGCTATTAGTCTTATGTGGTCATTAACAAGAGAGAAATTAAAGCAAAACAAGAATATAAGAAAAAGAGGCAAATGAGTGAATAAGAAAAAAAGGAAAATGGGCCTGCTAGAATATGGGGTGCTGATTTCAATGTCCACACAATTGAAAGGGAAAAGAAACAAACAAACAGAAAGAAGAAAAATAGAGAGGGTAATCAACAGCCTTTCTGTATTTATTTATGACTTTGCAAATTAAAGTGTTTCCATTGGTGTTGCCTAGTTTTTACACCAAGGGAAAAATAAAAAGGCAGATGGAAAATATCTGAAGGAAAAATGGAAAGTTCTAAACAAAGACAAGCCACCAGCACCACAGGACAAGCAGCTTCTGAAAAAGGATGATAATCTTGTACCAGATCCACAAACAGTTTTAAAAATTAAATGTAATATTTCATAAGTACTTAGTCCACTGTATTAGATCTGTCCTAGGAAGTATCTGGGATTTCCTATAAACTCTGGAGGAAGCAAAAAAACCCCTCAAACACCATTTATATCCTTTCTCGTTCTCAGTTCAGAGTTATTTTTTACTTACATCTGAGGAAAAGTTGCCATGGTGGCATATTACATTGTTGTGAACTTAATAATCGTAGACTAGAATGATAGAAGTCTTACTGACTTTCAGGCATGTTCAAAACTATTTACTAACCTTTCATTATCACAGCTCTAAAAGAACAGCTCAAACACTCTTGTCTTTGCTTTATGGATTTTCATGAATACATTACATTCTAAGGTATTGTTCTGCATCCTTTTAAGTCAGCTATAAAGCTTTCACCTACTGCAGTGGCATGCTTTGTGAACATCTCCATGCTAACCAGAGCAGAAGAGCTGTATTTCAGGGACACTTCAGTGACTTTTGCACCTCAGTGAAAATTTAATTTTCAAGATAACTTTAAAGAGTAGGGGGAAAAAAGAGATTCCTGAACAATTTGAAGCATACAGCATTCATTGATTAAACTACAGTTGTTCTCATAAGCAATCATCTGGAAAAAGAAAAAAAGCTTTACTTTTCGAAAAGTTATAATAATGGTCAGCACCATTAATTTGCCATGCTTTATGGCACCACCCATTTTCAGGGTCTATACTGAAAACAAATTTTTGCCTTTCATAGTACAATAATTATAGAAGCACATTTTATGATTGCTTTGGTGTAAAAGGTTCCCCTCTTCAAGAGTACCAGTGAACTAAATGGAGTTGACATTACAATACCTTGTGTATTTCTTTAATGAAAACATTCCATTAGTGTAATTACAGCAAAACAACATAAAGGGAAAAAAAAAGTTAGTTGCAGTAAGACATGTTTCTGATTCTAGCCTTCTTCATTTCCACCAAGGTACAGTTGAACAGCCTGTTCTTCATTGTAATAAACTCGCTGAATTTGCAAGACTGGATCTGCTGATCTGAATTGTTACTTACACTTCTCTTGAAAAATGACAAGGGTAATAGATTGATTTTAATGGTATAATCAATATCTACAACACAAAAAGAATGCTACTTCATTTTTTTTTTATTGCATAGTTCATACACAGCCAAGACTTCTTCAATCAAAAGCATGTTGATTTTGCAGATGGGCACAGATAGGAGTTCATGACTGAAGAGGTATCAGACACCATTTTCAGTTAAGCAATGATGAGGGCAATCCAGCCCAAAACTTTCTATTATAAACTTCCTATACCTTCTTGGACAGTTTTCTGAAAAATGACTATCTCATCATTAAGGGTGTGCTTCATAGCAGATGCACTATCAGGAGGGAAGTATGTTTCCAATTCAGGGTATGACAGGCATGGTGACACATTCAGCTGTGTGCCAGTGATGAAGGAAGGCAAAAGCAACAATGTCCAAATAAAGAATATCCCTTAGGTGAAGTGAAAATGCAAAACTTTACATTAATCTTATAAATTACTTCTATCAGAAGTTTGGTTAATAAAAAGAACTTTAGCAGTTAGTTATAAATTGATGGGTTTATACCTGCTTTCAATAAATTGGTACAAAATTTATTTGAAAATATAATAGTCCAGGAGAATTTTTAGTTTAAAATGTTATCTCTAAGTTTTCAGATTTCACAATTTAATGCCAATGAAATAAAATTGTATTATTTCAACAGAAATAAAGTGGTCTGTTCATGGTATGACACAGGGATGAAATCCTCAACCCTATATATTTTTTCAAAATATTTCTTGAACAGAAGTTTTTGAAAAGGCCCATTGTTTTGAGAAGCATCTCTGGAACAAATTTTTGCAGAAAAAGAGTTTGTCAAAACAGAAAATATAGGCGTTTCTAAAATGATCCATACATTTGGTAAATAGCAAATGTTGATATTATTCTGGGGGTTTTTTCAGTTCATAAGCATCATAATTTGCATGAAAATAAAGCAGAGAGGAAAAATTGTATCACATTTTTCACTTTCCTCTTCAGAAACTGAGGGGGGAGGAGATACAACTTTCCCTGCCACTTTCAGAAACTGTACACATTTTTGCATAATAGCAATCATTATCTCCAGACTGGTGGTCAAATGAGCTCTATTGATGCATATGAGCTTCTTGGTTTTGAGTATAAGCCCCCTTTTAAATATACTTAATAGAACTCTTCTAAAGATTTATTGCATGCACAGCATAATATTTACAGGCAAAAGGCAAATTATTTAGTTGCAGACCTGCTAGCTTCTGTCTACTTCTGAAAGAGTACTTTTGGGCATATTTTCATTTTTGTTACCTACTTAAGAAATGTATGGAAAAAAATAAACTACGATGTAACAATAAATAAGCATATTTTAATCTTGCATACATGGACTTATACATGTTCCCCCCTTTGACGTAATGTAAAAATTAAATTAAAAACTCTAATACAAATACTCAAGAAAAACAGTGGGAAATGCCTAGTTATGTATAATTTATGTGTGAATGATAGTGTCAGCTCAGAAAGAAGGAAAACCTATATAGTTTTTCATGGATGTTATTATTTCTCTGTCCTCATTGATATTCAGCTTTCATGCAATTCAGACTTGAAATTAGGTATATACCTAAGTAATCTAGTGAATGGCTTTCATACAATATACTTGGTTGACTTTACTTGTATTTTCCTTATCTCATGGCAGACAGAAAGAGGCAGAATGAAAACAAAGAACAACTTCTCGTGTTGGCCCACACCTTGTTTCGAGGAAGCATTTGTAAAGAGCTTATAGAAGTTTAATGATGCCTCAGTCTCTAAAAGTTCAAACAATATGGATTGTTGCATAATCTATTGTGTCAATAGGTTGTTTACAACCAAAGGTATTTTTGAAAAAGGACAATCAGAATGTCATCACAAAACATGAGATAAATTGAAAACACATTAGATGCTCTTTCAGTATAAAATTACTCCTGATTGTTTTTTTCAGTCATCGCATTCCTCTATGTGGATATGGTAAAACCAGTCACACAATCTGTAAAGAGATTTCAACATAGCACAAAGTATAATCCTACAGAAAGACCCAAATTTCAGACCTGCATAGCTATGTTACCTTGGCATTTCGCTTGGGTTTCTCAACCCAGGAAAAAAGCTGCTACACTGTTACAGTTGCTCAAATTACTCACTCTTAATTAGTACTCATTAACCCTTTCAGAATTTCAGAAATGTACTCCCAACATAAAGCAGCAAAAACACTAGATGTGCATCTAATACCAGCAAATTTTTGACAGACTGGTGCGGGGATGTGTAGGAAGCCAATATGCTGTACAGTGTCATTTGCTCTTTTACTTCACTTTGTTCTTTGTCTGCTTTCAGCTTCCTCAAAAATCCTGAGACACTGATGCTTTCAGTCTATGGAAGGACACAAGTCTATTAACATTATCTTTCACAGATGCAACATATGGCTTGCAATACAGGAAACCCCATCTGCAGCTCTGCCAGAGCGTACCCATTAGGACAGCAGAGACAGTCTTCTGATTCAGCCTTAACATTCACTGTGGGTTTTTTTAAAGCAATATCCTTCATATAGGCCCTACTATATATGTGGGGGATAAGTCTGCATTTTTTGTTTCAAAGTAGAGTTCATCTCAGCCTGAACTGCATGAAGAACAGTTTTGAGGATTCCTCAACCAGAGCATGTGCTAAAAATGCAATGCCAAGATTGCAAGAAATGCAGATCCACAGCAGAGTCCCCAGGTAAATGCTGAGGACAACACTTAGGTGTAAAGTTTTTATCATTGTAGCCAGGGGAGGCAAACGTAATCAGACAAAGGAAAACGATTTCTAACTTACACTGAAAAAAGAATAAAATAAAATCAGGGTTAGTTCTTGAAACAAGAGCCCTCAGGGAACTTATCATAATGCTTCCAATCTTTTGTCCTTTTTAATAGCACAAAAACATAAAAGAAGAACAAATGATGTTCTTAAGCTAGTCAACTAATGAAATGAGAAGACGTGAGAAAAGAGCATTGAAAAATTATTTTGGCAGCAAGCTAACTCCTTCAGAACTCTCTTTTGTGCTGCCTTGAGTCTACAGAGAAAACTTGTTGATTTGTTGTGAGATTTTAGTCTGTGTATTCTAGGGTTCTATGCACATTTGGGAGGTCCCCAGGGGAAAGCTTTCTGCCAATTCAGAAAGCATTTCTAATTAATTAGAAAGCTTTTGTTTCTATGTTCTTATAGAATTTTTTTTTGGTGGCATTTTCATGCTAAGGCTTCTTGAATTATATTTAGAAGCCATTAATCAGAAGAAACTTTGATGAGCATTTTCAATATAAGACTTTCAAATTTAGGCACTGTCATCTCCCTTTAGACAGCCGAACAGCTAGATTAATTTTTAAAAATGCTGAGCATCAAGAAATATCAACTTACTTCCTAAGAACTGCCTTTCTAAAGTCCTTTCTAACTCTGCAACCTGTTGTTTACAGTCGCAGATGCTGAGGAAATCAGGAGTGAAGCACAGCACAAGCATACAGGTATGGCCTCCTCAGTGCTTTCGAGTTTCCCAGCAGTTGCAGCTTAAGTGCATTTGCACTTCAGGAAGCAAATTTCCACACAGGACTGGAAAAGTTAAGATCTTCTTTTATCAAGTCTCAAAGGGATGAGAGAACGGCGAAGACTGTATCAATCGTATTCCCATATGCAATCTCATCTAACATCACGTGCATCCTCTTTTTTTTTTTCAGCTTTCTCAAAGATTTAGTTTCCATTTATAAGCATTGTATGAAAGCTTTTCTTTACATTCTCTAAAGTGATTGAAGAACAGATCTTTTCTGACCACCTCCATAGCATTTCAGCCCTGCCTAACCTATGAAACAGCATAAACAATGAAAGTCCCATCAAATTATGACAGTGAAAGTTACATTACATAAAATAACACCAATGATGTATAGACCGGAGATCTAGATGTAAGCATATTTTCACATAAATAATGAAACTACCTGAACAATAACTAACAATAAAAAAATCTGAAAGAAAAGAATGAACAGAATATTACTGAAATACAGGAGTACAGCCATGGCAGAGATAAAATGGCAACCCATGCTATTTGACAACAGAAATGTAATTATCTAAGAGGAAAGAATACTCCAAGCCAAGAGAATTATGAGAAAAAACTGATGGACAAGGAGAGAGGATTCATACTTCATGTTTTCACTCATGTAACTCCACAAACAATATGTGTTCCAGGAAAAATGTAATAAAAGAGGGAAGCAGCAGTTCATTTTTCAGTATACAATTTCATTACTAAATTATTTATCTTTCACTCCCCTTCACTGCCTCCTCCAGAATGGTCTCGTATCTCCAATGGCAAAGAGGATGTAAAATGCTAAAACTGAAAATACTTGCAGTTTTCTGGATCTATTGCCTGACTACATGTGCTTTGATTTACTGCAATGAAACCATAAACTGTGTAATACAACAGGAATTATTTTCTTATGAACAACAATACGGGTCCAGAAGCAAGAACACATCTTTGTAGTTCCACTTTATGATTCAGATTCATTGTGGCTTGAAACACATTCATCAATCTCATGGGTATTTCTACAATGCTGTAAAGTTTAAAATACAATTTAGAACTAAGACTGATGAGTACTGAATATGTATTAATGAACATAAGGAAGGATTACTTAAGACGTACCATTGTGGCACATGTGTAAGGTCTAACAAATGCTAACAAGTCAGCGCTAACAAGCTCGTTTTCTAAAAGAATATACCTAAGTGAATACCACAGAAGATTTTTCAGCCATTGAAAAATAAGTCCAGTTTCAGAGGTGTAATATGACACAATTATTTCAAGATAGCAGTAAGAAGCTCAAACAAGCAAAGCTTGTTTTGCGTCTCACACCAGCATCCATCCAACAGTATTCTTATTTATATCCTGAAATTGTGAGCTCTTAAGGTAAGCTTTTATATCCTAGCCCAGATGAACAATCATGGGAAATGTTTTCTCTTTTTTAAGAAACAAGTTTGATCACTAGCCTGAGGTAGCTATGCTTGTCACTTGATCAAAAATTCTAGGTAGTTGTTTTTATTATTTTAAATTTCTGAATTGGTCTTCTCAGTTTAATTACATATTCATAAAAATTTACTACAATAAAGATGTCAGAAGAGTTCATGATCACAGTTTACTTTTATTTAGTAGATTTAAGAATTTTATCTAGTTACTGAAACATTCAAAACTTAAGATTCCAGTACTAGAAGTGACACTGTATTGCCTTGTTGTAATGATCACAATATTAATGCTTCCTGATGTCACTTTCATGAAACACACCGTATCCAACATCATAATATCTTCTTGAAAGGTCATGAAGTAATATGCAGGTGAGTTCATGGTTGCTGAGTTTCATACAAGAGGAAATCCACTGAGGGGACCTTGTTCCATCAAAGATAACAATATTCACAACAAATAGCATTCTTAGGAGACATCTGGATGTTATATCAGAATGAAACACATTTCTTCCAGCAAGATTCTGTTTATCTGAGAACCTATGAATTAACATGTGCAATACAAACTTCGAAAAGTGGCTTTTTCTACAGACGGCAACTGTTTTCCATTAAAATATTTCAAAAACCAACCACTCCCACTGCACCTAAGCTAGAAGTACATCTGACTACAGGAAATACCTTAGCATGGCAATTGAAGCTGGAGAGCTGAAACGTGAATGACTTTCATCCATTTAAAGAGCTCAGCCTTGATAGAATAAAGTGACCAAAATTCCACGCATTCATTTTGAATCAAAACCAAGGCATGTCACTCAGAGATATTTCACATGAATTTCTTTTTTTTTATGCAAGTACATTAGATTTGTTGAAATCCAGATTTTTTTCATGATCTCTTTTAGAAAAACTAGACTCTTCGGTAATTTTGATTTTATTTAAAAATTGCACCACTAAAAAATTCTCCATTGCTCTTTAGCTAGGGACACACATGCATGATTCTTTTTTGACTTTTAAGCTAAAACAAACCTGGAAACATAGAACAAATAGGCAGTCTGTGCTTCTAATTATGTAATTATTCTATTATATTTCAGTTTTATCTGACATTCAGAGGCTTTCAGTCAAGACGGAAGACAGAGGATGTTAGTTGCTTTTTCTGTCCAATTAAACATATTAATCCTGAAGTCTTAAAATACATTGCAAAAGAAGATGCAATTTATACATAATGTAAGGCAGGGATGTATCAGTCTCAATTAAAAATTAAGGAAGCTGAGAGGAGTTATCTTGAGAGACTTTCTCAAGGTCACATAGTCAAGAAGAGCCTGCCAGTAGATTCTCCCAAGCCCAGAAAAACAGACAAGACACAGACCTACATACATATCCATATATATTTGCATATTTTCAAAATATCTTAAATGTGTATTTCCTTTAATTCCAGAACAATTCCATATTTGCAGCTGTAATGCTAAAGATAAATAACCAGTTTTCAGGCTGATGAACGAACTGGGTTTGAATGCTGAACTCATTAAGGACTCTGGAGAAGCTCACAAACCACCCTACAAAGGCAGTCTGACACTAAAATTTGCAGGCTGATGCACTGCATAGCATAATCCACATGTATTGATGCTGACACAGGAGAAACATTATGCCTAAAACACCATCTCCCACACAATTAATTAATCAGTGATGGTATGTATAAGTTTCCTTCATTTATTTCTGACATTTGACAGCTTTGGAGGAAGGTACTATCAGAAGTTCCTATGCATTTTATTTGCCTTCTACAAACAGCAAGCGCAAGTAACAAAGATAACTTCTTAAATGTAGGACATAATAACAGGCAATGTTAATTATTGATTAATACAAAAGTGTATTGTTAAGAGACAAGTAAGATTGAGGTCATACATTACAATGATTAATGACTGTTTTCCAGAAAACATTCACTGTAAAATTGCTTGCAAAATTATGTTCTTCTAAAATTAATTAATCTAAAAGCTTTAAGAAAACATAAAAGCACAATAATCAGGAAACTGGGTAAGCAGTTTGCTCTAATTTGAAAAAATAAAATTTGTATAATTGATTAGTCTGAGAGCAATTACAGAGCTGGCAAAGCCTTCAAACAAGAACCAACTTCAGAACAACAAACTAGTAATTGGTTTTTATTCATCTTTCCAGCACACTTATTTGCAAAATGATAGCCAAAATTGCTGTTCCATATTTTTGGTATATGAAGGAAACAATACCATGGAATGTACAAAAAGATGTGCTCTGAATGCACCCTACTATCAGCCTGTGCTGTCTCTGACTAAAGGGCAAGAGGCAACTTCACATCAGTCCAACAGACTTGCATTCCAGCTTGGTTTATAGGCTGTATGAAAAAGACCTCAGTGTTCTGCATTGAACTCTTTTTAATGTTTCAGAAATCATCCTCCTGTTTGTGATCTTCAAAAGTGTTATGTGAGGGAGTTTGTGGTGTTTTTTCTTCCAGAAGTTGCTGTGATGACCACATGTCACCAGAGTGAATGAGTGTGAGGAGCAAGCCTGATAAATCATCTGCAACTGAATTTGCAACAGCACTGTCTTCTACATGTGAGAGGCTAGAAAGAAAATTTACCTGTGATGCTACATAAAATACTTCATGGGCCACACCTAGCCTACAGCACTTCAGGTGTGAATTTTGCCTGCAATAGGTGGTTTGGAGTAGGATGTGAGAAAGAACCTTAAAGGGACTTATGGCGTGTTTAGCATGATCGCTGGCCATAGAGGTGTTAGGTTCCCACTTTGTGTAGCTTCAGCACAACTGCACATCACTTTTTCTATCCTATTGAAGAGGAGAAACTGAAGTTCTGACCTGCAAAAGTCTTTAAACAGCAGTTTGTCAACCACACAACAAAATCAATCTCAATAATTAGCACCACACAGCTACTAACCATACTCACTTCCCATACAACACAGTGTCTTACATCCAGACTTTGTGACCATATTATCTTGGTCCCTCTACCTTACAAAATCCCTTACATTTTTGAAAATAAATGTGGAATACCAGTTCACTGGTGTATGCATGAGGTTAGTATGCTGTAAATCACTAAAATCGAAAGGAAAGCAAACACAAACCATTCCTAGGTCTCTCTATATTCTCATAACAGCTAAATTTACATCCAAGACAACGCTGTCAAACCCAACAGGATTTTTCTTTGCAACATCAGAACAGAGTTATTGTCATATATTACTCTGGACATAAGCAATTTGTAATTGAGAGTGTTCTGCAACGGTGACTGCTGCTTCGTAAGTGTTTACTTCACCTTTGTGTGCCATAGAAAGAGCTACAGATGATCAAAGCCAGAGTGAGATTTTTGGGTGAGGATACACTGAATAATTGAGAAAAGAAAATAATGTAATTCAAGATGTGTGTTGTTTATTTGAGGTTGCTGCTATAACAGGGCACCAAATAAACTACAGCAGAAAATCCAAAAAATATCAAAAATACCAAAAGTGCCAAAGGCAGGGTTGTTCATGTAGTATAGAGTATGTAGTTTATGAATACTAAGTCCATTTGTATCAGCAAACTTGATAACTGAAAATGACAAAGGACATATAAGAAGTGATGCGACCTCTGACCAGTAACATGACAATATTACTATTTAAGAACTTGTTGAACCAGTTAAATTCAGAGTTAGCTCTAAACACGTGCTTTAATATCTTTTGACTTTCACTACATGCTTAAAATTTAAGCCTGTATATACAGAGCTTTTCCTCAATCGGGAGTTGGCATGATATATCAGTAATGAGTATGAGTAGATGTAGGTGAAAAAGTGGATTATTTTCCCTCCACACAAATTAGGAATTTACAGAAAAATCAGTTGTAAGGTTTTTCAAATAAATAGAGAGAGTTGTATTACACCTGCACTATAACACCTATGGACTTTCATCAACCCTAGGAAGAATTGTTGGAGAAAACCCATTAGCAGAAACTTTAAGCTATTGCATATGCATAGCACACCTTACAAGTATAAAGCAAGGTCCTCAGAAGGAGAAGCTTTCAAAGGTAAAGGGGGAATGCTAAGCAAGCTTGCAGATGATACAAAATTAGGAGTTGTTGAGTCCCTGAAAGGCAGGGAAGACCTGCAAAGAGACCTTGATAAATTAGAGGGCTGGAAAGCCACCAGCTGTATGAAGTTTAACAGGGGAAAGTGCTGGATTCTGCACTTGGGATGGGGCAACTCTGGATGTACAGGCAGACTGGGGAATGAGATGATGGAGAGCAGCACGGTGGAAAGGGACCTGGGGGTCCTGGTCGACAGCAAGTTGAATATGAGTCAGCAGTGCCCTGGCAGCCAGGAGGACCAACCCTGTCCTGGGGTGCATTAGGCACAGCATCACCAGCTGGGCAAGGGAGGGGATTGTCCCACTCTGCTCTGCACTGTGAGCAAGAACGATATAAAGTTATTAGAGAGTGCTCAAAGAAGGGCAATGAAGATAGTGAAGGGCCTTGAGGTGAAACCATATGAGGAGCAGCTGAGGTTACTTGGTCTGTTCAGCCTGGAGGAGGTTTTCTACCTGCATGCAGGTGGAGCATTATTCTGGTCAGTTTATTTGAGAACGAGTTTTACAAGAAAAAGCATCGTTCAGAGAGAAAGACAACATTTAAAATATATTTCTAGATATTAAAACTATTTGAGAGAAAACAGTTAATAAGGAAATGCTGATAAGAAGGAATCATCATTACACATATCCATGCTGGGTAAGAAAAGAAGAGGGCTGCACTGGGTCTTTCTGGAATGGAATTAATTTTCTTCACAGGAGCCCTGGTGGTACAATGTTTTGGATCTGTGGTTCAAACAGAGTGGGTACCACCAAAGTTTTGGCCATTGAGGAGCAGTTCTTGCATGACTCAAAACTTTCTCAGTTCCTTACTCTGTCTCTGCCAGCAAGTAGGCTGGGGGTGGGCAAGCATTTGAGAGGGAATACAGCTGGGACAGCTGGCTCAAACTGGCCAAAGAGGTAATTCATGTCATATATCACCATGTTCAACAGTAAAAAATTGGTTTTTTTCCAAAGTAACTGTTGCTCAGAGATTGGCCAGTCATCAGAGTTTGTGAGAGGTGGTAAGTGGTTGTCTTTGCAACACTTGGGATTTTTCCCTGAGTTTAAAAGAAAAAAAAGAAAAAAAAAAAACAAAAACAAACCAAAAAACAAAACATACAACTGAAAACAAACATCAAAAAACCCAACAGAAAACCACCCCAGAAAACCATCTTCTTCCTTCCACTATATTATCAATGTGGAACACTTACTACATGGAAAATATTTCTCTATTATTAACACCAAAGTATTCATAAATATTTTCAAGAAAAACTTGTCTTCAAATTTGAGATCACTTTAATTAGATAAACTGTTTTAGGTAGCATAGTGGCTGATCACTAGGGACGAACTTTGTTGCATACCAAAATAAACACAAGGAAAACACTGCATTAATTTAAAATATAATACACATGAACAGTTATATGTATAATATACAAAAGATATATATACACACAACACAGAAATGTTTGTGTACTCACAAGATGATTCAGAACACTAGGTTCTCAGCTGCTGTTTATATAATCAGGTCTGTTGAAATTACTATTTTTAGTTGAACAGAAGTAACAGTGTCTTACTAAAATTGAAAGGATACAGTAAATTTAAGAATTAGTCATTAAACAAAATTCAAAAGTCATATAATTCTTAACAGTAGGGTGTCTAGAAGTCAGACTGTCTGCAAAAACTGCAAGTTTTAGCTAGGGAAAGTGTACCTTAAACTGGAAACTGCTATAAGGAATCAACTTGTTCACAGAGACGTGGCGACAACATGTTTGTTGGGTTTTTAAAAGCCATCTCAGCACAAAATACAACTTACTTGTGAACTTATGAACTGACATCGAGCATACTTTTACTCTGTGTAACAATAAATAATTTTTAGTTTTCACCTCTTGCTGTCCTGCACCAGGTTATTAACATTACATTTTATTTCTGAAGGTCAAAATCCCATGACTCAGAAGCAAGTTGGTTTTACCTTTCCTCTCCTTGTTTGCACAAATTGATGTATCTTGCCACACTGTAGAGTCCATGCAGGTCAGACCCAAAGTAAGTTTGGGGAAAAAAATCCCAAACTTACATTAACTTCAACGCTTTTGGAACAGAGTACGGTTTTGATTAGCAATTGGAAATGCAAGTTTTAAGATGCACTTGATTTTTCTCTCAAACACTCAATTTGTTTTAGTCTGTTAGAACAAATTACATAGCCCGTGAGAGTCATTGATAGACTACGTTCCTAACTTTGCAGATATATTAGAAAATATTTTGAGTAACACTATTATGCAAAAAAGAGCTGGGGGAAAAAAAAATATATATACATACACACATGCAGGTGTTCAGGGGCTGGGACACATATATATCTACACTTACACATATTTTTACATACATATGTGTGTACGAACATTGTAAAAAAGGATCAACTACCTCATTAAGTTTTTACTGTTGCATTTGCCCAGTTCAACATTACTAATGATAAAATCACCTTAAAGGAGTAGGTCCCTATGTTTCATAATTAATTTTCTTCTTTACCTCTGTCATAGAGTTCTGCTTTCCTTGATTTTACAGTTGCACATATCAACTGAGTCTCCAATACTGTTACTCATTACTTTAAGAACATGGGCACATCTTTGGAAAAAAAAAACAAACAAAAAACCAAACAACAACAAGGAAAGAGCTATCTAGAACCACTTAGTTGTTTGTTGCTTTGCCATTATCCAGAATAAAGTATCCATGTGCATGTACATATAATTTTTCACAACCTTTAGGTTAATCCTACTGCCTGGGCTTTGGCCCATGGTAACACTGCAGTCACCCAAACTCGGACTACATGTCACCCACCAAGCTTAGAACTGCTGTATGACTCAGTTGTAAAAAAACCAAACAAACACAAATAAATAAACAAAAAAAAAAAAAAACAAAAAAAACCAGACCAAAAAAACCCACCAAAACAGGCTACTTGTAAGTAACTTTTAAAATCATATTCTATGCTCAGATGCACCTGATACTGCCATTTAAGAACATAAGATCAGAACACACTGGTGATGTCAGCAGTCTCCCTTTTGGGGGTTTGTGGGCCAAAGAGGCTTTTTTTTCAACCAGTGACAAGAAATCTGTAAACCACTGCCTTAAGGACAATCTCAGGGATTCCATCCTTTTAAGGAATCAATGTCAATTTTCCTTCAGCTTACTGCCCTAAATTTGAGACTCATACTTTCTCTTGCTTATCCTTCATCAGTGTCATAAATAAACAACTATAACATTCAAATAGTTCATCCTTATGAAATACAGTTTCCTTATATTACCTTTCTCATACAGTATGTTATCAGATTCTGATATATACTGTACTGTGATTTCACAATTTCTTGGTCATTTATTTTAAAGCCTAATTCTTATTAGTTACTCCTCTCTGTACCTTCATGATCAGTTAAAATTACTGCTTTTCTAGATTATTGCCTACATCAATAAATATCCTATCAAATAGTTTACTCAGAATGGTCTCCAGAAGCATTGTCTGTTCTTTCACATATGAAAGACACATGAATAATAAAAAATAAATTCAGGATTTTCCAGAAAAGTTTTCTTCATTGAAACTACAATTAACATTTATTAGGGCTGGTGGAAAGTTGAAATATCTTTTCTCCCTCCTTATTAGGACCAATGTTACATGGTAAGATGAACAAACAGGTCTTGTTCAGTGTGCTTTACTACAGGCATAAATATATGACTGGTATTGAAAAATTATCATTCCATGTACTTGCTTCATTTTGCAATCAAATCATCAATGCTAAAAAACAAAAACAAAAAAAAAATCCTAAAATATATAGTTTCCCTAAGAAATACAGGCACTCCTAGAATTTTAACTTTTCCATAGCAGAGTTTTGCTAGGAAATATTTTCTACACAAGGCTACCCTAATTTAAGAACTTAATTTTGTCAGTCAACATTTTAAATTAACAGTGGGTAAGATAGTGAGAGGAAATGTAGTCTGAGAAGAGAACTGCTACTAGAATAACCATGCAAAACCATATCTGAGTGAAGGACACAAAGTGTGAAAGAAATTTAGGCCAATATCTCAGAAGTAAAGAAAAAGGGGGAGAGGGATAATTCATTCATTATTTTACAAAACTATTATTACAAACACATAGCAAATGTTGTAACAACACAATACAATACAATCACACACAATACATTTAACTCCGTAACAGAAAGGAAAATATGGCAAAGCCTGAAGATGCTGAATAATATTCTGGATAATTCATTTGTTAACATCTTATTTATTACTAATTTTAAAAAATTCTGTATCAGCACCAACCTTTAAGTTCTCCATCATTCAGTTCACTGAGGTTGAAGAGACAGACTGTAATCTGATCAAGCTTTGATTACTACCATTGTTCTGGTTCTGAACCAATTTCAAGAATCCCAAAATTCAAAGAAAACATTATGAGAGTTTACCTGTGAACTCAAAGCTATTTTTTGCTTACACCTTGGGTAATTACAAGATCAGTTCTATGTCATGTACTCTTCCCACCTTGATGCAGATCTCTTGCTGACAGTTTGTGGTAACGTACAATATACATATTAGTTCTTCCATCTGTAAAGTCTCTAAGTCTTTCAAAAGAAGATGATGAAGTTACAATTTTTTCATACTTAATTTACTGTCCTAGCAAATATACCTAACATTACTACAATTTGTTCCATATTTTGTCAGAATTTTTTAAGAAAATCCATTTATTTGTTCGTTTGGACTAGTATATCTTTCAGTGCATTTAGTCAAAATGGATTTGAGAAGCTGAGACAAACTCCTGAAAAAAAGGAAAATGCAAAACAAAAAAAACCTCAAAACAGCCACGGTTTGAGATCAGTTGTTATATAACTCTTGAAAATTCTGAACAACAAATTAAGATCAGACATACAAAACATATTTTTATATTAAACACATCAGATATCATAATATATGGCCTTCATTATTTATCTTATTTTTATCACTCTTTTGATACACTCCATAAATATTAGAGCATGTAATTTCAGTCTCCTCCAAGAAACAAATATATGCCTCTATAATTGTACATCTAAGAAAACCAAGGTAAATATGGTTTACAAACAAGGCTTTTTCATCTGAAGTTTTGTGACAGAATGTGAAGAACTTGAAACTGCTGAATTATAGCTGCTTAACTGTAAAACGATTCATCTGTCTGCTTTTGTTCTGAAGAGTCTTCCTAAATACTGCATTTGACTACGTGTTTCTGTATGACAGAATCTACTAAACAAATTCTATCAGGTTTCCATAGATGAAAGAGATTGAGATGAAACAGCTTCTCACACACAATCTGGTCTCTTTGATTACATTTACAGACCCTCCAGTCATTCCACAACCCCACCAGCCTTTTACTACAGCTTTCAAGCTGTGACAATTTAGATAAGTGAAACATTAAATAGCTCATTATAAGTCCACTTCTGCACCACAGGAATTGATGGCAGCGTTGCCATAGACTTCAATGGGAGTCAGATTACAGTTTGAAACACATCACGTATGCATTCATCAAAAACATTTAAAATTCAGAGACTTTCAAAACTTATTCGAATCAGTTATACTGAACCAATCTTACTATAAATCAGGAAGTGCTGGCAGGCCAGTTTTGTAGAGTACTACAAAAAGGTATTGAAATGAAGCTTTTCTTGTTCTGCCATTTTCATCCAAATGTCTTGCTATGACTTCTGTGACAAGAAAATATCAGGAACTGGAAAACCATTTCCAACAAATGCAACAGAATAAAAAGAGCAGGGACAAAAAACCTCCAAGATTGTCTTCCAAGACAGGTAAAATATTTATCTGCTAGAAACTGAACTACTATGCAGAAGTTACCATAATGCACATAATTCAAGGTTCCAGGTTGTAAGAAATCACACAAGCAAGCAGCTTTTGTAGTTTAGTGTAAAAGATAGCGGTCCAGTGTAGTCAAAATGAGACCTATTCCAAGTGGGCATGCATTTCCTTCTCTCTTACACAAGATCAAAAAGGCAAAGCCTAACCAGCCTCACAAATTCTGTAATCTTCAGACTACTTCTGTTGTACCAGAAACAAGAAAATGCTAATAAGTCTCCCTGTGATAAAGATATAAATACCAGTAATACTGAATATCGATACAATTATTCAGACGAGGTTACCTTTGATCTTAATTCACCATCTATAACAAATATAAACATATCAATCTATCCTCTCAGCATCATGCCTCTTAGGCAGAGATGGAAAGTCCAAAGATTTAACAATCTTCCTACAAATTTTGCTGACGTAATTTATGGGATTCAATACCACCAAAAATGCTTTTTAAAAGACAGTAATAAAATACCATACCATGGCAGTGCAGCTTCTTTCCTCAACATTCCCACAGGACATGGAGCAGTCTGGGTATGACACAAAGGAGCTGACAATTCTTCAGTAATTCAGGTAAAGGGGAAAGCTGATGGCTCACTTCCTTCAAAATTCTGTCCTGAACAGAAAGGAGCAAAATTATTCAAATAAGTTCCCGACACATAATTATAGGAATAGAGTTTAGAGGTAGAAACTTTATTTTTTTTTCCTAAAAATGCAGCAGTGAAGACATGGACATTATCAATGCATGCATTTTTTTTTCCATATGGAGAAGTTTGTGTTTTAAATGTCTTCTCTCTGTTGCTATAGATCTTTGTTGTATCAAGAGAAGTGTCAATGGTAGAAGAGGATATGGTTTTCTAGGTGTCTATCCTACCTCTTATTACTGTAATTTAGTCATATTTTCTTCAAAACTAGTTTTCGTGTATGTTAGAGGGTATTTAAAAGGTCAGGAATTAGTATTTTGGGATTATATATTTGTCGCAGTATATTAACGACACGAAAGAAGGAGACAGACACCTGTTGAGATCAAGGAACAAGTGCATCGGGCCTTGCCCGTCTTTATTATATATGTGCCTTTTAAATCACTGCGGATTGGAAGAGACAAAGAGCCTCCCCTCAATCACACTGGTCAAAGGAAATGTCCATCAAACTTCTGTGCCCAGGAGAAAGGAATGTAAATAAAAAGCCAATAACATGGCTATGTTTACAAAGAATGTCTGAGAACCAGTTACAAAAGAATGATAACATCCAGAACTGCAAAAGTCAGGGCAACATGTATTTCTTTTCTTTTTTGATTTTTCATTTTTTGTATCCACTGAGCTTTTTCACTTTTCCAGATAAGACATTCAGGAGGGTAATTTACTACATTCAGCAGACTGTGACCATTTAACACTCTCCTGGCAATACCTAGACTTCAGGTACCATATTATCTTAGAGGTACAATTCTTTCTAGATGACAAAAAGGAGCTACATCAGAATAAGATGCCTAGAGTGCTGAAAATTTCAGGCATGCTTTAACACCAGTTTGAGGAATAGTACAATATTTTTAAGAAAGTGCACGCCAGCTAACTGAAGTCTGAATACCATCTTTTTTGTTACTTAGGAATATTCTCATTTAGAGCTCATTTGTTCAAACACACATAATGGAGATTTCTTGGAGTGATACATGACTGTGATTAAATCGTCATTTTTAATGCTGGTTTTCTTTAAAAAAAGTATAGCCTCAATGGATCAAATATCAGCTGTTTCTTTACAATTATACCTTAGTAAGGCCCATATTAATAATGCAGCACTCCACCCACTATACTGAACTGATCTTCTGTGGATCATATAAAATAGCACAGCAAACTCATGTACCTCAGCAGCTATTGAATCAGCATCAGGTCTGAATCCAACACTGCAGTTGTACAGAAACAGTATCAGATACCCCACAGATTTTTGCAAACAAAATGCGTCCAGAATATGTTCTCAGATAACACTGTACTTGCCCATCACCTTGATTAAGGAAAATTCCTCCAAAAGGAATTAAGATTGAACAATCATGATTATAATTAGTCACGATTAGAATTCTGATCAGTAGCTTGCAAAATATTTAATTTCTTGAATGAAATATGGTCAAGGAACTCAAATATTACCTCTCATCTGTGCAACCTTTAAGACCATGGGTAGTCAAGGTTTGGTTCTCAGTTTCCAGCTACTGCTCATGACCGTGAGCCGTGATATTGATAAGAACCACTCTTAAAGCATTCCATATACCAAAGCAGAAGTAGATATTAATATATGGATGGACAAAATTAACATTCAAAGATTAATTCAAAGGCAAATTGATTTCCGAGATACTGAAAAACAATAATCATGTATGTTAACAAATTAAGTTAATCATGATTTAAATATAGCTGTCCTCCACTAAACTGCTATCTGTTTTGTTTCAGACTTTCATTTAACTATTCAGGATATCATATAATTTACATGTATTTTATAATAGGTTTGTTCGTGAAAGCTTTATGCGTACAAATACTTTCAGGGGTCAGAGGGTGGAGGGGAATTAAATCTACACACACTGCTGTCTGTATTTCTGGTAAACAGAAGGGTTTGATTTTATACAAAGAATATTCTATTTCACGCAAACATTTAGCTTCCAATATGCTCTTATTTTTGCAGAAGATTATTAAGCACACATTGAATTTTCTGTCTGAGATCTGATCAGTTACTCTTAGTGACAAGAATGGCTAATTTTTTCCTTAGGCCAAAAGCAACTCAGGGTTTCCAAAACAAAAATTACTATTTTTTCTGTCAAAATAGCACTAAAACACCAAACCATGTGATATTTCTTCTAAATACTAGTTCAAATTATCTTCAGAAAACAGTTCCTTGAAAAAATGTTGAGTGAGTAGGTATGAAATTCTGACATTTGTACTTCTCTTGCTTCATGTGGGGCTAGATGTTAAGTTCATAGGTCAAGCAATATTTGATTAGACTAGCTGTGAATATTCTAGGAGAATAGTTGGTCACTAGTTGGTCACTAGGAGAACTGACCAGCTCCCATGCGATTACAACCTCCTTTCAGGCAGTTGTAGAAAGCAATAAGCAATAATTCTCCCCTGAGCCTCCTTTTCTCCAGGCTACACATCCCCAGCTCCCTCAGCTGCTCCTCATAACACTTGTGCTCCAGACCCTATACAAGCTTTGTTGCACTTCTCTGGATGTGAAATGAGACTTAAAAATTCTGGCCTCTCTACTTACAGTTACCCTCAAAAGAGAGCATGGGGCCAACCCTATCTTAAACCACTCATGGAGGTTAAACCATGTGCTCAATTCACCCTAAAATCTTAATGTTGAAGTTCCTTCTATGCTTCTATTCCTTTCCCTCTAGTCAGACAGGTTAAATAATGTAAAATGTTAACTTCTAAGATGCAGTCCAATTTCTTCAATAATATTTAAAACTTCCAACATGATCATGCAGACAGCATAAGCCTCATTGCAGCTTTGAAATTTGGCCTTCTGATTGAGTTTAAAGAAATTCAGCAGAATGTGCTCACTGATTTGAGGCACACTAAGAAGTCCTGTGACAATCTGTGAAATTGCTGGCTATGAACTTTATTCTCCAGAGACTACCTATCTTCCTTAGTAATTCCCAGAAGACTAAAAGGTGCAATTGTAATTGTTTCCATTAGGTTTGTCAGAACATACTTACATTAACTCGCACTTCTCTTTGTTCCTGCAAACTGTGAAAGCAGGCTCCGTGAGCACTCAGGGGTTTGCATACAAGTCATTTTCCCTGAATGAACTTGGTGTTGTCCATAAGCGTCAACCTCCAGCCTTGTACCTTCTGCATTCTTCTTGCAGGTTTCTTTTACATCCTTTCACCCCACTGCTGCCTTTTCATTGCTGTTGCTTTGTCATCATCTGCCTTTGTGTGAATGTGATCACTGCTACTTTGATGGTTAGACTCTTGCCTTAGTCAGTGTAAAATATGATACAAGAGACGCTCAGATTCTAGGAAAAACAAGACTCTTCCACAAACAGGCTCTCTACATTTGTTTTATTCAAAACAGCTCTTCTACCTGCCAAGAAGTTTGTTAGTATATAGGAGAAAAGCCTTAACTTCAGATAGCTTTCATTATGCCCTATCATCCTGCATATGTAAGGAACTTTGTTGTTATTTTTTAAGGAGACGGAATGTTGGGGGGCAATATTTTGTCATTGTATACAACAAAAGCTCAGAAAACAATAGGAAATGTTTGTGATAAATAAACTGTCATCATTTCCAATAGTTTATTTTCAGCCCTCTTCAAGACAAGGAAACTGACCTGAATTCCTGAGAAATCTAGGGAAGAGATGCTTTATGGAAGTTCCTGCCCTATCTGCCAACTTCTATATAAGGTTTTAAATTAAGTGAGCTGAAATCACTTCATTAAACAATTTAACAGTTCAGACAAGGGCACACAGAGAGCAAGCAATGGAAGAAGTAGTTTAAAGAGAAAGAACATGACATATGGCCTTTTTTTGCATTTGACCTAGAACTGTAAGAAAATGGCTAATATTAGAGTCCCTTGTGAGATATTATGGTCTTGTTGTTCAAATAAAACAGAATAATACCTTTTTTTGTGTTTTCTGAAATATCTGATATGTATTTGAAGGCTTTATTTAATTTTTTGGGTGACAGAAATATTCAGAGATAAGCTTCAAGTATTATTTTTAAGTCTTGTCAAACAATTTGGTTGATCACATAAAAGATCAATATTTTAGAGCCAGGAGTTCTACTGGCTACATCTCAGTCCCGGTGCTTGAGCACATACCCTGACCACAGGCCAGCTGCATGCCAGGATAAGACATGAACTTGTTTTCTACAGCACCAAATCCAGACATGGGAAAGAACAGAAAGTTTCTATGCACCTCCCTGCAGTCTTCCCTTTCCAGGTTCATCAGGGAATGAGGACTGACACTACTGTGCCAATTGGACCTGTCCTTAAGCGTAGACACAGCCATTTTCCTCAAATTGCCTAAAGCAAAGTCAGAGGTACCAACACTCGGACACAAACTCCATTTAGAACAGTTCAAAACAAAATCAGAACTGACGAAACATAAGCTGATGAATGACTTTAAGGTTCAAGGTTCTGCCTCAATTTTAGGCAAAATTTCCAAAATTAGTTAGATTAGAGATCACACATTTTGGAAAAACTGAAGAAGGCATCTGGCCTTGAAATGCAGGATATATTTTGCTTATATAGTTTAAAGCCTTGTTTTTAAATTAACTTAGTTCAACCAACACTTTCAGTAAAGCAAGTGCCACAGCATCTTATTTCTTATAGATGCTCAGGCAGCAAACTTCACTGAAAGGATGAAAGTATACTGCTAAGCATTATACCTTCCAAAACAAATCCCTTTTAGTCAGTACAAAAAAAAGTTTAGATTTACATATTTGTTTGCATAGATGCACAGACACAAAAAAATACTGAATCAGTTCAGAGGCAAGTGTTATGCTACATTTAAATGTCAGTTTACCTCTCTTCAAGGCTAAAGATTTCTCTGGCATCATTTTCAAGTAATCTCTACGGACTTGAAAATTTTGCACAGCCTTGGTTGTATTTGAAGTACCCTACATATGAAAACTTCAGTTAACTCCATAGCATGTGACAGAACAAAAGATTCATTTAATGTTCAATCTGAATGTTTATCATATTTTCACAACAAAACTCTGAGGCTGATTGGGCTGTTACAGACATTTAAGGTGATGCAAGTTCACTGATCTATTCTGGTGACAATGGAAGCTGATGCAGGCACCTTGGGCTGGAAAATATGAGGCATTGTTGCAGGAATGTCATATTCCTGTTCTGGAATCATCAGATTATAACAAGCATGTGAAGACAAAACAATTTTTAAAAAAAAGTTTTGATTTCCCCACCATCACAAAATAGAATAATTAGTCTTGTCAGACTACATCTAATAGAGCATATGCCATTTGGCATAGTGCTTTAAGTGGCAATGAGCAATGTCTACAGAGACTTATTCTTTCCAAAGTCTCCAAAATGCACTCAAAGCTTGACAGAGAAGAGGATGATGATGATACACCATTTATCAAATTGAAATGTTGTCACCTCTGGGGTGAGCTGTAATATTAATATTTTCTCCTGTGAATGTTCACTCTACCCCTTAGAGATTAGCATTATCTGATTGGAGCTCAGCTACAAAATCGCTTCAACGATCCTTTCAAGCGTTACAATCGCTTCAAGGTTCGTTTCAACAGCTGGAAAAATTTATTCTGATTTATGGTGGCTAAAAACAAAGGTATTCATGTTGCCTTAAATCTGAGTGTCTGCACTGGAGATAATACAGATTTTCAGCATAGCAGGGTATTACACCAGGAATGTAACTTAGTGTCTGGAAGACAAGGTCCTATCAGTCAATTACAATGCTTACACTGAAAAAGCTGCTGACCAGTCTCTTCAGATCTCATGAAAGCTTTTTTTAACCTTGTTAGATGAACTTCTAAATTAAATTGTCTCCTCTTCAAAATGAGATAATGACCTCTTCCCTTACAGACTCTACCCAAGATTTTTTGGCTGACATTTTTTAAAATAAATTTATGCCCATTGCATGTAGTTATTTCACCTTCTTGTGAAGCTTAATGAAGTTCTGTAGTGAATTGAGAAAAAAAGTTCAATTGCTCAATTTCTTAATATTAAAATAAATTTATTCATTCTAGGAGTATACAGCATAAAGCATTACTTCAAGCATATTAATTAACTAAAAGAAATGTATCTCACCTCATACAAGGCCTGACAGCCTAAGGGACTTTACATTTTATATATATATATATACATATATATATATATATATACACATATATATATATATATAAAAGCAAAGTAAGTCTTGATAATACTTCTTTTTCTTTCACAAAAATTAAGCTTATCTTTTTGAAGCATTGATATTAGCAATGTTATCCTCTTCTTATTTATTAAGAAATTGGAATGTTGATACCACATGTTATACTGTAATAAAATATGCAATTGTAAGAATAATAGATGGTTCATTAGTTCCCAAAAATCCAAATGGACTGTTTTGTTTTAAACCAAGGAAAATAGTGCAACAAGTCATTGTTTATTCTGAAGAACATTTCAGCAGGAAGAAGTGTGTTAATTCTATTGATATTCCTCTGGTTTAGAAATAGAAATTTAAAATAATCCAATAATATTTAAGTCTAGATTATTCTCTGATAGAAGGCCTAAATGCAGTAATACACATCAGCTAGCAGCATTTCACCGAAACAGTTGTACACTTTGCATATTGTAACTCATGACCACTCACCCCTACAGTGACACTCAAAAATGAGAGAACAAATTCTGTGGAGGAGAACGTCACCACTTTCTTCCACATCATTCTACCCCAAGAATTCCATTAAGTCAAGTTTTAAAATAATTAAGCTACAAGATCAAGAATTAGACTTTTTTGTAATGCCTTATTACTTTCAGCTAATCTGTTGAAAAGCAAAATTACTACAAAAAATGCAATGAAACCATTTAACAGATGTGCCTCCCAGGCACAATTGGGGTTAGCGCTAAATGCTGTCCACAATAGCTAAAAATGCCACACTCCTTCCTGTGAAAGAGCACAAGTCTTCAGTTACTTTTTATCCACTCACAAAATCTTGCTGAGTTACTTACAACAACACGCAATTAATTATGCTCTTGCTAAGCCCCAAACTCTAATATTTTGCATATTTTAATGCTTTTTACATATTGCAATCTTCTGCAAACTAATACGTCAATACAAGCAAGATACACTGCACATACTGAACATTCCTGCTTATCAAATAACAAGTGAAATAAAAAACCCAACTCATCTCTCTCCTGACGTGCTATTCGTTGCTTGAAACTATGTAATTGCCAAGTTAAAGTCCAGATTTTATCTGGGTCAGATTCATTTGATCTAAAAATAAAACTTTGTTCCCTGAAAGCATTCCAACTGGTGCAGGCATTCCCTTAAGCCCATAAAATAAAAATAATATCAGCATCAGAGGTACTAAAATATGAATATAGAACTGGAACATTGAAAGGATTTGGGTTGCTTGGGTTTGGATTATAAATTCTGCAAATGTAATTCCAACTGCTTACTTTACAGCAATATTACTGTAGTGGATAACTCTCCTTAGAAACAGAGTCAGCTTTCATTCAGCTTTAGTGGAAACATTAATGCTGTAATTTCTTACCACTTTGCAGCTTTGAAGGATGACAGAAATGAACTACAGAGCCAATTATTTTAGTTTCTACTGGAATACCAGTTTTCTTTTACGTGCATTTTAAAAATTCCAGTCTGATATATCTAGAAATTTCTTTTCAACTCTCTTTATATTGCTACTGCTAACCACACAATCACTTCTAATCACTTTTTGGTGATTGCTTTTTTTCAGCACAATCCTTACATTTTACCTACACTGCTGAAGAATCTACCTACTAAAGTCTCAGTTTGCTTGTCCTCTACCATATAAGCTCAAAATGCCCCATTTTGATCCATTCTTTTCTTGTCCATTCCAATGTTAGGAGTCACTCTACAACAAGAGGAAGAGATTTTTGATGGTGAATGCACATGCCTCAGACATTTTGAGTGTGGGTTCCCTTCCTCTCCACCAGCACCTTCTCTTCCCTGGGGTGAATTCCCTCCTACTTCTCCATTTGTGAAAGGGTGAAAAAGATGAGCAGTGCTACCAAGAGACTGTAATATGCAAGTTTAGTAACTGGCAAGTGCTCAGATAAGCCAGCCACTTCAAACCAACTAGTTGGAAGTCAGCTATACCATAATACCCTGCCCAAGGACTGTATGTCCCACTTCTCTCAGAAATGTTGCTTGCAAAGGTCCAGGCATCTACCAGAGTCTTATCTCACAGTATTTTTCAACTTTTCTACTGTGTAATTTGCACAGGTGATAGGTGATAAAATGCCAGTTGTGAAGGAAGGCAGACTGGAAACAAGCTTTATTTTATGAAATAAATAAACATCAAGGGCTTCCAACCTTTTTATGTTAAATCATTACCTGAACCAACAGCATTTGATCAAAGCAGAAGAATCATTGGATTTGTGCTAATGGGCATTAAAAAAACCCCAATTACACAGTCTACTCACACTGTTGCCCATCAGTGCTGTGTTTATATAAATAACCATGACTGTCCAATATTTTTCCTGCTTTGGGCTTCTTCTGGCAAGCCACAACAATAACAGTTGCTCAAACAAGAAGGGAAAAAAAGGCACATCTAGGCATATCATTACTATGGTGGTCCATTTCACTCTAATACAGGATTACAGGATTGTACATTACACAGTTTTAGGCATTAATTCAATATAAAAATAAAACCATCCTGTTAATTTTTAGTTTTTTTTTAATTTTGGAAGCCTTTTGAAAGTTGCTTTGCACAGCAGCTGAATGGATCCTAGATTTGAGAGCTTATCTTCTCATCTTGCAAGAAAACAATTTGCAAGCTAAGTGATCTTTCTTTTATATAACGAGGAAGGAAGCATACATAGGTTCTTTACCATATGAGACAAAAAAAGTCAGCTCCAAAGCTCAACATAGTCTTTTCCATGCTCAGTTCCTGTTCCTCTGGGTAGGATGCTACTTGTTCCCTATTGGTAAGGAGCTGCACTTCAGGTGAGGAAAAAAAGCATCCTTGATACAGGTAATTCTCTGCATATTGCCTATAATTTCCTTTCTAAATTTCCCCAGTGTTTTAATCTTATCACACTGGGTAAGAAGTGACTCATACTGCAGACACCCCAAGAAGAAAGCTAAACACTTGAAGGTCTGTTATGTCAATACCTTTTACATCAAAAAGTGACCAATTCTCCTGTTCCATTTCCACATATTCTTTTGCTTTCCATAATTTACTTCTCAGGTTATTAATTATCAGCTTTACTTGGTGTTCTTCTGATGTCTTACCACAGTTTGTTCTTTAGATTCTCATTAGGCACTTTTTAAAACACAGGCAATAACCGCTAGAAACCATCACCCTCCCAACTGCCTTCCCCTGTTCTTCCATTTTAATAGCATCTTTATAAAGTGATAAGCACTAGTTGAAGTTTAGATGTGTTTGTACATAACTTCAAGGTGGAGAGGAGAGGAATAACAATGTCTGTTCAGTCACCAAGGACTGGGTGGATCAATCTGGCAGAAACACACAGCTCTTCCTAAAGGAACTTAACTGAACCAAATGTCATCTATGCACGTGCCAAACACAAAACGTCAAGAGTAAAGCAGCTAAGCACAGAGTGTAGAGGTTCTTTTTCTGAACAAAGATGCTCACACTATTGTTTTTCATGTCAAAGCTGATCAAAAAGAGAAGTCAAGCAGGAACAAGAAAGCACAAGCTTCCCTGCCCTGAACAGATGATTACATCAATGCCAATGCCCACCCTTTTGTTTAGCTAGATGGAAGCCCCTCTACTTGGCTCTCGTGACTCCTACTGAAGTGCTGCATCTAGTTCTGGGGTTCCCAGCACAGGAAAGACACCAGCCTGTTGGAGCAAGTCCAGAGGAGACCACCAAGGTGATTAGAGGGATGGAACACCTCTCCTATGCAGAAAGGCAGAGAGAACTGGGATTGTTCAGCCTGGAGAAGAGAAGGCTTCACAGTAACCTAACTGCAGCCTTCTAGTACCTAAAGGGGATTTACAAGAAAGCTGGAGAGTGACTTTTCACAAGGGCATGTAGTGATAGGACAAGGGGATTGTCTTCAAACTGAAAGAGGGCAGGTTTAGGTTAGATATTAGAAAGAAATTCTTTACTGTGAGGGTGGTGAGGCACTGGAACAGGTTGCCCAGAGCAGATGCCCAATCCCTGAAAGTGTTGAAGACCAAGTTGTACAGAGCTCCGAGCAACCTGGCTTAGTGAAAGGTGTCCCTGTCCATGCCGGGAGGGTTGAAACTAGATGACCTTTAAGGTCCCTTCCAACCCAAGCCATTCTATGGCTCTATGAATAGGCACGCCTTCCTAATTGCTTCTCCAGTGACTAGTGCCCAGTCTGAAAAGCTGGGAACAGAATCTCCAACACCCATTGTGTTATTTATTTAACAAGGTATTGTGTTACCTTACGTGAGTTAAGAAATTGGCATGATTAGGGGGACTAAAGAGAGGCAGGAAGTGTGGAAAAAAGGGGGATGGGGTTTGTTTTTTCTGATTTTTTTCTCCCCTCCCCTATCATTTGGAAAAAAATATAATTTAGGTTTCCTCTTTCAAATTGCTCCAACACACTTCCACACTAGCTGTACTATGCTAGCTCTTTTACTTTGGGGCAGTCCAGATCAAATTATATCCTGAAGGTATTTTTCTGTACCTTCTGCAATGCTTTTCCTATTACTGTGGCAGCACCAAAAGGCACAACATCATTACGCCAACACCTTAGAGAAAAAATAGAAGACTATCCTGGCCCTGTAAACTTACTCTCTAGATAGACAAGAACACAAAGAATAGTATGGACTCTACTTGAAAAAAAAAAACAGTTGATACAAGATGCTTAGTCCAAGGACATTTTCAGATGGGGTAGGTGTTACCTGAAAGACAGCAAGGCAGGGAATGGCAAAGGAGATCATCAGCAGTTCATTCTGTGCAAACAGTGTGGATCAGCAGATTGGTAAGAATAGATATTGTAAAAAGAAAGCTTGAGGTATTTTACCCTGGCTCATCAGCAGGAGCAGATCAGGTGGGAAAAAAACAGTTTTGTGAGAAGCTTTTGTTGTCATAGGTGATTTCCCACTACTCAGTTGAAGGTATGGTGATAAATAACAGCTGTATCTGGATGTGATGTCTCCCTCTCCAGATCACATTGAAAGCAGGGAGAATAAAGCAGGAAAAATCAGATGCTGCTTTGGCTTTGCATCCGATATTGGCCTTTGTCAGAGGCAGAATATCAGTGCAGCAGAATCTCTGGGTTTTACTTTCAAAAGTAGCTCATAAGACACATCTCCCTGATACCTCACTGTCTTGTTTTTGTTTCTTCCTTTCTCCCCTCCTTACTAAAAAAAGAAATAGCAAAAGGCAGGGAGCTGTGCTGTATTTGAGATTCCTCAAAAAACAAATTTGACAAGAGAGCTTGTTTGAAAAGATAAGCTGGGAGATTTACACCAGATAAGAGAATATGAAACCTTCTAGTAGAAAACCAATCTGACATGCAACAAATTAAATAGGTTAAAAAGTATTTTGTCATTGTCTGCCAATGAGGTTATGCTTATTTCCTCCCACCACTGTCTTCAAAGGGTGAAATGAAACCACCATGGGATATTTCACTTTGAATAGGTTTTTTTTTTTTGTCATTGAGCTTTAAAATCACATTCAGAAATTAAAGAAAAATTATGATTTTCCTTACAGAAAGAGACAATCTTCTTTCAACAGCTTTTTTGAATATTTTTTAAATCCGAGCTTGCATCCTAGAGCTAACATTTACCATGTGCTAGATAAATAAGATCATACTATCAGGAAGATTAAAACATCTAACAGAATCCTTTACATTAAACTGGAAGTTTGCATTTTACATATGGTTTATGTAGACAAGAGAATTTGATTGTTTACAACTACATCTGAGAAAAATAAAATCAAGTGTTTTTTAAGATAACAAAAATTCTTTTCTCAAAGTAACATCCTGTATGTGCCCCTATAGAACTTATTCACAATATCGCTTCAGATACACATATACTAATGTATACATTTGGTGAACTACAGAATCAGTCCAACACTACCCAGCATGCTGGAGTCAGGATGCCAGATCTAGTAAATCCCTAGTTTGACCCACCATGACAACAATTTTTCCACTTCAAAATTACATTCTTCCTTCATGACTTTCTTGTTCAAACTTCTAAGCTAAATGTTTCTTAATATTTTAGTGACAAAACCATCAAAGTTTTCTGTAAGCAAAATTATTTTAACTTGATTTAGAAAAGTTTTTCATACTGCTTCCAATTTGTGGAAGGAATATATAAATCATAAATACCATATTTAAAATTTTGCATTTCTGGTGAGAGAGATCATATTCATAAAAAAAAAAAGAGTCCAATAAGTGCAACCAAATTTTTTTCTTAAAAATAAGAACACACAGTTACTAATTTTTCCCTTAAACTCATCTATCCAATTCTAATATGTACATATTTCCTACCTGCAGGGTTTGTTAAAATTTTGAAAAGGTGTCAACACTCTAGAATGAAAACAACCTAAAATACTGTTACGATCATGGAAGTTGTCAACTATAAATCTCCACTTAAAATTATCTTTTGAAGTGATATCTGAGTTCACTGACAGGCAACTTATGGGAAAAAGACCTCTATCAAGATTGTTTGCAAGTATTTGTAAGTAATAGAATAGTTCTGATGCCTGCAATTAGTGTGTGTTCTAACACATTCATAAACTTAAGCAGAGTAAGTATTTAGGAAGCAGAATTTCCTTCCTTCATTACCCAAATCAACTGATTTATGACAGAATTTCCTGGTCTTCAGTATACTGGAAGACACAAGGTATGTTTAAATCATACATTACAGAAGCATAATTTCTCTTTTTTAGAATAACTCCAGAGGACTTACTCACTCAAGCAGAAACTCTGATTTATTTTTTTTTTCCTAGACTTTGGATTGCATATGTTGTCCCCTTCTTGGCTAGAAAACACTATAGCTGGGTCTCTCAGACAAAGGCTGCTCAGGCTTGAAAGTCATAACCCACTCATTTGCTCTTGAATACTTCAGGCAGTTTAGGAAGAATAAACATTCTTCACACTTCTGGGTTTTCTTAGGGACCACATAACAGTTAAAGCAAGCAACATGAAGATTTTTTTTTTTTTTAATAAATAGTTGACTCACCTTTGTTGCAGAGTTCAATGAAAAAAATAAAAGTAAGTAATAAACCAAAAAGCCACCTGAGAAGTCCTGACAACATTTCATCATCATGCAGATTTCTTTATGTTGATACACACACACAAAGCTCTTGATGACATTTTTCTCTTTGTCTTTTCTTTCCCTTCTGAAGTTATTGATAAAAAGATCCTTACTTTGTTCAGTCCAAATCCTGGCCCCATGACTGAAAGAAAATGTTATTTACAAAGACATATTGCAGCAGACATGGCCTTCTGTTCAATACACTAATACTACAGTATTTGTGGTAAATGGTTTTAAGAAACAGTAAAATTACTATCAAACCATCAAAACTAGTATTTATGTCTGTCTTCTTCACCTGCTAATTGAGTGCTATTCAAGCTTCTAAAAAAACCAAGTGTTGTGTCATGAAGCATTAGTTGTTAAGCATTATGCTGTAGAAAGAGTTTCTATTTCCTGCATTTTAACCAAAGCAAACCACCATTCAGTTGTCCATCTAAAACAGTCTCTCTCAGCAGAGGAGGGTTGACTATGAACAACACCTCTCAATCACGGAGCCTTTGGGAACAACTGCCAGCCTAAAATATATGAATGGAAATTGATGGAACATCACTGAGCAAGGTCTGATCTGATTGCACAGGTATTTTCTAAAACCCTAAAATCTAATGTCTGAAGAATGGTACATAAAAGAGTCAATTCGTAAAATCCCATTAGATAAGTTATACTCCAGAAAATCCGTACACTGCTTTTATCTTTTATCCTCAGCTATACAGAATCACAGCATAGAACCACAGAATCACATTCAGGCACTACCTTTTCAGCTTTGAAAAACAGATCAAACTACAGCTTTTGTACCTAGACACGTTTATTGAAAGATTAATGTAAGATCTCTGCAACCAACACCATCATTACACTGATTGTTCTAATGGTGAGGAAGTTTTACGGTCAGATGATCAGTTTGCCTTCTGGGAATCCAGATTCACAGCTCCTTTCTTCTGTGCTCTTCCTAGATGCCATGTAGGCTAGTCTCACAGAGAAAAGTTTTCTACACCTGTCAATAAGCACATGCCAAAGTGGGACATATTTCCACTTTGAAAACCCTCTTGTGTCTGAGCACAGACTCATATTCAGCAATCACATCTGAAGAGCTGTTGGGAGTCCACTAGTGCCCATCATAAATCAAAGCCAGAAGAAACATCTGAACTCCTCTGAAATCCAACTGACAATCCAACAGAAAACACTCAAGCCCACTGTTGGAATCCATTCACTGCCAGCCATTAACTGTTCTCTGGTATTGGGCCAATTTACATTTACAACTTGTTTAGGATCACTGACAACTCAGCATTTCTTTGGGTTAATACTTCCTTGATGTAAATAGTCCATGACTATGCTACCACTCATCTCCTATGTTTGTGTCTAGAGATGACTGAAGAAAAGCCACACATCACAGATGTATCCCACAGGTCTCTTTAGAGAGGAGCTCAGCCAATTGCAAAGCTCCCTATTTTACACTGCCCTTGAGAGTAGAACAGAGGCTCAAATACTTCCCAGCATGTTTGTACTTCAATGCTATCTACTCCCAGATTCTGGTCTTTTTACTTACATTCAGCTTCATCTGTTGACTTCACCTCCTTTCCCAGTACCTTGAAGTTTAATTAAGATCAGTAGTAAATGATACAGAACCTTGCAGTTACTTTACAGAAGACAAGCTGAAAAAGCTTGAGAAAAATCCATAGAAATTAAAAAGCAGCTTGTTTCTTGTTTCGGCTATCTTGTTTTGACAGCACATCCAGCATTTGCAGGTTTAATTTCTCTTTCAAGCTAGAGGCATAAAGCAAAATGCCAAAGAAAAATATTTTGTCCAGACTCAACCAGTAATTTTGAGGTAATTACAGTGCTGAATGTTCAGCCTGAAGTTTTCCAGGTAATTAGAGGTTTAGGTTAGTTGCCTTTCTTTAGTAAGTATTTCAATTCCAACTCATCTCTCTTAAAATAAGCCCCCAAACCACACAGAGAACAACATTCCCTGGGTTAGAATAAACAGATTTTTGTCATATAGCCTAGTACTCCTATAGTTTTCCTAGAAGTCTAGGTAAATAAACTAAGTTAGTTATTCTGAGCTAGAGAACAGCTCCCTATGATAAAGCATGGCATTAAAGTATTTTTGAAGCCAAAGAAATCCGCTATTCTACCTGCTTATTTTACATTGTGGCATCAGCAGCAGAAAGGCAGTCACAGTTCATCTTATCAGGTGCTACCTTAACAACTGGCCTATAATGGTCAAGGTTAATTTTGTTCTGATGTTACAGCCCCAGGCTCTACCACAGCCAGCAGCCAGGTCTACATCACCTTCTAGCCTTAGGTCACAGACAATAGTGCCCAGAGAGAACAACCACTGGAGAACCTGGCACTGCTTCCACAGAGTGCACTAAACGGGATCCCAATGCCTCAATTCAGATGTGGTTTCAAATGCAGCACCCCAGTGATTCTAGTGTACACTGCATGAATCCAGGTACAAAGACCACGCCAATTTGTACCTAAAAAGACCCTTTCCAAAGCACTGAACCCTTCTAGTATTGCACCTATTGTGCTTGCGAGCAAGCTAACATTTAATATCTTTCCAGAGTGAGATCAATGAGCAGAACTTTAACTCCTGGTCTCCACACTGATACTTTCATCTTCTTATACTTTCATCTTCTGTGCATATGGTAAGTATCCTATTTTGTTATGCATACAGATATCAGTAACCTCCCACATACTCAAACTTTATCAGTGTATCAGTGCAGAGCAACAGGAAGAACATGTGCAGACCAGCATAGCTCAAACATTTTTTTCCTTTTATACAATACCATTCACTCAGTCGAAGTCCCTCACTCAAGCAAAATTAACTACTTTGGTAGGTTTTCAGCTCTTACAAATAAATGCTTTACGTAACACTGAAATAAACATTTTCAACTACATGCATTTTGTATGTTTTGAAAAACAACGACTAAATATTTCAAATATTTCAATTATTCAGGACTTTAAACTAATCAACTAAGCAGAAACAAACTTGCACACTGCTTCAGATTACTTAAATGTAATCCTGCACCTTTTAAAAGAGCTGTTAAAAAGTTCACCAAAACCTAAATAAGAACAATGTCAAAAAGTGTATGGCTCACATATGCCAACTATATAGAATAGATGGAAACAAACCAGTAATTTTAGAAATCAAATTATGTATTGTAAAACAACAGAAATATTATCAAACTTTAGTAACTGCCTTTTTAATATCTAATCTTGAACACTGAGAAGACCTAAAAAAAAATCTTAACCATCAACTATGGAAAAATCTACACTTTAGCTATAGATTAATTATGGAGTGCTATTTATCACTTTCATATAACACTTTAAGCAAGGAATATGGCTTACAGGATTAAATTTTGCACTTTGTCAAAATACTGAACTCATTATCAAAATATCATCACAATGACCAGTAGAGTGCTTTAAAAAGCCAGCAGTGCAGCAGTTCCCCAGTTCTAAGTCTTGTTTTATCAAATTAAGAGCCTAGTGCTGCACCACTGATTTAATGAGTACTTTCACCTTTTATATTAATGACAACTTTCCAACTCTCTGAAGAAACAATAATATATTATGGATCCACAATTAAGAAATGCATTGTGACTACAAATTGCATTTCATATATCTCTGTGCATATAATTAAGATTTAAATTCTTTGCACTGTATTTGAGCTGTAAGCAACCCTCTGAGGGTTTTTAAATGAACTTTAATGATCGATCCACATGAGGATTTTGAATACTAACATTACCAATAAAAATGGTTCTATAAAATAGGCTAGCTCCACAGATCTATTTCTTATAGTATAATGTTATTGTTATAATTTCAAAGAGCTACATCATCCTATGGGCAGATGTAGGTAGGAGAGTATCCATTTCAAAAAGCAAACATTATATTGAAAATAGAATTGCAAGGCTCATTAGTATTTCCTGTTAATATATCACTAAAGCTGGAGTCCAGCAGACTTTTCCTTGTTTACTTTGTCTTAAAAACATTCAACCCAAGAGATGCATATCAAATACCACTGAACATCCAAGTAACATTTGCATAGCACTTCAGCCTTTCCACCTACTGGCATATCGCCCACAAGAACTGTTCCCTACAGCAGTAACACCCTGTACTAGTTAGGCATCAGCACCCACATTTCCTCACTGCTGTCACTTAGGTAACAGTGCTTCCCTTCTCAAAAAAAAAAAAACAAAAACCCAAAACAACACACAAACAAAATTCCAAACTCCTTTCCCAATAGCTATGGCAAAACACAAAAATTTAAGTGAAAGCTTGTGAAAATAAAAAATGGATGGACACTGGAATAAATTTAATTCACAATTATAGTTATACCAATTCAGCTCTAGCCTTGGTCTTACTCCACTTCTCCAAAAGGCAGCCAACATGGTCCTGGGCAGAGCTGCCACTTGAAGGGCCCCAGGAAAACTGGGGCAAGGGTACTAAAGGAAGATGAAGTTCAACCAGGGCAAATGCAAGGCCTCACACATGGGAAGGAAGAGCAAGACAAGCCGGGCACCATCTGCCTGGGAAGTAGCTCTGTGAAGTCTCTGGGGGCTGCCAAGCCTTCCAAACCCCTTGGACATACCCAGGGGTTTACCGACCACCTTGGGCTTCTCCAGTCATCCCAACCTCCACACACCCCCACCCCTCAGGCTTCAGGGCTCACCAGCCCAGGAATTACAACCTTGGCAAAGGCTGCTGCACATGCTCCTGCTGCAGCAGCCCTTCTTCAGGGCAAGGGTGTGCAGATACTCCAGACCCCAAGGGCCTCATGGCTGTCTTCCCCACACTGCACATAGCTGTGAGCTCTGTAATCCTGTTCAAGACCTAAATAAAAATTCTGAATGAAATTCATTCAGAGGAGAGAGGACCATCAGAGATGCCTGCAATCCCAATTTCATGATCAACATACTTGCCCTTTCTTTACCTCAATATTATTTACAACAGAATTGAGTAACTTGAGTAAGATTTTCACTAGCCTGTTGCCTTGGATTTTATCATCAAGACCACAAATGATACAATGATTGTTTAATATAAATCAATATCCAAAGGCATGCAAATTATCTTTATAAAACATAAGGAAAACAGAAATGTGTTACTTTGAATAAAGTATATTTTCATGTATTTAAAGTATTACAGAGCTTGGCTTTCAAAGAGTGATTTACAGAAAACATATTGAAGGCTTTTTTAAAAACAGTGTGCCAAATAAAATATGCAACCATAGTATAAATAAGGCTTTTTGGATTTTCTTCACTAGAAAAAGAGATTGTTCCCTGAAAGCACACTGGAGGCAAAAAAGATGCCAACACAACAATTTAAATTGTCTTCTTTACAACCTCTGCACCTCTAAAAGATAATTTTGGTTTTTTGCAACACTTTCCTCATTAGCTTTTATATGATGGTTATCTAACACATCTAAAAAACATAGAAAAATATATGTGGAGTCTTGAGTTGATTTTAAAATCAATAGAGGCCTTTGGAGTCAGTGAAGATTAACATCCCAAGAAAGAGCCAACCCTTTATCTTCAATTTGATACTCAAAATTTCTAACCAATGTTACTTTTGGTCACTGTTGACACATTCTGGGCAGCAAGACAGCATTACTTGCAGAACTGCTGCTGCCATCATGTAGTGCACACCAGAGATGCAGGAGCTGGACAGAGCACAGCATAGTGGCAACCAATGTTTGGGACTTGGTTGTACTGAAAACCCTGAAACATATCAACATATGAAATTCTCTCCAAAATTATATATTCTGTTTGTGTTTTTATAGCTCTCTATTAGATTTACTCTTTATAAAAAAATGGGTTTTCTTCTGAGAGCACTTACATCCAAACAGGAGTCCAATTTTCATATAATCCAAATTGAAGTTCAGTGAATGCAACACTCCCAGAAAAATCAATAGTCACCAGGATGCTTAGCTTTACATTGGACTGAATGCAATATGAGCTGGGTAAAAGTGCACAATATGCAAGTTTGCAGGCTTGTATGTGTAGGTCAGAGATAGTTCAGAACAGACTATGAACTTGAGCATATTTAATAAAAGTAATACTGCTTTGACAAAGCAGGAGTTCTAAGTGCTTTAGATGTATTAGAAAGCATTCATTTCGAAGGTGATGTTTTTAAGATTTGTCTTCACACTCTATATGACACTAAAATTAACATATACATCTTTTAACTATTTTTCCTCATTAATAAGGGCATAGAAGCATTGTTGTGCTTCAATTGATTCAAAAACAGTTCTTCACAAAGGCATCTGAAATTCTCAATAAATTATTTTACAGCCTTTCAGATACAGAATCCAACCTCAAAGATCCAGTCCAGAAAACAATGCCTAGAGTCATAATGATTGTTCTTCTATTCTCCCCTCCAACAGCAATCTTCAGTTTTCTATACTGAAATGTACACAAACACCAGACTGCGTTCCTTGTGCTCAGTAGGGTGTAGTCTCCAGTAGAGGGGAAAATAGAAGCAGCAGCTTAACTAGCATTCAAAGTGATGACAAGAAGGTCTTCTGCATAATTACACTGATGCCAATCTCCACTATAACTCAGAATTATTAATATTCCCTGCAGGGGAGGCAGGGTGCAACTTCAGTGAAAAATTAATGGGATTTACAGAATTTGCATTAGACATATTGTTTCCTATGAAGAAGAAGCTAGCAAGATGCACACAATCTTGAGGGGAAAAAAAGCAGCTTTCCAATTTTTGTCATAATACTTTTCTTTCTCCAGTATTTTACTTGGCTTACTTCTCTATGACAATTGGCTGAAAGTTGCATTTTGTGATTAAAATCACAATATATCAGAAAAATGATGCTATAGCTATCAACAGTATAATTACTGTATATATTTATCATTCATAATACTCTTTCTGGCACAGAGAACAATAAAATTAATTTCATGTTCCCCACAGTGGATGGAAGTGGGCTTATTTACACAAACTGATACATGTACCATTTGTTAGACATGAATTTACAAATATTCCCTTAAACAATATTATGTTATTTTCCTGTAAAGCTAAAGCCAAATAGATCATGTAACTGCAAGACAGTTTCAGACACACTGGAAGAGGCCTCCTAGATCATGAACATAATTTCTGTGCTGCAAAAATCAATTATAACAAGCTCCTTAGATTTATGAAGGCTTTTGTGCAGAAAGAAGTTAAAACTTTTTTTTCTCCCATCAAGTTATGTACAAACTAGGTTGTATCCTAATTTCTAGCCTGATTCCATTGTTTGCTTATACAAAGTTGTCTTCATTATCTACTTCCTTCTCTCTTTTCCTTTTATTTAACCCTTCTGCATATTAAAAAAGAGCAATGACATGCCTAGACAGGCTCAATTTTGCTAAAATAAACAAAATTTTAAAAATTCTGGGCTCTAAGACGCCTTCAGAAATGGGGAATGAAAAACAGCTTTGACTGCAATTTCAAGAATGTACACATTACTGCAAAGACTTACCCTTTTGCTCTGGCATTAGAATTTCAGTGTTTCGTATCTGATTTCTTAGGATCAGTTGCCTCTTCTGCAATGTCAGCAGCATTAGTAGTACATACTTTTCCTATAATATACCATTGCAACAAGGTGACAAGCCACATTTCACAGCAAAAAGTTTCTTCAGGGAACAACCTTGCACTTTATATCATTAAATTGTTCATATAGTCTTTTTTCTGAACACCAGTGATCTGTAAACCCCACAGCTCTTCTGGAGACCGACAGCCTTGTGTAAGCAGTAAATGCCCTGCAACCTATCCCATTTTTCAGCTCAGGTCATCTATATGGACAGGCGAGACCTAAAACCACCCCAAGACTAGTGGGCAGAACAGACACTGTTACAGACCTCCTTAGGCTTCATGACCATCTCTCCATATTAACTTATCTAGAGAATCTGTCACACACATCAGACTAGAATGCAAGAGGTTAGAGAGAAGCACTGCAGAAAGAGACCTGGGAATCCTGGTCAGTGGCAATTTGAATAGGATTCAGCAGTGCCCTGGCAGCCAGGAGGGCCAACCCTGTCCTGGGGGGCAGCAGGCACAGCATCGCCAGTCAGGCAAGGCAGGGGACTGTCCCACTCTGCTCTGCACTGGGGTGGCCTCACCTCAAGTGCTGGGGGCAGTTTTGGGCACCACAATATAAAAAAGATACTAAGCAGTTAGAGAGAGTCAAGAGGAGGGCAACGAAGATAGTGAAGGGCCTTGAGCAGAAGCCATATGAGGAGTGGCTGAGGTCACTTGGTCTGTTCAGCCTGAAGAAGAGGGGAGACCTCATTGCAGTCTGCAACTTCCTTAGAAGCATAAGGCAGAGGGGCATGCGCTGATCTCTTCTCTCTGTTGGCCAGTGACAGGACCTGAGGGAATGGCCTTAAGCTAAGTCAGGCGAGGTTTAGGTTGGATATCAGGACAAGGTTCTTGACACAGAAAATGGCTGGGCACTGAAATAGGCTCCCCAGGGAAGTGGTCACAGCACAAGCCTGACAGAGTTCAAGGAGTGTTTGGACAAGGGTCTCGGGTACATGGTGTGACTCCTGGGACTGTTCTGTGCACGGTCAGGAGGGAGACTCTGATGATCCTTGTGGGTCCTTTCCAACTCAGGATATCCTTTGATTCATATTTGTCAAAAATTAGACTGCAGCATGAAACATTTCCCAATGCTACTGATTTTTAATTAGCAATCCAAGACTGAAATTTTTTCTTGTGGCTCTTCTAAATCCCTGGGGCAAAATCTATTATCCCAAATGGATTTTTCACAGTAATGCTAAATTGAGCATCCCAAATTTGTAGTACACTAATTTAGCTCAATTTGATAAGTGTTTTCAATCAGCAAGGCTCAAAGTGTTGAACAGGAGAAGCATGGGGTTACTTGACATGAGTTTAACTCTGTCAGTTTCATTTTTGAGAACAATACATGAACTGAATTTCTCCTGTCAGGGTTATTCCTCCCATGCAAGAAATGGCATCACTAACAGGAGTGAAGAGGACATGAAAGCTAGTCCAGACCAAACTACAAATACATGTATTCTGGAATCCTGGGGACAAGAGGGTTCCCAGCACAAAGCTCAGAAATTAATCTCTCACACCTCTAACTTCTTTTATCATCTGGTGGGAGTAAAAGTTAAAAGCAAACAAAGAAATAGAGGTATTGTTAATGAATTAGTCACACTATTTAATAAATCTGTCTAGAGCAAATTACATTTTACCTGAAATATTTTGAACCAGAATCAAAAAACTACATACTCTTTCTCACCATACAGTAAAAATTAGCAAGTTGATCAGGGATCAAACTAGACAAGCCCAAAGGCCCTTCCCAGCCTATGCCAAGCATGATTTATCATGGATGGTTGAATAAAAATCTACTAGCAACTAACATACAAAAGGTGGATTCCAGAACATTTAGAGCCCTGGTTTTAGCTGCAGCCTTTTGCACCAATTGCTTAAAGAAAAAAAAAAAAAATACACAAACCTGAAAAAGAAAACCAACTACCAAACACTCAAAACATTAACACGCTCAAGAGTCATTTCTGTCCAAAACAATTATGGTTCCAAGTTACATAGGAAGTGTTTGCATTCCGAATGTCTCACTTTCAAGAAACCCTGCTACTGTCTACTGCTTTTTTAAGGTGACCCAGTGTTCCAGAATTGTACTTTGAATGCTACAGATGCCCCTTACATGTCTCACCTGCCAAAGTTGCTCTTTAAGAATCAGATCCACCTGTTGGGAGCCACATTTTAGTATTCACTTGCTGTGGCAGAGTTAGTAAAAGAACAGCATAATGTTACATCATAGATTTTGCTTCAAATTCTTTCTAAAATTTGGTCTGAACCAAATTATGTCAGTTTTCAAGAGATTTTCAGCTTGTGCTCTGAAAATATTAGCTTCACAGGACACTATGGAAGGCTTGAACGAGGGAAGAATCATACTGCCAAGCCTTAGCACTGGCTCCTGTAAGTAATTCAGTACAACAGGTGCCTCCAAGAGCTCTTTCTTCACAGTGATTGTCAGGTTTGGTACACAATGTGGTATCTCTTACTGAAGAGGAGATTTTGAGCAACTTGTCTTAAATACATACAAAACCCACACTTAGATTTCCACAGACTTATATGGCGTACCCTCCCCAACTAAAATAAAAATTGGTATTTTTGTTATATATTTCACTGTAGCTGCTACTTTTCTCCATACTTTCATTTTTGTGGAATAACAAATTCTTCCCTGATGGTTCACCTGCATTTGAGAAGATTGAGCCTTCACTACCTAACAGAATATACAGATACAGCAAAAGAGGATCATAGTTCATCTGACAGCTACCCTGGCTATTTGTCTTTTATACTCTTTTAAAACAGTCCTATGTAAAGGTGGTATAAGGACTGTTGTGACAAGGAGCAGTGTTGTGCAACATGCTTGGTTCCTTTCAATAGTGTTTGAAGTTATGCTCAGTAAAATAACTTTACAATTATTCAGAGACGGCAGCATTCTGAACCCCCCCAAATACACATGTACAGAACAGTACATAACAAAGATCGACATTTATGCACAGCACACTGAAACACAGGAAGGTTTTTTGTTGTTCAGATGACACTATTCTTTATCACTTGCAGAAGTGGTGAGAAAGCAATTTTCCAAGTCTTTGACTTGCTTTCATTGTCAGGAAGGATACTGAGTCTGAGGCCAGGGGGTTACTTAAAAATAGTGAAGAACTCAGGGACGGGCAACTATTTAAGCCCTTAAATTCTGAGGACAGCTGTGTCAGCCAACCTGCAACACAGGCTTGTCAGTATTCATTATGCTGTTCCCACAGCAGAAAGGAGCTTAAATGCTCATTAAACCTGGAACTCTTCCAGACACTAAAGCAGTATGCTGACTTGTCTAGCCTTTCAGATATGCTAGCATCATATCACCCTCTGTTTTTTATATCACCTCTTCACTGAAAAGTCCCACATCTAGGCCACATCATTAATTTTTAAAAAAGAAGTAACATATGGTTAGTCACACACAAATATATGCAGCACAAGAATTAAGAAATCTTTATGATAGCACCACTTGATCATTTAAAACAGATGTTCTCCAGCAACAGTTCTTCATTCTGACTGATCTTATGATACTAGCTTGCAATAATTTCCAGCAGCTAAATTGCTAAGGAAGACAGGTAAAATTCATTCAGTATTTTCTCAACATTCCTTAGACATATAAGCAATTGGTGTTTTACCCTATCCACCCAGCATGATAGTAAATGAAAGGAGACTGCAGTCAGATTTTCCAATCTGCTCCTGCCGCGCTGCATCAATACACTGCGACTTACCCTCAGCAGAGTGCCAAGGCAGGCTCCAGTTCTAACTAACATTGCTCCCCCTCAGTTTAGAGGTTACTTTTTCCTGAATGAATCCCTGCACTCTATAAAGAAAAACTTTCTTTATATTTCATCTTATTCAGGGTTTATTTTCTTAGAATAGCACAACAAAACCCACAAGCAGTAATCTGCCTTCGTGTACTTTATATGATTTTTGATGGCAATCATTTACAAACAAACAGACAGGCAACTAAGCCCAAAAAGCAGACACAGGAGAAGGTTTCCTAAATCAGTTTTTGGCTGATGAATTTGAACCACTTAAAAATCTCATCAGAACAACTCTCAGCAACTTAATCTGAGTTATTCGTTTACAGATATGGGAAGGTGTTACAAAGCTCCAAGTGAAGCTTATATCATGAGAGGAGTATATAACAGGGGAAACATCTGCAACAGAATGCAGACAGTGAAATAAAATTAAAATCCTTAACTACACAGGTCCTTTAAAACACAGGCACCATCATACCACCTAAAACAACTACGAAAACAACACCAAAAAAATAAACTACTATCCCTTTTTTCGTCTAACCTAGGCATAAAACTGTGATGGACTTTCTCTTCTTCATTCAGGTAAACATAACTCAAAAATAATACATCCATTACCTCATTCTCCTCTCTGCCCCTTTAACATATTTCAGGAAATGTAACACCTGCAAGTCAGCTGAGACAATTATTCATGCTGCCACCTCCTTATGCATTGCAATAGCTTCATCCAGAACACTTAATATGGCCTGAACCTTGCCTGGAGATTAACACTTTCCAGGTTTTTTATTTGTGTTGCACATGGTCTTGAATTAGTGCAATTACATTCTGAGTCTGTAAAGGAAAACACAGCTATTTGCAAGTGACAATTCTGAGTTCAGACTGGATAATAACAGCATATTTTGCTTAGGTAAGGATTTTTGAAAAATTAAAGTACAACCATATGATAAAGCACAGGAATAATATTCAGATGCCTTTGGTTTGGTTTTTTATTGCTGGTAGTTTCATTGCACTCACAATCAAATATGAAATTTAGAAGGCAGGCAGGATAATGTCACAAAAAATATTTTGAAGTGAAGGAATAGTGCTTATAACTTAGGCCCCATATTTTTTGGCCATATTCTCAGTCTACAGTGCATCTACTGGGCAAGTAGCTGAGCTAGAAAGAGCAGCTTCATTAAGTCAGGTTAATATAGGATATAAACTGAAGATTTCTCTCCCATCAACTAAACTTGAACTCATGGAAATATCCATACATATCTGCCAAAACAGATTCAAACCAATCTTCACAACTTTTTCAAAAACAGATGTTTATTTTTAAAACAAAGGTGTAGGGAATGTAAGTAGGATGGGTTGGCAGCATACTCAATTAGCTATGGAGAAGTCTAAAGACTCAGAACTATAAAATGCAGATTGGATAACTAAAATAGATTTCTCTAAGTTCAATTTTTACTCAGAAAGTATATTAGTGTTATAAAACACTGAAAACAGCACAATACTGTATTACACTGTCCTTGAAGACTCCATACATCCTAGAGGAACCATAATATAAACAATTAAATGGCAGCTAAGAGAACTGATAGGCAAATGAAATAGAAATTCTATATATTTCTATTTATTTATCATAAGCTACAGCAACCTGTCAGAAGTTTGCCATTGGTATTTGTTCTTTTCTTCCCTACATTTGCCTACATTAGTTTTGCCTACATCATCTACATTCTTTACCTTTTACATCTCTTTTATTACTGCATAATGAATTTTACTCATCCTGGTTGCTTTGCTCTTAAAAATTGCATTCTTTTTGCAAACAAACCACAGATTAAACAGACATCACACAATGTCCATTCAGGTGGGTTAGCAAAATGAAATGTGCCATTGCATTGTATTGCATGCTTTGACAGAAAATACTCCTCATCATGAACTGGCATACAAAGAACCCAGAGCTGAAGGAGAACCAGATTCATATGGCTTCATTTCCCCGGGTGAAGTGGGGATGGATCCATGCCCACGTGCCCTATGTCCCATTGTAAATCCTCCTGTAAGAATCACAGAGGCACAATGCAAGCTTGTTTGAGAGCCAGCATCATAAAATTTTCCCAAGCTCGAAGAACTTGAAAAGCACATGAAGTCCAGCAATTGTATATCAGACAATTTTCTCCTCAGACACCTCCCATTCTTCTCCTTGACACCCAGTATTTTGTGTTGTACAGCAGCTTTAACACATCACTAATCACATTCATAAACAGGTTTATGTAGTGCATGAGTACATCTCCTTTAAGCTCTTTCAGAAGTAACCAGCACTTTTTCATTTTATGACCAGCAATATATTTGTCAGCATTGTCTTAATTAAGGCTATTGCTTATGCCAATATGTTTTTAGAACAACAAATGAGACTACCGTACCTGAGAACTGGAACCCTTTGCAAACTATGGAATAAACACTGAGCCGTTCCACATGCCACTGCAGAGCAGGGCACTGGCAAGTCTGAGATTTAGAGATCAAAAGTTGCATCAGTGGATAGAGTCTCCTAGCTGTCAAAGAGTCAGAAAAAAGGCAGAAAACAGACATATGGTTTCTCTTCATAAAGCAACAGTTTTGCTAGTGGCAAAATAACTTCCTACAACTATGCCTAGATCATCTGCAGACAACCCCTTTATTTGAGCAATGCATGCAGAGGGAATGGGCAATTTTTAGGAAGAGGAAAATTGTAACCAATTGCTATGATGCTTTGGGGACTATTCCTCAGAAATAATAGGTCACAGAATGTAGCTAGAGACAGTGATAAGTTTCAGATATCTCTATAGCAACTACATTTATTAAAAACAAAAAAAAAGAAGTAAAACCATTTTGCATCATATAAATAGCAGTGTCTGTCTCAGGGAAGTTTGGAAGGGATTTTTGTGTTGACTGCTGCTTGCACATCACTGCTGCTTCTTTAAAACCAGTGCTTGCATCTTCTACCTACAAAGAAAAATGGTGTCTGGCTACAGAGGCAAATTAAGTTTTTGCATTGGTCTCTAAACATCAGTAATGTTTCTGCTAGGTGCAAAAGAAGAGTGTCATTTAAATATAATGTAGAAAACAAGACTGTTTTATAAATTAGAAAAGGGAACTGTTTTCTAAAAAAAATAGCAGAATATAGTGAATAGCAGCCATCTGCATAAATATAACAGCATTCAAGTGAATCACATTCCAATTCTCTTCTTTCCTCAGCTGATTGAATAGTGTAATATTTCTTTTCTCACCTGAAACATTATTTTTTAGAACCAAACCTTCACTTTAGCAGTGCAGGGGTTTCCTAATTCACACAGACATGAATTTGTGCACCCTTTCATGGAGGTAACTGGCAGGAAATTGCATTTATGCTAATATAAATAATATTAATAATAAGCAGCTGTCATAGCTTCATACTGATGTAGGCAGGATGTTTCCAGAGCTCAACCTTGCTTAAAGACCACCTTGTCAAGCAGTGACTTTAGAACCTGCAAGTATGGAAGTTGTAAAGTATAAACTGAGCTGGGGCTGAATTGCCAGGGAAGCACCACAATTCTGTGAAGTAAGAACCAGCACAGGGAGTAACACTTGTGGCAGATCAATACGTTGTACTGATCTGCAGGTCAAAAACTGTTTTCCCTTCGTGGAAACTCCTTGTAGAAATCTTTGATCAGAAACAGAAGAAGAAACTACAACTGCTGTTAAAGCCATGAGAGAGAAACAAGAGATTTCAATCACAGGAGATTTAGGGCCAGCTGTTCAAACCAGGCTGTATATTTGAGCACCAGTGGTTCACAGAAGATAAGCACCCACTTTTAAAAACACCAACATGCTTTTTAAGAAGGCTGGGTTGTACTGTGGTTGTACTGGGTTGTTATGTCTACTGCACACTGCTGAGGAGATTCAGCTCTTCCACACAGGCCTGCTAAACTCTGTAGCTGAGTTGACTGAAACTAGGGATTATGGCCATGGGCAGCAAGTAATGTGATGTGTCTGATTCAGTTTTCTGATTCTGGAGTACAGAAGTGTTTTCAAAACGATCCCTCATGATGGAATGCACACTTATATGGAATGCAAACACACCAACCTCTCTTTGAGGATTTTTTGTGGTTTAGTTTTTGTTGGTTTTTTTTTCATTCACATAACAATTTTTAAAATATATATCCACCTCTAAGCTTTGTGCTCAGCTTCTTTTATCATCCCTTAGTAATGTACCATTTCACTGCAACAGACAAGGAGGAATTTGATCCAGGACAGATGATCTATTTCAAGGAGTATTTATTATTAACAACACTTAAAAACTTTTAGAAATTACCACAAAAAAAATTTCCAACATTTCCAGCATATATAATGACTTTGTTCCAAAGAAACAAAAAAATACGTGCTTAGAAATTTGCAATAAAGAAACATACAGTAACTTAAGAACAGATTTCAAATAGACATATCCAGAATATTAAATGAGTTCAGGTCCATCTTGCAAAGTGTCTGCACTGGCTGAGAGCTCATCACAGCCTCATGACTTATTTATTATGCCTCTGTGAGTTTTGAAGTGTATTTTAATATTAGATAGATAAAACAGGCCCATAAGCACCTAGCCTAAAAGGAATTTTTGCCTCTAATAGCCACTCTGCCCTGGAAAGAGCTGGAATAAAAATCATGAGTAGATCTGTTGTCATTGCCTTGTATGGTTCTACAAGGTTTTGGAAAGACAGACACATTTGAATTAACTACTGTGCAATTAAATTAGATGACTTTTCAATCTATTTATCAAACTGCTTGTAGATCACATTTTAAAGCAAGCAAAGTAAAATGGTAACTATTGAATAAATAAAATCCATCCGATTTTCAGACAACAGTGAATAACTTCTGGAAAAACTATATTTTTAAAATTAAAAAAAAAAGGTCAAATATTATGTCACCTTTCAACAGTATCTTAAACAACAGCATGTTTTAATATGTTCTCAGAGCTGTATGAAATACAGAAGGAATGCAGACAGCATTTTCAGAAACCAAACAGAACAAAATAAAAAGAACCAAGAGATTAACAATCTGCGTTCAGACAACTATTATTTTTCTAATAAAATGAAGTCTCAAGAAATTCTGTTTGAAGGATGAACATTCTTATTTCTCTTCATCACCCCTACGTTTAGGAGGCTGAGCCTCCCTTAAGAGGTTTTTTCCTTTGGGTTGAGGTTTATTCCTGGGGGGGGGTTTTGATTGATTTTGGGTTTACTTCTTTGTTTCTACAAACTTTCCTACATAGTATGTTGCTTCTCAGGAGAAGATATTTCTGTTTAGCAAGACAGATTGTTTGTGATGGGTAATCTATACTACTGTCTTAAACCATTCCAAATGGTGTTTTCAGACCTCAGATTGATATTTCCACAGTTACTTTAATCCAATAATTATCAGTGGAATTCCTTTTTACCCTTATTTGTTATGTGGCCCTGAAAGCAGTAAAGACTATAGATCTGTAAAAGGAAAAAATTATTAGCACCAAAAATTATTTTAAAAAAATTAAATACTGGAAGCTGTAAGCCAATGAGCACTGATATTAACAGGAGATCCAGAACCAAGAGCTCTGGATTTTTCTTAGAAGCATGATAATAGAGTAACAGGAAATAACCAATTAGGCTGCTAAACACACACTACTTTTTCTTCTATTTATTAAAAAATGTATGGGTTTATGGAAGGAAGTTACTTCATTTTAAAGCATTATTCCCTTTCACAGCTGGTATTCCTACTCCATGCATTCTCTTCAGATTGCTTACCTCAAGGACAGCAGGCATAAAAATATTACAGAGCAACAGAAGTCCTCTTCACAAGAAAAGTTATGGTCAGGAGAATCAATTTATCTTTTCATCATATAAATTGTACACCCATTTTTAGTAAAAGTCACAAGGACTCTGCAGCTGCCAGTCTATTTATTAAAAAAAAACAAAATTAAAAAGAAAAACCAACATCTGTATTTGCTAGAAGAAATCTAGTCACAATTCTTTTAAAAATTACAGCATGTAAAAAGCAATTAATGTTATGTTTATTAGCCATCCTAATCAGATTCATTTGCCTACTGTCTCTAGTTTACTTAGTTTTTGTATATCTTGCAGCCCAAGATCAGAAGGCTATTAAGTAGTGCAAAGAAAAATGCACTAAGTTTTTTGGTAGTTTAGTCCATCACCAGCTATTAAGCCCATGATAGCTATCAGAAAGGTCATATGCAATAAGATAATCAGTATGTTTTTCCAAGGAACTCAAGTAACAGAAAGATAACAAACCCGAACTCATTATGCAAATTTAATCATTGCCTTTGCCTCGCCTTGGTGAACATTCTATCTCTAAAAATGCAGAGATAATAGAAAAAAAAATTTCACTCCTTTAAATACTGGTAGGTTCTCAAAAATCACAATATTGATTGAACTTGAACCATTTAGTTTGTCAAACATAGGTTATCTGGGCCACACCCAAAGCTGGTGCTCTCTAGGAGCTTCTGGAACCACATTCTCACTTGGTGCCTCTAGCCAAAACCCAGCTTCCAGCTCCAGCTTCTCCAGGGCACACTTATCTATACGCAGCTCTACCCACTGCTAACTGTTCAGAGCTCTTTTCCATTTCTCCACCATCTGTAGTGGTTTAAACCCAGTCAGCAACCAAATGTAAAAGGCAGAGAATTTGTGGGCTGAGATTAAGCCAGTTTAACAGGGAAAGTAAAAGCTGCTCACACAAACAAAGCAAAACTAGGCATGCACTCTTTCCCAAGAGCAGGCAGGTGTTCAGCCATCTCCAGGAGAGCAGGGCTTCATCACGTGTAACAATGACTTGGAAAGACAAACACCACCACTCCAAACATTTCCCCCTTCCTCCTTCTTCCCCCCACTTTATATCCTAAGCATGATGTCACATGGTCTGGAATATCCCTCTGGTCAGTTGGGGTCAGCTGTCCTGGCTGTGTCCTCTCCCAACCTCCCTTGCACCCCCAAATTCCTCCCCAGCATGGCAGTATGAAAAGCAGAAAAGGCCTTGGTTCTGTGTAAGCCCTGCTCAGCAATAACAAAAAATTCTCTATGTTATCAACTCTGTTCAGCACAAATCCAAAACACAGCCCCATACCAGCCACTGAAGAAAATTAACTCTACCCCAGCCAAAACCAGCACACCCTCTCAAAAATTATTTAGTCACATGCCATATCCTTTCCTCTGTTCATCTGAGCTCCACAGGTTTATGTTACTGACTGAAGCCTCCATTGATTTACCAATTATTATACAGAAGAGCATTGAACTGCTCCCTCATTTAGCCTGGAGGAAAGAAAAGCAGCTCTAAGGAGCTCAGACCCAAACTATACCTGTAGTTAACATGGAAGTGATTCAACTTGTGAGCTGACAAATCAAGATGGTAGAAGCAGTAAGCACAAGGGTAAATAATAGAGTTCATTTACTTGCATGACTGTTCAGCTCTCCGCACTTTTGAAGTGAGCTGAAAACATAACATATTGCAGACTTTTTCCAAAACTGAAATGTGACTGCATATGCACTACAGGTATGCACACTGGCAAAAGAGTCAAAAACAGAACGATCACATTCATCTCTCTCACAGGAACTAAAATATGTGATATGATTTACGTAGCTCATCTAAGCTAGTTCAGTTTAAAACATTCATACAAACTCTCTGCACATGGTTAAAAATCTGGAAATGTTTACTGAAATATATTTTGCTAAGAACTCCAAGTACTAAATATATAAAGAGAAGAAAAAAACCCAATATATTATTTTATGATTCTACAATCTGTTTCATCACATGTAATTGCAATTTAGATGACCATAGTTTGTATCACTTTTTCCCCTTGGTTTTATTATTCTCTCCTTTCTTCAGTGTTTCAGTGTTCCTGAAAGTAATACTTGACCTCCACAGGGAAGATGTTAAAGGTCGTTCTACAGAGCTGGATTTTTGTACAAACTGTTCAGTTAATCCTCCCTGTCTATCACTTAGACAATAGCAAGCAGTATAAGGGAAATATATAGAATCACAAATCCTAGTGCCTGGCAATTCTTTAAAAGTACTGAGCTCTTTTAAACACTTCTTTTAATAATGATCACATGTAATATAGGTGCATGAAGGTAAATATAACAGAAAAATAATTTGTAAAGCCTATTCTTGAGCAAATATTGATCATATGATGTTTGTTTAGGAAACATTTTTTCTTGGAGATTATTTTATTTCAAATGAATTTTGAAAATACCTCAAAAACTTTGTACAGCATGGAAGAAAATACCAATAAAAAGTACTACTGACATCCATGGTATGGAATAATGGTAATTATTTTCTAGTAAAAATAAGTTGCACATAAAACTATGTACTGGACTCGTTCTACCTATTTAGGTCAAGAATTTGTATTCTAAGTTGACTATAATATTGTATATAGTGCAAGTATTAAAATTTCTCATAATCATACAATGTTTCTCAGAAAAATTACACATACATTAGTTTTATATAGCTATATGCAAGAAAATAGTAGACAGTGCATAACATGAGGTAATTTTCTTAGTTTTAAGAATTTTTAGTTAAGTAATCTCTCTGTTCAAGTTTCACTTGTCATTTTGGAAAGAAAAGAAATTTTATACTCCTTTCTGGTTGCTTTTTCTTAATGCAAAGGTCCTTCCAAGGAATAAATTTCTAGAGAGGAATGACTACTCATTTTATACCCTATTCTTTGTCTGTTGTGTAATTTCATTAATATTTCATCTGGAGTTGCCTTTTTAGGATAGCAAAAGTTTTGTCCCAAAGATGCCTTACAATATTTCTACTGCCAGAAATTGAGGACAGATGATTTATTCTGTATCCTGTTTTTTAAAGAATACCTGATTTCAGCAATTTTTTTAACTGAACAATGTTCGCCTTCTATTCACAAATTCAATTACCCTTCCTTGATACGGAATAGTCTTTTACATTATTTTATTTTGCAGTTTCAAGTTTTCTTCCTAAATGCATGCATTTGATTTTTGCTTAGTTTGCTTATTTAAGTCTTCTTGCCATCTTTTGATGATGTGTCAGCAGGCCTTATCATGGAGGAAAAAAAGATTCAAGCAGTAAAAAGCAGCATCAGTTCCCACTTTGAATCAAGTTAAGGTGCAGACTTCTTGTTTTCCTGCCAAGACTAAATCCTTATAGTATCAGCTCAAACAAAAGGGACTCATTCCTCGCTAGAACAGCTAACACGTCATCATTCCTGTAGGGCATCAGCTGCAAAGAGAGCTAAGAAGAGGCAGCTAAACAGAGTTTGTGAGTAAATACTGGGTGGCAGGCAGACACTGACACACTCAGCTGGGTTTTAATTTTCATATCCCAAAATAAAACTAAGAATGTGAGCACAGCTATGTACAGATAGGTCCCAGAAGTCATTAATTCAGCCAATATCTACATTGAACAAAAGATCCCACTCAAGACACTGAAAGACCCATAAGCCACAAATTACTATTATTCTAAGATAATATGAAATGACCAGTGTGAACAAGCACTCATTTTTGATATGGGTGTCTTTCATATTGTCTAAAAATAACACCAATTTCATGTTTACAGTAAGCCTAAGCATTTCAGTCCCCAGGCAATTCATGCTGTTCGCAGTTACAGTTAACCCTGCTCTTAAAAAACCAAAGTGTACTCTTGCTCTTCATCACCACCTCAGATGTCAAGTTACTCTATCTCTCACAGACAGAGACTCTACTAGCAAAAGACCAACTTTCAACAAATCCTTCTCTATAATTGTCATTTCTGCTGCACACACGTTGTCATAGCATAAGCTGAATTTCTCTCTTGTTTCTCATTTCCCAGGCTGGCCTCTTTCAATTCTCAGGACTCACCTTGTTTAGTTACAAGGACTTAGGTGTGCAGATTAGACAAGATGTCCTGCTGAAGAGTTCAGTTGACCTGGAAGTACTGACTCACCAGGTGTTCTTGCCAGTGACTGTTGCTCAGTGATGTCAAGTCTCTTCTTCAGGAGAAAGTGTTCCACTCTGAACAAAAGCTGTGGTGTGTGAATGTGAATTCCTCTGAGATATCACATGCTGCCCACTCTTTGACACTCTGGTGGAAATATGGAATTGGACTTTAAAAACTGAAAAACAGAAAGGGAGGCATTCTCATTCTGTATCCTGCTAGGATACATAGATCCACTATTCACTAAGCATATGTCTCCCTCTGCTACTGCTTTGAGAGAGTTTAACAAAGGTGAATTTCTTCTTTCCAAAGGTTGATAGAAGACAAAAAAAGCCCAAAAGAAATTGATAATGAAACATAAAATGTGATGATAAAAGACCATCACAAAAGACATAGAAGAAATTTAGCAGAGCTGTTCCTGGGTAGATAAGAAGAATGGAAAGTTGCAGCCGATGTATTTGTGTAGTCAAATCCAGAGTTTAGATCACAGCTCCAGTTCTAAGAAGGGGAAGAACTGTACAAGTTTCGCAATTCTACGGAAAACAGGCCTTATGTTGTGGTGCATTGAGGCAAAACCTTTGAAAGAATCTTCACTCTATGTATCTGTGCAAAACTGTAGATCTCAGGTGCTTCATTTTCTGTTACGTCCTATCAGTATTGTGATGCTTAAGTGTTTTTCTCTCACCCAAAGAAGTGATTTTGGAAGAACGCTGTATAGAGAAATCAAACAGAGAAAGAAAGACATAAAAACCTGGACATTCAGAAGGTCAGAGAAATTTGTCCATGGAGATAGTCACAGCTATAGCCTTGCATTTTTCATTTAATTTTTCTTTTTTCAAAGCTTCATTGTTTCTGTTACCCCTTCCCCCTTCCTCTTATTTAATTTATCTTATTTAATATACCCTCTAAACTTGTTAACACTAGAAAGGTATCTGCTATTCCTCAAATGCTGATATGTCTGGTACGATGCCTCTTTTGCTCATTGTTGGCTCTGCTTTGTCTAGTCTGATTGTAAGCACTTATCCATACCTGTTGTTATTACAGTACAATAAGATCACTGAAGGCCCAAAAAGCAGTAAGATTTACGTGCTGCTACCTAGCTGACTGTGGGTTTGGCAATTAGCAACTAAATCAGACCCCGTGACTTTTAATAGAAAATTTATGAGAGTTATGAGGAGTCAGGTCTCCAAGACAGTCTTGCCATTCATGGCAGGTGGCTCAAGCCTTTTTCATTTTTACTTCTTTTTAATTTAATATATACACAGCTGAGACAAGGACTGCATAGCAATGACTTGGATCAAAATACAGTGACTCCTCACACAGAAAATATAACTGTCTTAAAGAAAACATTACAGTCCAAAGAAGTTCCCTACCACGTTGTTAGCATTTCCCTTATTCAGGGTTTGACACAGAAGAGACTTTTAACTAAGCATTTCATAAAAAGCCTCTGTAAACAGTTCACAGAATGCAGAAATTTCATTCTTTGAATTTAATAGCTGACACAGCCAATTAAAAATCTTGGTGAGTAGGAAGATAAAGGAGTATGATAGTCTATAATTGCTCAGGTTATAGTAATCTGACCACTATCATTCTGGTGAGCATTATCCTAAATTTCTGAGGGAATTTGCCATACTGCGGAGATGAGCTTGCCAGACACAGCAGTTTCAGGGTACCATTGTCCATATCTACTGTTCAAGCTACTGTATCTCAGTTACACACTTTTTGCCAGGAATACTCAGAAACACTAGCAAGATACTAGGAGATGAAAACGGATCATGAAGCACTGAAAGATTTCCAAACATGTTCTACTGTATTTATAATATGATGTCTCACCTTTTTAAATACTCCTTGTTTAAAGCCAAATTAACACAGAAAATTAATGGCATGCATTTAGTCAGTTAATATATTCAGCATTATCGCTTTAGATGTCGCTATAATTTAGAGAACAGTACAATTTTGGTCTAGGTGAACTTAGCAATGAATAGCTTAAGGGTGACTAACTACCTTCTAGCTCATCATATACAGACACAGTTCCATTTTTCTGATGGTTGTTAGAGGCGACAAATAAAATGACTGTTGGCAGTTGCACTCCATTCCCCACAGAACAAGAGTCAAGTTAGAATACATCCAATAAAAGAATGTTGCCTAAGTGTGCTACTGAGTTTGACAGGTTGAAACATTCTCAGTAGGATAGCAAGGACAGATTGAAACAAAATAGGCCTCATAAAGGTGTTCACTGTTTGGGGATTATATTATTCAAGTGGCAGAAGTGATGGAAAATTAACATACTGCTTCCCTATGGCAAAAAAAGTTCCACACCTGCCTCCCCCATGCCCTGGTTCCTAGGATAATAACTGGTCTGTAAAGACCTTTTTATAACATCAACTCATATATTCAGAATAAACATGATATAACTCTGTTGTCCTGTATTTTAGCAAATGACAAGGTTCTAGGGCTAATTTTCTACCTGCATTATCTTCTATAGTACAATCATAGTTTTATACAGCTAGAAACAGCAAGGAATTATTCCATCTAGAATGAAACATTTATGGATAACATAATAATACAGAAAAATACAGACCTGGTGCAACAGCAGAGGTTTGAGAAATGAAGAAATGTGGTGGTGCAGAGAGGAGTTCAGACATGAGAAAATAAAAGATGGGGCACAGGTCTGGAATGGAAATCCTGAAGCTAAAAACAACTTACCAGTGATCACTAAAAGTAAAGTGGATCTGCAACTGAAAAAAAAAGGGGTTTAGCAAAGAGAAAAGTAGTATGCAACACATGTAAAAGGCACAAAATTTGGATGTGAATCTGCAGAACAATGAAGAATGACAGCTGATGAAGAAAAAGCAAAGGCACCAAAGTGTGTTAGCAAACACAGACAATCAGTCCCACTCAGATCCCGGAGCCACAGAGAAGAAACCATCAGCATGAAGATGTTACTCCCAGCAAAGGCTGAGGAACCACTGTAGCACCCTCACCAACACCAGAATGAAACCACTGGCCTTATGTTCCAGAAGTGTAGGGGAGCTTAGGAGCTTGAGAATTTTAACTCTTTTTTTCATTATTATTAAACTTTTCTGCATATGTGTATTCTTTCTCTTTCTGTAATAATTGCATTTGGACGAGTAATCGTTCTTGGATTGGACTACTAAGATTTCAGTTATGTTAGCAATAAATTCCTGGGCTTATGTGAGGTGTATCTCATTTCTGCCTATAAACAAAGTTTGGAGTACAACAGTGATTGGCATTTCCAACTACATAGTAGTTCTGGGGGAAGAAAAAAAAAGCAACAAATGCTAAGGAAACGTCATCTTCTGCAGAGTAGTTGCATGTAACTTAATTATTCAGTAATAACTAACAAAAAAAACAGAAAGCAATTACTCAAATGTTTTGCTTACTCTCCCAAATACTTCTATAACATTCTTGTGTATAAATGGGGCTGTATCTAATTTTGAGAACACTGTATCCTGTTCTCCTTCATGGTATACTGGTTTATTTTGAAACAAGTTAACAAGACCAAATAAAAACCCTTGGAGGCCAAAATAATAGTCAACATGCCGGAAAACTTACTACTATTGCTACTACAATCAGATATATTTTATCTAAATATCTTTATGTGCCTTTTGTACTTATTTCTTCCAATGTCAACACTGTTAGCCAAAAATTATCATCACTACTCATGATATTTACCATTCTGAAAAATTCAGTGACTGTCATCATATTTCTCAGTCTTTATTTTACCAAGCTAGAAAGCTTTTTTAATTTTCCCATTGAGACAAACTCTTATTTTTCCATAACACCATTAGCACTTCTTTTTGCTCACTGCAGTTAGACTCCATCTCTCCTGAACATGAATAACAAGAACAGATAGTCTTACTGTTAATCCTTAAATGTTTGCCTTGTCCTTCATACTGTTAGATTTACTGTTTAATTACATCACTCTCTAGTTCCTTTTGTTCACAGTGCTGTACAGCTTGTTTTGCTCCTGCTCTCCACACTTTCTTGAGGATCTGTCAGTATACTGCAAGTATGCACTAAGCAGTACATTTTAAAAGTGTACTTTTTGTGCCTCAATCACTTACGAAACTATTAAATATTATCAGTCCCAATCCCAAGCTTAGAGGACCACTTGAAAGCTCCTGTTATTTTAGCAATTTCCCTGTCAGTATAACACTTCCTGCTTAATCTGTTCTATACATAACTTCCAGATTTTATCTTAGTCCCCCATCTGAATCTACCTACTGCTTTCCCATGTGTCACAATGTCAAATGCTTTCTTGAAATCTATAGATATGAACCATTTTCAGTTTCCTTTGACTGGCCAATCATTCTTCCAGTCAAAGAAAAGTGTCAGGTCAGTTGGCACTACAAAAATATTCAATATTCAAAATATTGAACTTATATGATAGCCTGTTTTCCAGCTTCTTCTATTAATTAAAAGAAATAGCTTCATGCAGCTGAAGATCTTGCATCCCACTGACCTCAAAGCAAACAATTTCAAAGTACAGTATTTGACTTGTCTTCCTATATACACATTGAACAGAAAAAGATCACCAGCCTTATGTTGATATCTGTAATTGAAGATCTACACTGCTCTGCCAAATCCATAACCTGCACCATTCTATGCACAGTTCTTCAACATTAGAAGGCTTTAAGCAACACAGAAAAAGCAAGAACATATCAATTAAGCAGTTCTTTCATGGGCATTTTTGCAACAACAACCTGGAGAAGGGTCTGTCTGCTGATGAAATTGCCATTTCAGCAGTACAGCATCCTTTTCACCTCACCTTTTATCAGTGTAACCTACATCAGAACTATATGCTTTAAAAATTTTAGGTGAAGAAGCTGAATATTTTCCCAAGCATTTAGCTGACATTCCAAGCACTCATGAGTTTCTTGCCTAACTGATTTGTTTTCTCTGTTTACATGTAACTGTGTTGTCCATGACCTTCAAAAGCTGAAAGGTACTAAATGCCTGTATATGCCTGTAAAATAAAGCAGCCCAAACCACTCATCTTCTAAACTGTTAAAGGCAGTCTTAGCATTAACCAGCAATCTTCAAAATGATTCCTGGCCTGGACACAGTTCAGCCACTAGCACAGGATGGGTACCATTATAAAATCTGCAGTTTCCAGTGGTTTCTTAGCTTCTTTATGAGGCTAAGAAAGTTTAAAAGTAGAAGTGTAGGCTACTCCATGTCAATCAGTTGGTTTCAGTGCTCAGAAACATTCCTGGGCATGCTTAACTTATTTCTATAAGTGTACATACACACAGCCTGGGCATATAGCTACTGAGGAAATCTTACAGTGCAAACTGAAAAACAGATGTTAACAGACCCTTTTAACCTCTAATATAGACAGAACAAGAAATCAGTTTGTAATTTCTTATTTCCTCCTTTCCCCATTCTGGAAACATATACAGACTAAAAGACTGCATCAGGAATAATTCTTTTGGCTATATAAAGTTATAGCTCCAGGCACTCTCCTCATCTATAGGTATTTGATTTAGAAAACTTTTCCACAGACAGACAACCTCACATTATGCAAACATGTTTCTTTTCACACCTTCAATTATAATCATGAAATCATAGAATCATTAAGGCAGGAAAATATCTTCAGGCTCATCAAGTCCAACCTCAGCAACTGAATGTACACCAGAGACCTGACACTTAGAGATTTTAATGGCCCTGGCCAATTTTTTCTGGGGTCAGTTCCCACACTACAGGCCCCAGAGTGCACTCCATTTTGCCCTGGGTAGCAGTCACAGAGGAATAACAGCTCTCAGCTCCACCACACAACCCATGCAGCCAAACCCTGACCTGTGGACTGACTTCCCAGCCTGACCTCATGTCTGCCTTATCACCACAAACCCAGCAGGAAATCTCAATTGTTTCTTAAGCTTGTCTGTGAGCTCTAGGTCTGCTTGCTTGCCTCATCCAGGTGACAAGGGTTACATCCCCAGCTGGCCACACTATCACACCCAGCTTCCCACCCCCAAGGGAGCAGATAGCCCCTGCTGCTGCCTGACAGTAATTAATCTCTTGTTAAAGAACAGATTCCAATTTTTTTTCAGTATTTCTTTTGAAGTTCTGTGACATACATATTAACCCTATCCATTTTACAAGGTCAAGGTGGCTACATCAGTCACATCAATCAGCCAGGCCAAAAGGCAAATTTTCAGCCTAGAAAAATGTTGCTCCTGGAGTTCCTAGTAGGCTGGTTTAGGAAACAGTCTTATTTAATATTTCCATTCACGGTCTTGGCTCAAGGAACAGATATGTACTAAAGAGGTTGACTAGTGACGCAAAGTTGACAAGGATAAAAAGGAAAGCAGGAATATGCTGGGGTAAAAGAAAAAAAAAAAAAGACAACCTGAAAAACTGAAATAGTACAAGCTGAATGAGATCTAATACAACACAAGCACAGGAAGATAGCAGCTTCCCATACAACCCTCTACTATAAGCACAGATAGTAACATCAGTTGAATATGAAAATAAAGAGATCTTAATGGACTAGTCCAGTGTTTGGTGGCTGAACATCAACTTTGTGAAGTGTCTTTGCAGATGAAAAATATGAACAAAAGTAGCCCAAGTCTGTTGAGACCAGAGTGCATTAGATGAATTCCTACAACACATTTTCCAGTTAAGCTTTGTCCGAAATCCATCCAGTTCACACTCCTGGAAACTGCTCTGCAACGCAATCCAAAGCTCAGTAAGAGGACACAACCAGGACACTTCCTACAAAGGTTCATTCTCCATCTGAATTAAAACATGAGACTGTTCTCATTACAGCACTGACAGTCTTAAGCTACACCCTGTCTGAGATGAGTTTTTGCCACAAGGAAAACATTTAGCTCACTACTGCCTCTATGGCATGACAGCACTAATCAAAACCACAGGTGAAGTACATTCTCTAGTAACAGGCATTGCTGTGGCTTGTTTGAGAAGTGGTAAGCTGGGCTGTCCTATGCTCATTAAATGTAAGCTTAAGAAAGGAAATTTCAAGGCCAAGCTGAATTAATTTGTGTTTTCAGGTCTGGCCTTTTTTCCTACCTTCCTTCCTTTAGACAATCAATAAAACATTAGCTGCGAATGGCTGACCTGTTCCATTTCCAGCAGGTACATTCCAGGCTCACTGCAAGGCTTTTCATTTTGAAAATGTTTTTGATATAACATTGCTATGTTACCATCTGCTTGAGTGACAAATCCCAGATAAACAGGTTCATCGGGATGCTCTCTGTCCCTTAACACACAATCTATGCTAAACTTCTACAGGCAGTTTTAAATATCTTCAGACCAAACACCACAGCTTGCACTGTATGGAATACATTGAAAGGTTATCCTAGAATATACAGTATGAGAAGGCCAATACAGAGGAAAGAAAGTGAGAAACAGATACCGCATTTATTATTTACGAAGAAGGAGAAAAAAACCCAAACTGCATACAATCCAAGCCATACTGTTCTTTCCATCTCAAGATGGATGTCATAACGAGCTGCAAGGAAGGAACAGCAATGAAAGAAGTGAGTCCTTTCCCTTGGAGGCAGGCTAGGAGTTTGAATGCTTTCTGTACCTCAGTGCCTATTCTGAAAGAGCAAAGGTCCTTTACTGCCATCGCCTGGCATAAATGAAACCAGAAAAACAAACTTACTCTTCAAGCAATACAGTCCGAACTCATTATGTGCTGTTGTGCAGATACAATGACAACACAGCCTGAGATTCTCATCAGAGTAGTCAGAGAAGCAGTGAAACTAGAAAACAGTGTCTCCCAAGAGAAACAGATATACCTTCATTCAACGTCTGCACAATGAAACCAGACATGATCTCTGCCAAACACAGATACCATTCCACACCACAGCAGGGCCAAGGCTTCCAGACCTGGTGTGCTCACAGAAGAACCTGTAGAATTAAACTTGCAGTTACCAAGTTGATACGAAAACAAAGTACAGCTCCAGAAGATTTAGGAGAAAATGTGAGTATGGAAAGCAGAATCATCAGGTGTATCGGACACAAAGGCAGTGGTACTGTCAAATCTCCATTAGCCGATTACAGTAAAATTTAGTTAAATATCATCAGCTTTCTTTGTGTTCCACACTGACACTAAAACACATACAGGTGGTGTTTTGAGAGAAGACAAAATAATGTTCTAATCTACAAATACATGTAATTTGTCTGTTCTTCAGTAGAACCCATATAGAAATACATCTTACAGCTTGATGTGACAGACATTACTACAGCTGAATCCAGCAAAGGAATAAAAGAGACAACAATCACTGAATGTCCCTCATCCAACACTGCATAATCATTCAGGATTAGGCTGAGCTGCTAAATATTGAAGACACACTAAGAAACTAGTAAGAGCTTCCTTATTCAAATAAACACATCAAAGCATTTTTGAGTCAAAAATAAAGATTAATCCACTAACTTTGGATCACTTCTCAGAGATTTTTGTATTCACTTTTTTAACTTAGTGCAGTGATTTAGTTCTAAAAAATACCCAGATTATATGTGGAGCAGCCCTATGTTGTTTGCTTTTCACATATATCATTAACGATTTTTAAGACACTCAAAATAATATAGAGAAAATTATCAATAATTCTTTCAATGAATGAATTCTTTGTGCTGTGGGAAGATAAATATTTCCATAGCTTGATGTTCAATATATTGTATTTTCTTATTCAATAGTGCAAAGAAAAGTGACACTAAAAATATTGATGCTGCATTTCAAAGTCTGAAAGGATAAATTTCAGAAAAGCTGCAAATTCAAAGAGTAGAAAACTCAAAATACTGATGTAATACATTTCTCCATTTTTTTAAATGTGCGTCCACAAGGTAGGAAAGATGCACAATAACTCTCACTTTTATGGTTCTTGAACACCTGGCAAAAGCTGTCAGCTGAGGCTTTGATTTGGACAAGGAGCAAACAGGTTGCTGACCTGTATTCACCCAAGTTTTGCAGATGCAGTACTAGTTAAAAACCCAGGCATAAAATTCCTCAGTATAGATATTTACATCTCTTTCATATGAGATACCTATTCCTAATGTTTGTGTCCCTTTTCAAATAAAGTCAAAAAGAAAAGACCAGAAAACAAAAATCAAATCAAAATGTACACAAGGCTCAATCCAAGTTTTAATTAAATCCTTGTGCCCACTTTTTGAAAAAGGCTTCTCAGCTGTAACACCTATCCCAGGTCAAAAGTAACTGGCTCCATAGACAGAAAACCTAGTGTATTAAAGATATTACGTGAAAGAAATGAGAATATGAAGCAAAAGAATAGAAAATCTGCTCTGTGGAGCTGGAGTGTAAATGGTTCGTGCTGTACATGAACAGGCTGGCTTGTGGCAGCACACCTGAAATACCACTCTTGTGAGGAGGTGTGCTACACTGCAAACTCACTCCTTGCACACAGAAGTATTTCCAATGCACTCTTGAACACTTACTTTGAAAAAAGCCATATAACATTTTTCCCATGACCAACTATCCAATATAGGAATTTGTCCCAAAACAGAATCTGCAGTCAAGAAAAATTCTGAAAATAAAGGCAGATGCCAACACTGCTATGAAAACCAGAAAAAGCAAAAACATCAGCATAACCACTAATTTTAGTTTTGCATGCATGTCCTTAGCTTAAAAAAGAAGCAAAGCACCTAAGGGAAGGATTTCAAAATGTGCTAAAAAACTTTAGAAGCCTATAACCCACTGGAAGTCAGAGATTTAAAGAAGATTATTGTGATATTTGTATAGAGTTTTGTTCAAACACTACATACATGGAAACAAAGAATCATGGAACAATGCAGGTTGGAAGATACCTTTGGAAATCAATCACCCAAGCCCCTGTTCAAAGCAGAGCCACTTCTGAAGTTAGAGCAGGTTGCTCAGGGTCTTATCCAGCCAAGATTTGGAAAGCTCCAGGGATGAGTATTCTGCACGCTCTGCAGGTAACTTTTTTCGCCTCTGGCAGGTCATTCCAACAATCTGACTACCATCTATAAACTGGAGTAAGGACACAACCTTACATCAAGCAGTTCTACAGGAATAAATTCAGTGCCTATGACACACACTTACATTGATTAGGAGATATACATACGTGCATAATCAATGTGTCTAATTCTCATGCATTTGAATATCTCCCTGCTATTATTTCAGAGCTTGGAAACATAACTTCCAAAGGTCATGGATATCAAATACTTCTGTAAGACAATTCTGATTTAGACACAGTATTTTGGAATACCTTTGAACAGCACAGTATTAAAATTATAAACTGGATTCACCTGCTTTACGAAGCTCTACAATACATTCTTATTTTTTCAAAAAGCTAATAAAAGCTTCTTCAGATGAACTGTCCATTACCTTGTTTATGCACAGCACACTGCAGAACAAACTTTTTCATTTTCCTGCCTTATTTCCATTTTAATTCAGGCCTTTTAGAGCAGCTATAAAACAAAATTGTAATAGTATCTTTTAATAAACCCATTCAGATTTTATAGGCAATTGTTTTTGCCATAGAGTGACCCTCCCTCAATTCAGGCACAGCTGCAGACTGCCAAGCAACAACTTCAGTCTAAAACATTTCCTGATACATTTTCCGTAGATGAAGTTAATGGCCCTGAGTCATTGCCTCAGGCCATCAACCCTCTCAATCAGTCATTAATCCCCTGAAATTGCCCAGAGCCTCAACTGTTATTGCTTAAACAGACTAAATTAGGTTTTGAACAAACAGAGCAAATGAAGGTCAATATCAGGAAAGAGAATTCAGTGAAAATTAAAGAAAATTTTGAGAAGTATATAATAGGTCTGGATCAGTTCAAGGCATACAAGAACATGATCCTAAGGTCTTCTCTGGTTACTGAGGATAAGACCAGAAGAACATGGAGTTCAACTTCAGTGGGGTTCAGGTCAGATGTTTAATGCTATAAGCTCTCACTTATGTCACAGGCTCAGGTCATAAAAGATGACTGCAAAGTCAAAACACTGAAAACAAACTACAGTTGCATATTTTTACTTATCCTGGGGTAGATGATGCATTTCAAACACATTCTGTCACAGAATTCTACAGATATCAGAAATACTTCTTTCTAAACTTTCCAAAGAGAAAAAGTATTTGGGATCTACCTTTATGATGGATTTTGTTTGCCCCTTCTCTCCCACTACACATACACAAAGGAAATACACACATTATATAAATGAATCCTTGTAAAATTTATTGTCTTTTCCTCTCTTCACTCTCCAGCCACATTAATTAGTCATTACTATTGCTATGAAGCAGTTATAATCAACATTCCTAATCAAGAAACCAGAGCATTACTTGCCAGCTTTCTTTTGTTTAGTTTGTTTTCTCATACGGCTCAGTGAGCTGACCATACCTGGCCCACAGAGGACTCCTGCAAAGGTGAATCCTCCCCTTCTACAAAACCAGTTGAGGCTGCACCACTAACATCATCTTCCCTCTCTGCTCCTGGGGAGTTCATACATGAGTGGGAACTGCAGCAGCACAGCTGCCAGCAAGGTTTAATGAACCAGAATCAGCTCAAACACAGTACAAATACTTAACAAGAAAGAAAAAGTGGATCACAACATTCATAAGTCTAAGCAAAATAACACTTCTCTTGTTACGGATTGTATTTTATACCTGTGCAGCTCTTACAGAGAGTAACAGAGCAGAACTGCAGTAATTCAGAAGCCATAAACATTGATAATAAACTGGTGTTGTAGAAGTAAAAAATATATCAAATAACATCCACAGCAAATGTCACTGTCATAAGTTTATAGACCATTAAGTAACCACTGAAACATGCAATTTAGATAAAGCCAAATAATTAGGTTTGCAGGACTTAATGACGCCTCAGGTTGGCCACGTCAGTCTATACAGGGAAAATAAGAGGACAAAGAGAACTGATCTTTCACTCACATTTAGTATTTCCCATGTGTTTTGGAACTGCTGTATGAGTAAACTTCCTTGTTTTTGCATGGTCTCTGCTAGAGCTCCTACATGTTGCTACAGTACCAATAAACTGCTATGTTTACACAAGTAGATCCACTGGCTACCACTAGAATGTAAGCAAAGATTAGGCTGAAAGTTTTGTCATTTTCTTCTTATCAATACATTATTTTTGTTAGCAATACCTGGCTTTCACAGCTTTCTACAGTGCAACAGGAACCAGTGTGGGCACTGGTCACATGTGATCTATATTGCAAAAACCAGTTCTTGCTATCTTTTGTGAGCATCACAAACTGTGCCTGCCAGTACAGCAGATAGGATACTTTTATCTTCATTTCCACTTTTGTCTCAGATAAATAAATGCAGCAAGCAGATGGAGACCCTTTTTCACCTCATCCATTCTGCAAATTAACCTCAGCTACTTAGATCTCAGGAAGGTCATATACTTTGTTTAAAATCTATCAGTGTCTATTGAGTCTCTTATTAAGCTGATATTAAGCACTGACTAATGCACAGCTACAGAAAAAGATATTAAAAACTATATATGTATAGCAAAATATTTTAATCTCTTTTTACTTCTGCCTTATTTTGGGCAATATATTATGACCAAAATTTGCAGCAGTTAGAATATTTTTTTTTTTTAGCCGGTTGTAAATAAAGACTTGTCAAAGTAAAGTAATCATCTTTACTCTGCTACTACTGCTCACTAATTCAGCTCAGATCAAGCTGCAAAGATCTATGTTTCAGACAAAACATTTGCCAGACTGAGCAAAAGTCAGATGACCTGTTCACTTATACCAAGGAAACAGGGATTGGCGTGTAAGTGCCATATACAGGCCAACTAGCTGTCCTTCAGCAGTCTCTGGATCAGTGTTAGAAAGTTGTTTTCACAGCTAGATGCTGTTTTGGGAAGCAATCTCCCACAGCAGCAAGAGCTGCTACCCTAGCCCTTCCTGGAAGCATCAGTAAAACTGGGTTGCTTATAGAGGCCTTATGGAAAGCTTCCATCTGGAAGGCTGTTCCCTCCCTGAGCAGACACCCAAGAGACACAAGGGCTGCTGCTGGGAAACACAAGCATTCTCCTACAGTGATGGAGAAGGTCACTGCAAGTGGAGGTATAGCAGTTTTTTATGAAGGGGACTAGAGAGGAACTGGCCAGCCTGACAGCAAGACAAGGAAACCATTCTTCAATCTTTGAAGATCCTCTGAGCACTCCCAGCTCACCTTCTTTACCAAGATTTCCACTTCACCAGCAATCTCTGGCCATCCACCATGACCCAGTGGCTAGTTTTTATATCACTTCTGAGCTTCACAGATTCCCTCATGTTCTTCCAGCAGACCCTCAGAACCCCTACAAGTCTCTTCCTAGTCATCCATGCCAGCCTCCCAAAGTTGCCTCCATTTCTCAGCCCACATTCTCTTTAAGTGAGACATAATGCATTAAAAAAAAAAAAAAAAAAGCAGAAAAAATATATGGAAACAATACATAAAGCATTTGACACGAAAGAAACCTGCTATATTCTTGGCCCATTTTTGCACTCTTTTCCAAGCTTTTTACTATTGGCCATTCTCAGAGTCAGGAAACTGTCTCAGATACACAATTGGTCTAACATGCTTTTATAGTCATGGTCAAAAATAAATGGTACTTTATAAAAATGTTTAAAGCCACTCATCTAAAGTAATTATTTTCTCTGTCATTTTGCTTGGCACTGTCAGAATTATTAATCCCATAAATCTGACTCCCAAAGTAGTTCTGACGGAAATTAAGGTGAGCTTGCAAACTATTTATTCAGGTATTATAGATTTACATGTTGCATATGTAAACCAAAACTGAAAGAATTCTATGAAACTGATTATCTAAATTGCTGAAGAAGTGATATGTACAGTTTTGTAAGTGCTTACTCAAAACAAATTGCTTCAAGTTTTCTCTTTTGTTTAGGCCCAGATAAAAAGAGTAGCTGTTGGTTTAATCAACTTGAGGTAAAGGATCTCAAGTGTCTTGATTATGGTCTCTTACAAAACTTTCTACCAGTTTGAAAGCTTCCATTATTTTACAGTTTTTTATTTTACAGGAATTTTCCAGAAAATTCCTCAGACTGACAATCTCCAAACTTAAATACTGCAAGGGCAGCCATTGTATCCATCAGCCCTTTGGGATTTATACCTCATTACTCGATATAAGTTACATGCAGATCGTGATTAGCTAAAGTAAACTCCTACACCCACTCGGTTTTGTATTTGTTGACTTCTCTTTCTTTAAACTCCAGATTAGCTAGAGGCATCTGATTATGTCACCTCTTCATTGCTGTGCAGAAGAGAGACTAATTAGAAACCTACCTACTCTATCTATAGCAGATTCACTTAACATTTTAGCAATCTAGGATTAGGTTGTCAGCTCAACGGCATCTCATCACACTTTTAAGCTATTTCTATCTTATAAAAGTTCAGCTCAAACTTTGTACTTACAATAGGAAACAAAAGTTTGTGCTTTCAAAATTACGATTTGCTACATGCTTCTGTATTTTAAGCAGCTTGAGTCTGCTAGCTACAGACTCAAAACTGCAGTTATTTGCAGCTTTAATATTTTTTGATGCTTGTGTTTTAGTTTGGGTTGGGTTTTTTTTAAACAAGTAATTAATTGGTTGTAGCCAAGTTTTTAAAAAGAAGAGTGGTTCCTCTACATTTTTTTACAGATGCTTCTGCCAAGATTTGAAGGGAGATGCTAAAAGCGAAGGAACTTTTAAAATCAGGATACCTAATTAGGCATGAAAATGAGATTTGGGAACTATATTCAGTTCTGAAATTGAGGAAACAAAATTCACTGGTATAGCAACAAATTAATTTCACATCAGGGTTCTGCTTCATGATAACATTGTTAAGATTAAGATATTCAGAATTATTTGTTTGGGAACCATAAATGAGAACAGTGGGGAAAAAAAGCATGAGACTTTAAATTTTCAATTAGACCCATATGAGTTGCTCTCACTTCAAAATTTCAGGCCATTAATACCCAGAATTCTGGCTTAGCCGATCACTAAGGTTTCAAGTGAAGTATCGCTACACAGAAAGGATACCTATGCAGTGGATGCTGAAATTTATTGTTCTTTCTTCATCTATATACACCATTTGAAATGCTTATGAATACAAGAAAGTATTTTGGATCCTTGAATATTCTCTTCATCGTACTCAGACACTGCAGAAGCATAAGAAAAACTCAGAGACAGTTGGCACAGTAGGCTTTGGTCTGCTTGCATGTTGGTTGATGATCTAATTCTGGAATTTTTCCTCAAAAATCTCATGGAAGTATTACCCTGCCCCCAAGGAAAATATCATTTGCTTTGATGGATTTTTCACTTCCTTTCCTTCCATCTATACTTGCACAGCTGAAGAAATAGTAGTTGGAATACCCCAAATTTGGAAAGGGAAAAAAACCCCACAAACATATCTGCCAGTCCCCTAAGAGCAATTTTCTTCTTTTCCTTCTCTTCCTTCTTTTCAGTAGTGGAAACAGTGGAAATACAGCTTATAGCTGTAGCCAAGGACTCAATCATGGGAGCATAATCATGAGTTTCCAGTGTCAGTTCCCCTTAAGATAAATAATGAAACATTTGTTTCAGTTGCCTACACTTTTCTCTTTCCCTATACTGAAAAGAAGTGAGATGTTAACAGAATAGTGAAGTAGGTTTATCCTCCTTTCCAACACTTAGTGTTCATAATTACACAGCTGTGGGAGAACAGAGACAATGCTTGTCACATGTTGTACTGCAACCTTTAAGGAGCTTCCATTTACCCTTTCTGAACACACAAGCATTGCCAGAAAAACCCCAATGAACTACTGCACATTAACCAGCAAAATGTGTGTAATTACCTAATAAACAGGCTGATGGATCATTTTGGATAATTTTCTTTTAAAGCATTGCCCAGATCATCACAAAGCACATATTGTTATAAAACCAGTTTAACTTCATATACAGTATACATCATTTTAAAAATTTAGACAAATTTTTACAGCATTATTAACAGAGATTACGAGCATTAACAGCAGGTCCAAATTCTACATTTTTAGCAATCTGCTGAACTGCACGCAATACAGCATGTGTTTCTACACAGCTGCATAGCTACACTGGTTTGGAAGCTGCTACTCTGCAAGTACATGCTATTCAGGTGTTTATTTTTCCAGAGTTCTGTTCCAAAGCCAGTAAATTTGTATCCTTACTGCAGCTAATCAAATTTAAGTTAATGCATATTCATCAGAACTACCTTGGCATGAGCTGAAAATAATTCTTAAAAAATAATTTTAAAAAGAAGGAAGTAAAACTTTAGGATTACTATGTTAAATATGTTACTTTCCTAACTACTGTAGCTGGTAAACCTAAAAGGAAATTCTTTTACCAAGAAAGCTCTGTTTTACGAAAAATTTTAGGCATATTTAAGTTTTATATTTTCCTAAGGTCTGACAATATACCAAATTCCCTTGAGTTGTAGCACACTTAAGTGTTGCTTTTAAATGATCAGCATGTCAGTACCTGCACAACCAAGAGTCCCTTAATGAAGATCAAGTCATAATGTCTCCAGGCCTTTTCCCCTCACACTATAAGAACCATTCCACTGTAGAAGAAGCCACATATCAATAATTATGAAATTTAAAAGAAAAATCAGAGTCTCTCAATTCTTCTGTTATTCTAAATCCTATTTAGCTGTTTCAAGATGCTTCTACGTAGAATAATTAACAAAAGGACCAAGGCTTACTGGTAATATTATTCATCACAAATACATAGGTATGATTTCAGAACTGTATTTCTACGTCAGTTGCTGTGTATTAGGTCATGTAAAGAGCTCTCATAGTGAGTTTGTCAGCAGCACAGACCCTGATGATAACTACATCATCAGTAAGTAAGGAAGATGAGGAAAATCTTTCATGAAAGAAATTTAATTTTACTATTGTGTCATGGTAAGGTGCCATGCTCTTTCTACCCTCATGAAATAACACTGATGGGGGCTGGGTCTGCACTGCATTTCTGCAACAATCTGTAGCAGCTGAATAATTTGGGGATGACAGGGAAGATTTGAATGAAGTTGACAGTGCAGCAGGCCAGAAAGTATGAGTCTTCTACACTGTCAACTGCTAACAGGGGTGCTGGGAATGGTGGCTGTCCTTGGCTGGAAAAGGCTGAGAAACTTACTTTAACTGGAAGTGGCTTAATCACCTTAAAAATAGTTCCTGGGTTCTCAATCTTGATCTGTCCCATGACAGCAGGAAGATCCTGGCTCCAAGTGATCTGCACAAAGTACATAGACCATTGTTAAATTTCCAGTAATGGGGATATGTTACCACAACACGGTCCTCAGAAAAGATCCCAGTGAATCTATTTGGACGTGGGTGTCAACATCATCTTTTCCCCTTTAATTGTCCATGGTGGTATATTTGTCTTTTCACAGAAGAATAAATGAGTCAAGTAAGATGATTATAAAGTTTTACTGTTGTATCTTCAGAGAATTGTAACAGAAGCAGCCAGCAAGCTGAAAAAGGTGTGCTAATTGAGACAAAACGGAAGAGTTAATTAAGAAGATTTCATGATGAGGGGCAGAACTAACAGCTAACAGACTTCTATTATCCTGTGATCATATGGTAAAGTGAGTGAAGGATCAGTAGGAAGTACTTTGGCAGGGAGGGTGGGGAGAATTGCAAAGGCAATGCCAGCCTTGGGATACAAAAGTGAATTTAGATTGTCATCCTCCTGAAGAGGAAAACACTGCCGCAAATACAACAAATAAAAATAAACTAAAGCAAACAAATACATTTGCAAAATATATTCTGAAATGTGTGCTCTCCTATATTCTGTGATTGTGTGCTCTCTTTTCATAACCATTTTCATCACAGTACTATACAGCACTTCTCAAACAACATTAGAGAAATTGTATTGCTGTTCCAGCACCCCACATCCGGATTAGGCTCAGGGAATACAAGGCTCTGTTCTGTAATCCTTCCCCTGCAATCCTTGCTGTCAGCTCCTCACCACCTATAATCCTGGTGATCAGCTGCTTAACAAATTCAAGGCCCACCTTTGACCAAACACAGCTGCCTCACATTAACTCAGACCACTTTACATTCTGTGTTTTATATGTACCAGCTAACGCCAAACCAAAAGGGAAAAAATGCTCTCCTAACATGAAAATGGAGGAAAGCAAGAGAAGTTCACAGCAGCACCAGCCAATGCTACATTACTGTTCAGGGCACTTACTCCACTACCAAGCAGAAGTATTATCAAACACAGTTATTCTTCCCACCAAGGCAAGATAAGAGCTGTGCCAGGCAGACAAAAGGCACTTCAGTGGGCCCAGGCAAACTGGTGCAAATTATACCTCTGCCTATAGATCACCTCCAGTGGTATTTATTCAAAATTATTTTTTTAATTCCAAAATTCCACAATAAAGATAGCCATACAACTGAATTTCTTGAAAAACCTGTGAATCACTATTGAAAGAGAAAAGATTTCTCACATACTCTTTCCTTCATGACCTGGCTTCAGCTGTACTATGAAACAGGATTTCCATCTCTACCTCCTCTTGTAGCCTTCATTACAAGGAAACAGAAGTGACTCTCTGATGAGCCATTTAGAAATGTGAATGTGCTGAGAACAAATACCTACTCAGAAGCCAAAATCAAGAGAACAGATCTTAGCCTAAAGAAAAATCAGCAAAAGCATCAGCAATTTTTACACCTGAGAGGAAAATTAATGGATCCTCTGACAGAAGGACCTAAGCAAACCTGAGTTTCAATCAGCAGCATGTTTCACAGAATTGCTAATGTCTTCAGTACTTTTTTCCTGAGGAAAGAGGAGCCATAAGTAGCCATAGGCCTAATACAAGCCAAAGGAGGATCAAATCCATTATGTCAATTGGTAAAGACCAACAGTAAATTGTTAATTAAGATCAACACAATTTTACTAATGTTTTACTCATGGAATTATCGATGTCTGTCATGTCCTCAAATTTTTTTTTTTGCCAGAATTAACAATCAACAGGATTCACTAGGCAGTATCTAAAAATATTCAGAAATATCATTATAGAAAATGATGTCAGAAATGCTGTTCAGCAATGCGAGACTTAATGCATTTTTTCCAATGTGCTGCCCTGCATCTACCAGATAGGCCTTTCTCAGTTACCATGTAAGTATGAAGTGAATTTTAATTATCCATACCACATTAATTGCTCAGCATCTTCTTTCCAAATGCCTTTGAAAACCACAATAGTTCTTCTGCTATCACAGAATGACATAATCATAGACTCATAAAATCACTTACCTTCAAGAAGGCCTTTAAGGTCATCAAGTCAAACAGCCAATTCCACCAAACTACATCTCTAAGCACCACACCTACATGCATTTATGGCCATCCAAGCCATGAGCAGCCAGTTTCTCCAGGAGAATGCCATGTGAAATGTGTGAATGGCTTTTACGAATGTCCAGGTAGACAACATCCACAGCCTTTCCCTCATCCACTAATGAGTCACCGTGTCACAGAAGATCAAGCAGGACCTCCCTTTCATAAACACATGCCAGCTGGGCCTGATCACCCTTTTGTCATGTATGTGCTGCCTAATGATCTGCTCCATTACCTTCCTCAGCACCGAGGACAGGCCAGTAGTTCCCTGATCGCTTGTGCCTTTGCTGCCTCATGGATCTCCATCCCCTTACCTCCACTGAGACAGCAAACCAAAGACCTTGCTAGCACACTGTCCCTCAAACTTTGGCATGCTGCCCCCACACATACCTGTACTGAGCCCCATTTTAACCTTTTCCTCTTACAAGCCTATTTTAAAGCTCTTTCAACAAGCCCTGCTAACTCCTAAGCTAGTGAGACAGTGGTAGCCCATCTGCCACCTGCAGGCTTGGTGTTGCATAAACTGACCCATGATCAAAAACCCCAAAATTCTGCTGGTGACAACAGGCTCAGAACCAGGTATCGACCTGCTGGCTCTTCCTTTTTTCTCCATCCTTCACTGCACCTGGAAGGACAGAGGAGGACACTACTTGTTCTCCTGATTCCTTAACCATTTATCCCAAGGCCCTAAAGTCTCTCTTGATTGCCCTCAGACTTCTTGTTATCATGGATAACAACCTGAGGGTCACACCAGGGCAGGAAACTCTCTCTACACATCTTTAGCCTGGGCCCCAGGGAGCCAGCAGACTCCCCTGTCTGCATATAGGGCCTTCTGTTCCCTTCAGAAGGGAGTCTCCTTCGACTATTGACCCACGTGTTATGGGAGCAGTTTTGAAGCAGGGCATAGGGCAACTTTAACTTGGTGACACCTCCAAGCTAAATGAACCATCAACCTTATTAATCATTGTTATTGTCCAGCTCTGCTCGTAGATCCTCACACCTATTATTGCCAAAGCACCTTGGAAAGGGCTAAGGTATTCACCCCAATAGTAATATGACCTACTCAAAGTCCCCAAAGAGCTCAACATTTCATTCTTTATTCTTATGTTAGAGGAACAGCCTAAACCAAGATAAGCATAAGCTTAGTTTTTGTTCTTTAAAATCTAACAATACTTACATCAGCTGCATGTTTCTGCTTCTGCTTGGTAGCATGTCAGCAGATTGATTCAACCAGTAACACTCCTATGCCCACACTTGTTACATTCACCTCCAGCCTTAGCCACAGACACAAACCTGCAGAGTCTCACAGTCTTCTCACAACTTGTGTCATCATAGACTGAAGTTACTGATCCCACTGTATGCTGAAAAGTAGGAGTATTCTTGAAGGATGTGAAGCCACTTCTTTGTGTTCTGCCTGGATTTTGTGCTCTGCCACGAAAAGTTAACGCACAACTCATATATGCTACGGCCAGGAAAACATGGAAACATCTGTAATGAAAGTTTTGGTCAATTGAGGTTCAAAGATAAACAGCTATCATGAGTGTGAACACAAGGCTTTATTGAAATTATAGCCTCTTCTGTGAAATCTTTAGTCAGACAATGATGAGAAAAACATCAGAACATGGATATTGAGTCAAAAACATGAACTATAACATTCAAGCCTGAAATGTTTACATGAGTCACCTGTAGAGATTTTGCACAACATCAAGAAAATGCAAAGGCACTGTTACTGAGTAGGTTTCTTATTGACAGATAAACAAAAGGATTTATGTAATTTTTTTAAATCCTTAAAGACACCAGGTGTAAAGGAATAACTATAAAATACTGATCAAATATACCCGGAAAGTAGGTTTCCCAGCATCATGAAGTAATGGGTATTCTTTGTGAAGAGATGTTCATGGAAGGACCTAAATACTGCAGGAATATATAACTTGTTTTGATAAAAATGTAATGCCTTGGAAAGAAAAAGAAGGAAGTATAACCCAAGTTGTGCAAGTTTCCACAAGAAAAAAATTCTGTACATTAGTGGCTCAGGCTTAAATACGAGATTCTACACACAGAGGACAATGAAAATTGTGTTTGGGTGTACATAAATTCTGCAGTTCGGAGTCTACTTTGCTTTTGAAAGTGTACAAAAATTAATGGTGGTACAGAGATCAAACCAATCATAAGTAAAGCCTTCATTTGCCTCTGAACAATAAAAGAAAGGGGACACTTCGCTCTTTGCCATGGAGATATTGGAAACCCAGCTCATACTGTTTTCTGCCTAATGTGGATGCCTGAATCTGTTTCTTGCCTCCCATGTTTTAAGTTATTTATACCCACAGAATAATATACTGCATACATGATAAAGACACGTATCCGTTTTTAATCTATGCTTTTTATGAACAGCATCTAAGTAACTTTATTAAAGGTATTGTTACACCCACTTATGGAGGGAAGATGGAGGCACAGACAGGGCAGTTAACTTTCCCATAGGGCCTCGGGCCATTGGTTGCGTATCTAAGAACACAAACCAGGCATCTCAAAGGCCCCTTGGTTTTTTTTTTTGTTTTGTTTTCTCACTGAAAATTATAACCAAAATACAGAAAATATACTTCAAACTATCACAGAAAACAGCCATGTTCTCAACACTGGGGAGGGGTTTAAGATGATTCTTTCTGGTCATGGCCAACTTTGAAAAAGTTAGGCTTATATTACAGGCTGTGTCTCTAAGCTTTCTTCCTCAGGCATAGTAGACATAAATAATTATTTTTTTTTCAGATGAAAGTGCATATGCTAGTGCCAACCTTACTCCAGTTACTAGGGCAACAAGGAGAACACACACATGAAATGCACAAGCCAGATAAAATCAGCTCCTGTTTATGCATGAGTTGAGTTGTGACTATCAGCATTGGCAAAGAATTTAAAAACAGATGACTGGCAGCAGGCTATTAAACAGATAGCATTAATTTTACTCTTTCTTCTGCTGTATGCGCCACATTTCACTTATGTCCTTTAGACTTCACTCCCTAGCAGAAAATTATTCTAGCTTAAGTATGGAAGTTATTATCATTCCTTCCTTCAGATTCAGGCATCCAAATAAATGAAACTTCAACAGTGCTTAGCATCAAGCAGCTTCCAGTCTCCAAGGCTAATAGAACCACTAGGATTAAAAGTGGTAGGAACAGGCTTAACTATCTGGAATAATGTAGGCAAAATATCATGTCATTTTCATGTGAAACAATTAGATGGTGAAAAAATAATACCGATCTTTACATTGAACTAATCAAGACTAAGTTACGGCATCATATCAAACCTTTATTAAACTAATCTTTGGAAAACAATTCTCAGAAGTTCATTCACTCTGTCAATAACACTCTAGTCACAGCAGATGCAGCTCTGCTGTAAACAACTTGCTAATTGTATTTCTCAGTCTTTATGGCGAGAGACACGCTAAGGGATTTAAGGAAGTCATTAGAACAGAAGAGTCCTTTGCAAGAAACAAAAGCTCACAAACAAGCTACACTCTCCAGCTAAATCGTAATTGCTCCACGTGCACATCCACAGCCACTTTGCTTCTTTCTGAGAGGTTGCATGGGAGATGAGCAATATCCATTGTCAGTACAAGCATGCAGTAATATTCCATCATCTGCAAGATCAAGTGCTTGCATAACGAAAACAGTGCTGTAATTTGACAGCATGCAAGAAGTCATACATTCATTACGATTTCTACAAGTGTCCCTGTAAATCAGTAGTCTTTAATCACTGATTCATTGTATATGCTGATTTTGGCATGATTCAGAACACATGACAAGACTTAACAATATTTAAAATCAGGCATTAATATAGAAAGTTACAGCAACATATTCCAAACATTGCTGGGCTTAAAAAATTGCTTAAATTCACAATATTGTATAATTTATTTGTATATATTTCATTTTAAAAAGTAACCTGCTATCTATGGGAGCACAGTGAGCACAGTAGTATATATCAAGTAATTTTTAATGTTCTTCATAAAAATATATCAAATCCTCATATGCTTTCAGTAAATTATATAATTATTTATTTTTGAAACTGTTATCAGATAAATTACATGTCTAGAATTTATATGTCATGAAATTAATAAAGCTAATAATAAAATACTGTGTTAATCAGAACCAAAAGTTCATCCTTGTATAGCTGTATTTTCAGAGCACCATATTAAATCTAAACTGGAACACCATTGTATCAAGAATGATACGAAACACTGCTGCCATCTACACAAATTAGTATTGAAGAAATTTGGTATCGCTTTCCTTTTTATTTTGCGGTAATATTTTAGGCAGCAGCTTTAGGAACCTTACTGCTGGGATAATTATGCCGTATACTGAACCTTCTGAATATTTTTTCCCCTCTGTGTGTCTTTTCTCAAAGCAATATCTTTTTCTTCTGTTATGGCTCTCTAGCAAAAGTCAATTTTGTTGAAATTAATAAAACAAGGCATTTTTAATACTATGAAAAACATTCAGGAGAATATTTTAAGCAGTATTCAGAACAATTCTGCTTAAGCATAGGGAAAAACTCCTAGGAAGACTCATTTCCACTGACCCGTATTTCCACTACCTTACCATGTAATGTCCTGAATAGATCATAGACATATTCTGTATTCTGTATATTCTGTAAATTTATATTTGTCTCAGGCATAAATTAATTCTTTCCACAAAAAAATCCTAACTCTCCTGCCCAACCACCCTATGAACTGCCTAACGTTCATTAAAAAAGTCAATAAATAGTACATATAGTGCTGGACTACAGCTAGTTTTTCTGTGTCAGAAGAAATCTGTCTTAGTTCATACAAATATTTCTTTCTACGGTGAATATATTTAAAGCTTTGTTTTTTCTTGCTAATTATTGTAAAAATTGCCTTTTGAGTTATTAAAGATAAATTATTAGAGGGAACTTCCTAAAAGAGAAGAACTCATAGGAAAAAAAGTTAAAAGAAAGCATTCGCATATATTTTATGGGCAAAAGAAGCCAACATGACACCTTTTTTTATATGCATCCTTACAAGGGCTCCTTATGCCTCCAAGTACAACTCTGTATACTAAACTCCTCTTTAAATTGCTTAATCACTATTTCCTTCATTTGGGAAAGAAGAAAATAATCCTAGCTTTCTGTGGACAGCATACAATAAATCAAAATGTCAAACATAATCATTGAGTTTAAGGTGATATACAACCTGTAAATAACAGCTTGTGGAAAGATCTTGCCTTTAATTTCCTCAGTGGAACGTCTATCTTTTCACTAACTAATTTTTTGCTCATTTTTACTGTAATCTTGGGAAATACAACAGTTGAGAGATAAAAAAGAGAAACAGAACTAGATCTAAATTGCCAAGCACAAAAATAAAAAAAAGGCAACTTCCAAATAAAGGAATAAATTTGACAAAGCAGAATGGTTTTATTGTATACTTAACCTTTGAGGCAATTATGCACTTGTTTGACAAATGCGTATTTTATTTAAAGTTATAAAAAAATATAACAATTACATTTCCCACATCTGTCTTGCACGGTTTACCATGCTATCCATGACTAAGCATTATAAACCAACTTCTGTAAACAAAACATTTCTCTGAACAGGATAAAAATCAGTTCAGTTTATAAGTGAAATAATTCTTAAAACCAATTACCATTTGCCATAGTAATAACAAAGACTCAAGAAATACATATTTTACTTGTTTGGCATAGACCACCTGCTTCAGGTGCAGGACAGGAAGGTGCACAGTGAGAAAATCAAATGTCGGCAGGAAGACAATACCAAGGCCAGATTCTCATTCTACCAGCATTTACACATTGCCATTGAAGTTGCATGCTGACACTATTAATAAAGTTTGGCTGCCTCCTTTATTTTTTTCCTTTTTTTTAGGCAAATAATTGGTAAATTTTATTACAGTGAGAAATTCCTGGCCATATCCAGCTCCCAGGTAGAGACAAAAAATCTAATCACACCCCAGCTTCAGAAGGGAATAAAAATCCAGCACGTTTTGCTCCTTGAGCCCTTACATCTAGTTTAAATGGATACCCACCCAGTAGGCATAATCAGGGGACCAGCATGATGAGGGATGCTACAGAGCACATTTGCTCCAGAGAATAAATATTGCCTACAAAGCTGCTCATGTAATCTCTAACTCATTCCAACTAAATTTTCCCTGTAGCTCATCTCCTGAGATTCAAAGACCTGAACATGCTTGTTGACTTTGTATTGGCCTGGCAGGTTGGGAGGAACAAAAAAGGAAAGAGGAAAGAGAGAAGATTGACTGGATCTCTGCTTTTAGCATCTCTCTTTGGGGCACCAAAACTACAAATTGTGACAGTGATGGTGTTGGCTCTACCCGCCAGCTAAGGAGAACTTGAAACCACCTTATGGCTTGAGGTAGTATGAAAGAATGTCATGAAATGTGTGCTGTGGAGCTTTATGCTTTGTATTGTGGAAAAACCCTTCAATTTTTTGTGGGAAACAGTAAGCACTTTGAGAAATTAAAGGAAGGTATACTGTATGTCCTCTAACTTTAATCTAATAACTGATAATTAGAAATTAAGGCAGTGATGAAGGCAGTGATGAAGTTGGTAATTTGGAGAATTAGAGATTTGCCACACATGTCAGTGTTTAGTTTTGGGCAATCAATATGAAGTTATTTTGAAAATTGTTGGGTTAGCTGTTGCCAAAGTAGATTCCTAAGCAACTACAACTTCACTGAAATTAGGAGTACCTTACAGTCTAGAACTCTTGGGATAGAGCAATTCCAGAAAGACAAAAAAATCAGTGCAAGCTTAGAATAATTCCACTGTATCCAATTCAGTGACATTCAAGACTGAGAAGCACCCTGTGTATGCCCAAGGTTTTTTTTTCAGTTTTTTCATTGATGAACAACCAGAAACTGCAGTAAATTATATTGACACAACAGTGCAAGCAGAATTTTACACTAATTAAGTAATTGAACTTCTGCTGTTTCTATAGAGCTATACCCACTCCTACCTTTCATGATCCACTGTCTCATTCAAACCTGACTCTCTTCTTCAATAGTCTGTATCACTCCAGGTGGTCAGACTTCTGGTGATGGCTATATCCCAAATGGGAACTGGCAGTCACCCTCCCAAGCAAATTATCATCTCCACAGCCCTCACAGTATCTCAAATCTCCTCCTGTGTACACAAAGCATACTCTTCTCAGAAAGAAAGCAGAACTTGGTCCTTGCAAGCCTAAGGGGAACTGACAGCTAGATAAATGCCCCAGTTCTTTTTGTAATATAAATACACACTTGGGAGTTGCAAAAGTAAAAATCTGAGTCATAGGTTGTACAGTGATTCATTGCATCAAGGTATTTGCCATCAAATACTTAATTTAATCACGGTGAGTAAGATTCTACACATGCTCCAGACATCCTCCACAAGAGCTCCCACATTTTTCAAATGCCCAAGGCAGTTACTATTACACTAGAGCGAGAAACTACATTTCCACCACTTCTTCTTGACCCTTGCAGAGTGCTCATGCATTCTGCACTCTGGTGAGAGCTAGAAATTCTACCAGCTCCAGTTACATTCAGATTTTCTTTCCATGATATAAACCACATGCTCAGCAGCACAAGGTGCCATGTTTTTAAAACATTACTGCTTGCACCTGTAGTAATACTGGACAAACATTTCAATTATTTGATGAGACTCCAGAGCAATACCTGAAGACTATTATACCAATAATGTGAATTTTGTTCTTAATTTATATGTAACTGATACACTGGAAGCTAATTTTCAGGGGAAACAGATAGAATAATTTCATATTTAACAATTATTTCTTTTCACTTTAATTAAATAATCATTTTTAGATGGATCTCTAATAAAAATTGATTATGTTTCATTATTTTTACTCAAGCTTTCCATTAAAATAACATGGAAATGTTCAGTTGCCATGTCTAAGCCTAAGCATATCAATGAGCAGGACAGGGGTAGTTTGAAGAACCTTTAGCCCAGGTGAGAAATTCCGTTGGTTCCAGGGACCTGAAGAAGAGGAACTGACCCCTCCTTGCTTCGACAGGAAAGAATTAAGACTGTTCAAAAAAAAGAAGAACAGGTAACAAAGTGAGGGAGGAGAAAATTAAATAGGAATAGAAACAGGAAACTTTTTAGCAGGAAAAAAAGAAAGGAAAGCAACCAAGTACTCAGAACAGTAATGAAAATCTCACCTGATAACTATGTGAGAATTGCACAGATTAAACAGAAGTGAAACAGAAAAATAGGCTTTAATCTGTCCAGTTCACTGTGAACTGGAAGACAAATCATTTTTTCCCTTCCCCTTGCAACATCTCTTATTTGCTTCAGCTGTTAAATCTCCTTCACTGTTCCTTATTCTAAAAAACCCAAGTGTTTCCTGTCTAAGTAATTATTACTGCTCTCTTCTTCAGTATTTCCAAGTAGTCCACTTTTTTTTCCAAAAGTGAGATTGCCAAAACCCCTTGTAATACGGCTACTTTGGCTTTCCCCTAACAGACAGGATAAGCTCCTCCCCTAGAAATGACTCACACCTCCGACCTACTGAATCTTGGAGAAAATGTGAAGGTGCGGCTCACTCTGATACACAAACACTGGATCCATTTCACTGAGGATTACATGGACAAATATGTTACTCATTTCCTTGCTGGTAAGCCCTGCCTCTCGCCCTGGGGGAGAGATGACAGGAAAGGACAGCCAAAGGGCATTCAAAGGGAAAAGGATGTTGAAACCTTTCTCCCATTTTCTCTAGAGTCTCTTACAGCTTTTCTCTGAAAGCTTCATTAAAAAAATAATCTAGTTCAGTAATCAATTAAGTGCTTTTGTCACATTAGATACCAGCTATGAACGTTTCATAGAACAACAGGTTTTGACTACTTATTTGCACACTATGGTTCCTGAAGATTTTGACACAAGCAGACTAAAACACTAACATACTCCTCTAAACTTAATCTGTTTTCTGTTGTACTGAATATTAGCTGCACTACATTTTAATCACAGCAGGAAAATACATGTAAAATTAAGAGTCTCTAAAAAAGAGAGGCTTAAAATATCTCATATTTTATCTCATCACTTCTTTAAAATACGTATCATTAGGAGATTGAATCCTACTCTAGGTACCACCTTCAGCACCTCATATGTGCCATCCTCTAACCAACCAGACCAGATTCTTTACAGATCATTTTTCTTACCTGTACAGTAGGACTATATCCCCCAGCTGCCCTCAAAAAGCACTTTAGATATAGAGATTAAAGTAATTATTTGGTATAATTACAATAAAGTAAAATACCTACCACAGTCCTAATGAAAAAAGAGAAAGTTGAAGACAAGCCCACATTTCACAAGTTTCTTTGTGAAACTCTTCCAACTGCTTGTAAGGATGCACATGTAGCCTTTACACGTAACACAGGATGACATGCAAGAACTTATACATAAATCAATACTGCTGAGTTTAGCCAAGCGCAGAGAGAGCTTTAAATTATTAGAAGAGCTTCTAAGGTATTAAAGTTACAAAATAAAGTTTTTTTTTATTCTTTCCAAAGTCTCCCTAAAATTTAAGGAGAAAAAAAATGCAGCTTTTAATAAGTGCTCTGAAGCCTGTGATGGATACATTAAGAAAACTAAGAAAATTTGGAGTCATTTGGTTCAGATTTAGAGCTACAATTACGGTACAACTATACCCCTCTACAACGAACTTAATCACAATAACAATAGCCCATGCCTTCCATTCAAGTTGTAGTAAAGGATATACAGACTGATTCTGCACCACTATTTTTATGTTCCTCTATTTTACATCTCCCTTTTTTTTGTGAGAAAACTTTGCATTTCATTATTTATTTTATTATTACAATAATAGTTATCCTGAGCAGAAAAATACATCATTAGCTATGAAAAATATGGGTTTACTGTCAGTTGGATAGTTTGGATTCTGTATAAGTCTTTGAATAGAGCAGTGTTACAGGATTTTTGATCAGCTCTTCAAAGGATTTTGCAAGTTGAAACTTGCACAAAAAGATCCTCATTTACACAGTTCCATGGAGGCTACCTGATTACTCCAGTTTACATACAAAGGCTATAAAGCATCTTCCCATGCATGCCAGCTACAAATAGTTATTAGAACAATTGATGAACTAAGCAACTTCAACCCAAGGAAAAAATGCAACTAGACCAGACCCAATCCAAAATCATTAACAAAAGCACTTTCCATAGGTGAGCATTTCATTCTGCGTCTAGCTGAATTCTGATTCTTAAAATCAACATAGAACAGAGGGTGTCGTGCTAATGACTCTGTTTACTTACATTGTTATCACACTTAGTCAATACATGATTAATGACTAAGTATACAGTGAATCCATAAAACCCAAGGACACAAGGTACCAAGAGGTGTTCTGCTTCATTGCTACTTTGGAGCCTAATGTACTTGGTATCAGTTGGATTGGACAGTTTCAAATCTCCAAAACAGAACAAGACTAAACTATAACAGTTTACTGTTACTTTTAGTCAAGGAAACTACTATTTTATCTCAACAGAACTTGAAGACTCGTATCAAAATGTATTGTGGAGATTATGTGAGTATAATTATCTGTTCTCTGAAATCTTTTAAAACTTTTCATTCCTCTTATGTTGTCATCACATATGTTGGGATCCATTTCCCTCCATTGGTAGAAATCAATCTTAGGTGAAGTTAATTTCTTTGTGATTGGGGTCTAATCCTGTTGTTATCTATGATAGATATCAAGAGTCTGAAATGAAGATTAAAAAATAAATAATTATCAGTTCCTATCTTATAATTTTATACCTTTCAAGAAAAAACAATTCAAGCCTCCTTGTGAGGTTCTGTGTGTGGATTTTCTATGCTTGTGCTTTGCTGCTACACAAGAAACTAAATTACATACTATCACCTAACTGTATTAGAAATAAAAATGTGAATTTTTCAGAAGATCCCTATTCCTGGCACTATTTTGGGGGGTTTATAATTTCACAAGACCATCTGTAGCTGCACAAAGTCACTGAATAGCTTTATTATTTATAAACATTTCGTTTTGTTCACAGTGTGAAAAGGATTTTAAAGCAAAGAATTACTACCTCTACAAGAGCCATAACACAGGAAGAGTTATCACTGATTGTTCCCCAACAAAAAATTGTACAATATATTAAATGGTTTCCCTAGCGCTCTTTAAGAGAAAAAAGTTTACAGTGCAATTTTAAATCTCCAGTCTGGAAGCTATTAGAATTACTATTTTATGACAACAAAATATGAAATTGCTTTCTGTAGCTGGCATACTAATAATTACATTCTCTAAGGACTTTCTTTTAATTATTATTAGTAGGAATAATGATTTATTCCTTTCAAATGCTTTTTGCATGTACATTCCCAACAAACTTACAAATCAATATAGAATTTATAGAACTTATATATTCAATAGAGAAAGTATAAATATTTTCCCCTCACTTTAATAGAAAATATAATTGACTAATTACTCCAATCTTGTCAGTAAAGTATTTCTTCTGATAAAATTATATTGCATATATTTCCTTTTCTAAAGTAATAGATTAATAATAGGATTAGTAATATGTTTGATGTTCTGCAGTTTGGGATCTTGCATCCTTTACTAGACAGTTAAGAACTTAAAAGGCATTTTCCTCTTTGTTTCTGTCTTTTTTTCTCTTTTAGTTACAGTGATTGCGTAATCTATTCCTGATAATTAAAGGACAGAAAGAATAAGTCTACCCAAAAAAAGGTAGTAGATCAGTTTCAGTTAGAGAAGTCAAGAAATTAAATTTCTTTTCTTCTACTGAGTTGAGAGTAATTGTATTTAATAATTGACACTGCATCTGCATATTAATGGTAGTACATTATAAAATAACTGACAGAAGAAATTATTTTGCTTTTAAGCCATTACAATTGGCTATTAGGATATTTGTAATAATAATGCAATATTTTGATAGCATTATAAAGAAAATAAATAGATTAGACAATTCTTAACTGTGGCAGATGTTTACAACAGCTATGTAGGCTTAATATAACGTAACCATTACACATTAGTCAGCCTATAGGACTACTTGAGCAGACAAGACACTAAAGTTCCTAATTCTGATTCTGTGAATTACATCAAAATACTTTAAAATAAATTGTGTTAATCCTATCTCTTTATTCCCTCTTCTTCTAAACATAAAAAAGCACACTGCTAAAGCCTTTGTTTTTTTTTAATAATCACAGAAGTAAGAGAGCAGAGAAGTAACTGTAGACAGTGGGGTGCATATTGGTCTCAGGAAAGATAGGAAAACCTGATTACAGGCTTTCTCTGAAAAGTATTGGGATGGATTCTAAGGTTGAGTAAATTTTTATTTATTCCCATTTCCCTGTGTTATGGGGTATAAAGGGAGAGAAATTATGGATTTTTATGAACTAGATCACTGGATCCTAACCGAAATATCCAGACAGAATGGGGACACGTAGTGCAGAGCCCCAATTAAACATTCTCCCCTGGATGCCTGCTGGTTCTTCAAGATAAAAGTTGGTCATGGAGCAGTGGCAGTTTTCTCTGAAAAAACTCACCAGTAAATTAGCAGAGAAATCACTCTAGCAAATCTCAAGCAAGAAAACAGTGCTTACACAGGACTGAGTGGTGAGACTGTCACATTAATTTCTCCTGTACTCTTCTTAAACACAATTTTAGACTGAGAAAAAGTCTTAAAAGCACACTTTAAACTTAAAGAGATTTTTCAAGGAATCCCAGAACACTGAATACACCATTACATCAGAAGTATAAGAAACAGGAAAAAAAAAATTGGAAGTATTACTTTCAAACTGTGCTTCATTCTTTAAGATGATCTCCTTTTTATTTTATGCTACCCTTATTAGTAATTACATGTTATCTGTGAACAGGCAGATAGGATGGAGTCCCCCAAGATCAAGAATGAGATGTACAAGCTGTTAATAGCAGCAGCCCTGACAGATTCAGCAATGCAAGGCATCATCATTATCAGAGATCACATACATGAAATGGTTCCCCACAGTACCACAGGTAAAACTGACAGAAATTAGACAAGATGACATCTGGGACCTCTCTGAAATACATATAGAGGGAGTGATGCGAGATGTTGGAGAAAGAATTTTCTATGTTTAGAAGTACCCCCTCCACTACTGTATCATATAGTACTGAAATTAAATGTAATACATACAATAAACTCACAGCAAATCAAAATACTCTTGAAATTTTCATTTAATAAAGTTGCACACAAAGGATATCTTTGCAAAAGTATAGCTAGCTCACAGCATGTAGTTAGTTAATAGAGAAAGCATCTTATTTTAGTAGACATTTCCTATGGGAAATATTCAGACTAAGGAGTCTGACTTTGGTTGTTTGTTATCAGCAGAATGACTTACTGAACAAATATTATTAGAAGGTTGTTCATACTTCAGAATGCTTTTTCCATCACACAACTGAATTGCCTGAAGTTTACACATGAAAATTTGATAAAAGCAGCCTCAGCTTTTACTGATACTCTTGTAGAACTGCTTAGGACTTTGGTCAGGAAAAGCTGTTACATTCTTGCTCTTGCACAGAAGGAAGGTAAATTCCCAGTATCATTTTTCAGAGTGATTATGCATTTTTCAGTCCCTTTCCAATCTCCTTTGTTGTTTTGATTCATTCCACCAACACCACACAAACCTGTTCTGGCTGCTCAGATGATTCCTTACAGGAGAGTTAAAAGAACATGTACAAATGCAGAGAGGTATGTATAGAGTGCCCATCTGGACCACCTTGTGAAAACAGCTCTAGGTTTTTTAGCATGAAGGTATCCTGAGATCTGAGAGAGGAATAAATACCTTAATGTCAAAAATTACTGAATCAGCTCTGGAGATTTGTTTGCCTTATCTTTAAGTGCTTGGACACTTAGTGAGAAAAAAAGCAAAATATTGTTGATTTTCCTCCTCCTGAAAAAGAGATCCCCTTCATTAGGATGCTGCAGAAGACAGTATGAAAAACATTTTTTCATGTTCACATACAGCATTTTGTCTAAACTAACCCATAAAAAGGCCAAATTGCTCTTGGAAATTACTTTCCTCAGATGCGCTTTGAAGACAATTTGTTTGTAACGCAGAAAGCTCTGCCATGCTGAATTCTAAGCTTACAATGAGAGCTCCATCAAAAGAGTGACTATGTCATGAGGGATGCTAGAATCCAGATATCAAAATTTAAAGTCTTTTACCATTGCGCAATTCTTCATATCCTTTTGGTGACTATACCAGACATTCCCCCCATTTTCTTCAGAAAATTTGTGTGTATTTGTCAATCCACCTGTTCCTACCAGTAACGTTGAACTTTATTTTGAATTTCTCTAATATTGGCATAAGAATGCAATCCCTTCTGAAGTTTTGTGAAAACACTGCTCAGTGGGGGTGATGGAACCAAATTCTCTTATCAGTTAAAAAAAATAAGCAATTTAAACTAAACAGTCATTTAATCCATGGGTCTAGCATTAGCCAAACAATACATCCATACTTTGGACTTATTCACAGGACAGACCATATTTTATTTAGCCAATGGTTGTCTCAGAAAGGACCTGATGGCTTGTGAGTGTAGATGGAAGAAGGAGGGGAAATTAACCATAAGTAGGAAAACAGAACCAAAACAATCAGGAAAAATCCCAGTTGTTTTTATCTGCAGTGTTCACAGAACAAGTTGCATCAAAAAACACTGAACATATATTGTTTTGTATTTCAAAACAATACACCCTCCTAATATCCACAAAATCCACAATCCTGCACTCAAATTACATAACTGAATCTGACATTGTTTGGCAAGCAAAACACCTCTGTGCCCACTTTTGAGGATGTACAAGTGCAGACAACTTCAAGGAAACATTTAGCTTTCTGCATCCTGTCCACTGTACCTAACATATTTATAATATATATTATATATTATATACATCATATATCTTGTATATATCATATATGTCATACATATCATATAATACCTATCATACATGGATATGCAAATCCAGGAAGAACACAAAAAATTCATGAATTTTTACAAGGTTCATTATGAAGATAGTGGCAACATGCACTATAAGTAATTACAATATTTGAAGGATATCTGGGTAAGAGAAGAGTTACAAGACTTTCTGTTTAACCATCATCTCGTGTAAAACAAAATTTTACTGAGTTTTTCAAAGTTATGTACATTTACATCAACTGAGGGTCTAGTCCTTATTTCTTCTGTGTGCTTTTTAGGTCAGCATTTCCCTAAGGCAATATTTAGATGTCCCACTCCACCCCTTTATTTTCTAATGAATTACTGTATTTGGCATGAAAGAGATTAATAATGAGCTGTCTGCACTTATTTTGGTGTTCTTCCAGATGCTTAGAAGTTCAGCTCTGCAGTTTCAATGTATGCCAATACCCTTTGGAAATATGTAGCTACATTCAGATACTGATGAAAAGTGAACACCTTACTTACTATGGGATCTGTCCTAAATTATTATAAATAAAACCCATTTAGGGAAGGAATATTTTTTATGTGATTGACTTATGACTGATAAACTGGCTTACTGTAGCTTTCATACAGACATTAAAGTTAGGCTCACTTAACATCATAGAACAATTTAGGTTGGAAAAGACCTTTAAGATCATCAACTCCAACCATGAACCTAATAGTGCCAAGCCCACCACTACACTATGTTCCCAAGTGCACATCTCCGTGTAAATAACATGTTTAAACATTTAAATATCCATAAACAACAACTTTATTTTCTGTGCAAGTCTTTCACTTATAATAGTCAAAGTCTCTTAGGCTCCTTGTTCATTACACTTCTGCTAATTTCCTTTCTGGAAAAATGAAAATGCATAAATAAATTGCACATGCAGTTCATAGTGGTTTTGTACAACAATGTACTCAATTCTTTCCACTCAATCACATTATGTACACCAGTGATCACCAACACAAATTTCAGAGTTTGTGCCTGATCCTGAGAAAAGTTTAGAATTCTTCAAAGTGAACTGGTTAACGCCCTACAGACTGACATCCACAGCATAATGCTAGTTTCTTTATCACTTAACCCCACATTACTGAGACTAATGGGTGTTTGATAATGTCTACTTATTTTTAAAATTTTATTGGAGAAATTCCTGTTAATTTATTTATTTGAAAAAAAGAATTACAGAATTATTAAATTGAATAGAGGGTTGTTAGGTCATCTAGCCCAGGCTCCAAGTCAAAACAGGGTTCACAGTAAATTCAGATGAATGAGTTTGGAGATTTGCCCAATTCAGTTTCTATAACCTCTGAAGTCAGAGGTTCCAGAACCTCTTCAACTGCTTGGTTATCCTCACAGCAAAAAAATGTCTTCTTTATATTCAGCTACAATGTTATCTGGTTTGTTTTATGACTGTTGCCTTTCATTCTTCATGCACCTGAGTAAATAGCCTGGCTCCATGTTCTTGATGGTCTTCCACTGGCACTGCAGAGCAGCTGTTGGGTTCCCCCAAAGCTGACTCTTCTCCAGGCTAAGTCAAGCTCCCTCAGCTTCTCCTCAGAGGGCAAATGCCCCATTCTTTTGACCATCTTGGAGACCCCCTACTGTCCATCAACAAGCTTGCCTTACTTTCCTCAGCAAGGGATAAAATAGTTTTGCTCATTAAGGGCATGAGCCAAAAGCTCCCTGAAAACAATAAAAAGACCTCCATTGATGCTATCTGTGAAATTTGGATTAAGTTCTAGTAGTAAGAATATTAAGTAATGCAAAAATGTCCCTGCTCCTCTCAACCTAAAGATTTCTGTTACTTTTGAATCACAGTTTGTTTCACTTGTGTGAATGGGTTAGAAAGCATTGTAATTAGAGAAATTATATTCAGTGAACATACCCTGAAACTCTTCTTCTGACATCAACAAGACAAGCATAATGCAACTTTCACTATTGTAGATGTAGCTTAGCCATGAAGAGCAATTTCTGCTCATCCCTGTAGCGAACACTCTTAAGGCATGCAGAAGAAAAATCATGAGATCATACTTGATCTCATCAATATGCATCAATAGCTTGATGAGTTGATTCAACAATTTAATCAGTTCAATCAATTTTCCTATGCTTCCCAGAGCTTAGGAAGAAAAGGATGTTGCATAAGTAAAACGGAAATGACCATAGACTCAAAACAGATCGTCCTGATGCCAGAGTCTAATACTCCCTCACTAGGTTCTTTTAGATATTTCACCCATAGAGGCTGTAATGTATATCAAGGTAAGTGATTTTACACAGGCTTTTCTAGCAGAGTAATACAAAATGCACTCAAAACACAACACAAATGTAATACTAGTGAGATCTACATTGCTGCTTTTCATGATATGCTCACTGCTGCTGGGCATGAGAGGGAAAGAATACATGGGTTTAAGTCAGCTGAAGCCCTTTACTCTCCTCCAAATTATTTTGCTACCTGTTTAGTATTATATTCTGTGTTGGGCTTAGACAGGTATTCTGTCTAAGACAGGCTGTCTAATTAGACAGGCTGATCTGGCTAAATCAGGAAAACATTCACACTCCTTTAATGAAGTCACATATAAATATTAACACCACTATTTCATTCTCTCAGTTGTTTATAGCTACATTCAGTCTGCTTTGTGTTGAGATAAAATAAGCTTTCTTTGCAACAGCTATGGTCAGCCACATCGTGCATTTTACCCTGAACTCCATGGGCACGCTGCTCCTGCTCAGCTCCACTGAGCCTTCTTCTGTCAGGGTTTGGTTGTTGCGCTGACCACAAGCCGCCCGGTGGCTGGGCAGGCAACAAGTTCTGATGCCCCAGCAGCAGCAATCAGTCCTGTCAGCAGCTGTCGGTGCTGCCTGCAAGTAGCTCAGTTCGAAGGCTGGCTGCCGCAAGGTGTTGCTAGGCAACAGGCGAGGGTGAGGGAAGAAAGAGGGACTCTTTCCTTGTCTGTAATCCCGACTTTATTCCAGCCCCGAGGGGCAGAGTTCCAGTCGAAAGGGGGAACAAAAGAGAAGAGCCCCAGGGAGCAGCTATAGACCCCTTTTGAAACAGGGGTGGAGAAGGGGAGGAACAAAGGGATAAACCAGTAAGGGAATGACGAAGGGTGACAGGGAACAAATCACAAAGGGTTAGGGGAGGAACATATTTGAATCAACCAATGGGGAACCGAACTGAACAGAAGTTTCCAGAGTTCAATACATAAGCAATGAAACACATGAATAAACATAGGAGTCTAAACCAATAGCATTACGGGAACAGAGAAGTTTCTAGAAGGAGAGGAGGAGATGCTGCTAGATGGACACCCAGTGGGGAGTAGCCTTAAACCTTGGTCTCGCCCTCAGATCCACCCTCAGGGTCGGAGTCCTGGGTGGGGAAATCCACCCAATGGATGTCACTCAGCCCCAAGGTGGGCTGGGTCACTGCAGCAGTTGGTCACAGCTGACTTCAGTGGAAATGAATTAAGTGAGATAGCAGTATGTGTAACTACACTCAGGTGCTCAATCAATCCAAAAAATGCCCTACTTCAAAACAGGGCAGTAGAAATTCTCTAGCCGAAAACAACAGAAAGGAACAATCCATTCACATGTAGTTGCCTGTTCCCTGATCAAAATTCAATCTGTTGTAATTTCTTTCAGTCACCAAATGTCTCTACTGCTCTGCTCCCTCAGTTTGTGCAGTGATGAACACTGCTGGTAGCTAGATATTTCCTAGGCATGTTGAGGTATGACAAGCCTGTATAACTGTGGGAGAAACATGATTTTGCACCCTGGGCCCTACGTTCTGGAAGCAGAACCCCACCTTTCCCAATATGATGTTGTTTTGACATATTTCCTCTGTTTATTGAGGTATTTTGAGAAAAAGAACATTGTAACCACAGATGCTTCCAAACTATGACAAGATTATAACAAACCTTTGCAAAACAAAATGCCTTACACAACGTTCAAGTTTATGCCTCAGTACAGGAGATTATTGTAAGCATTCAGTCTTGCTCAACAACTTAAAACTAGACCACCTTTCCTTCTCCCCATGTAACTACACACATAGAGTGGTCATTTGCTCAGAAAAGTAAACCTCTTGAATTTCTGCATTACTTTAGAAGCAAGGTTTTACTTCTCACCTACTGTGTAGCATCTTGTCACCAGAGAACCGTAGTGCTGTTGTCCCAAATGTGGCCTCATTACCTGGTGGGCAAACACCAATTCACACACAGGTGAGGTATTTCTATTTTTTCATCCTAGTTTGCACAAGGTAATGAGCTACATGGTAACCCACAAAAGACCAGCTGCCTGATCATCAGAACTTTACAGTATTAATACATTTTAACAAATACATCAGCATTAATTGGTTACAAATGACATAACTTTTTTGTTAATTAGTAGTCAAACCCTTACTTGCAGCTATACTATTTGATTCTCATGGTAATTAATCCACATGTGCAGTTCTTACCTCCACTTGAGTCTGGGGTTTGTTTTGGGTAGGTGGTCAATGAGTTGGTGGTTGTGAACTCCCACTGTTCCAGGAAAGCAGAATTACCTTTCCTCCAGTTATTGCTCAGTTCTGCTGACTTCACTCCTGGTGGCTCTCATCCTGACAGCCCATTCATTTTGGGATTGTCTTCCCTTCTTCTTAAAATAAGAGATTACCCAAGCATGCAAGATTCACAATGTAATTCCTTAATCATAACTGTCCAGCTCTAGCTATTAATTAACAACTAAAAAAGAAATTTGCAAGTTTTGTTTAAGTCTTGAGGCACTTAGATCTTGAGGGGCTTGATATCACTGCCACCTGCCATCACAGCACTAAGGACCCATCATCTGTGACAGGTGTGTGGATCATCTGCACAGCACTACAGAGAGGCACAGACAGCACAGTTCCTCCTAGAATCAAACCCTGTCTCCACTGAACTGTCTACAGTACATTTCCTTGGCTTTGCCTTCCATGGCAAATATTGCACAGCACTTTCAAAATATTTGTTACTGGACTAAAGGAAAAAAAAAAAAAGGCTACAACTCACAGCAAGTGGTAGGTTATTGATATGTAATCACATTGAATTCAACATGATTCAATTGAATTCAATCACCCCAAATTATCAGAGTTCAGCACTAAAGATTTGGCCCAGACCTGCTAGAGCTCGTATTTCAAAAATTCAATGAAAACAGGTAGAATAATTTTAATAAGTAATAAACATATTAACATTTTGAAAGTAAGTGTATAAAGAAGGGACACTTCTGCAGGCTAGTCAAAGACAGAAACTATGAAAGAGGTTACAAAAGAAACTGACATAGGTTGTGATAGAATAAATCTTCCTAAAGGTCAGACTGTAAGCCCTGCAAAGTACTTTCTTCAAGGTGCACGACATTGCAACAATAACTCTGTGAGCTATGCCAGCAGGAAGACACCACTAGTTAGGTAAAAATCCCCTCCAGGTCCCCTGATAGCATGCATGCTGTAAATCCTAGGTCTCAGTTCAGAGAACTGATATACATTGGCAGAATGCTCAATTTGCTAAGAAACCACTCTGAAAATCCAAATACAAGGTACACTGAAAATCCTTACCAAAAATGTCTTGGAAGATGAAGTCAAGTACAATGTGTACACTAGAAGAAAATTTTAATCAAATTTATTTCATTCACTTTTATTAAAAAAAAAGTTATATTGTACTGTATCTCCTAAAAATTTTTACCTGAACTTTCATATTAAATCTGGTTCTACTTAAAAGCATCATGGTTTAGATCCTGGATAGGACATAGGCATTTACTGGATACGGTTCCATCTACTGATGGTGAGCCTCAAATAATAAGACAATGAAGACTTTATCAAAGAGGTATTCAGCAAATCTGCTCAACCAAGGGACAAGAGAGCACATTCAAAAATCGATTAGTTTGCCTAAAGATACATCAAAACTGTGTTGATTCTTTTGTTGAAAATTTACAAATCTGCAAATCTGTATATTCAAAACTGTCTTTTCTATGATCAATTCCTCCATTATATTTTTGCAATTATGCATTCATACAAAGTCCTTTTTTTATTTGACCATTTCATTAATAAAGATATATACCCAGAAATTATAATATTTAGCCCCATTCAGACTGAGAGGTGATATCTACTTTGAAAGCCACTTTTATTAATGTTTCACTCCAATGACTGCAGGAATGCACCCTTAAAGCATTCACTAAGTTAATCACTTATGTCTGATTTTAGTGCAAGTATCATAAACACTGAAAAGACCAGTGATTTAGCTGTTCATTTTGTCACACCACAAACCTAGATGTGTGAGAGAAAATACTTTGAGATAACCAAGCTTTACAGAAACTGAACGGGTACAAAGCTGATGCAGAGATGAAGAGTCAGCACCAGTATTTTATATTAGATTCAAATAAATGCACACATCCTACATTTTCTCTCTTCTTCACCACCACCCTGCTGACCAGCAAGGGGTGTTATGAACTCTTAGTTATGAACTCTCCGTTTCTGAAGTTAGTATCTGTGGATCCCTATCCTAGGTATTCATTAAGTGCCAAGTGAGGCCCACAGTACACAGAAAATTCTCACACTGACAAAGGAAGATGGGATGGAGCATATCTTAAGGATGACTTTGCAGTTCATTTTAGATACAACTTATATCAACCTACAAAACATGGCCTAAGTGTCATTGTGTCCTCTATGGCCAATATTTATCGTCATATTTCCAAGACATTTTTTTTTCTCAGCATTTTCCCAATTGTTTTATGAGTAAAAAGGCCTTATACACTTTATGTTCAGTTGTAAAAGTTGGACCTTGTACTTAAATGATGAACAAACTGCAGAAGGATGTTTGTGTATAGGAATGCTGCCTTATTGGTACTTTTTAAAGTAACTCCTCCAAAAATCTTACATTTCTGACCAAGCCCCCTTTTCCTCACTTCCCCAGAGACAATTTGTTACTCCTACCTATGCTTGGTGGGCCTAAAGTAAAGATCAAACATATCAAGAAATGGTGTCTTCCTTCTCATCTAAAATACACAATTCTTGTTTGGTGCTTTTTAATTCCTCTACTTAGATTTCAAACCAGGGAAGCATGATTAGTGGCCAGGCACAGAACCTGTGTGTATGTCATTACTGCTGAAGGCACAATGTACAAAAGACTTTCAAGTGTATGTAAAGCAAGCAAACAAACAAACAAATTAATCAGTGTAATCAATGTAACTCCTGACTCTAGGAAATATTTGTAAAAATACCCCATTTGTATTTATAAAATATATCCCATTTTTCTTTGAAATGTAAATATAAAGTTAACAGTGTCATTTTAATCAGATGTACCTGATCAAGTCCGTACCAGGTAAAGGAGATAGAATTTTCAGATGAACTAAAGAGGTTAACCAGGAGACAGAGCTAAGTATCTGTCAACCTCAGTTATTTTCTTCTGTTTGTATTGGTCTGAGACTCTATTCAAATTAGTTCTGTTTATTATTCACACATTTCTTAAAAAGAATGAGAAAAAATACATGAAATAAAATAGCAATGACAATGAGCTGACAGTAATTCAATCAGGTATAAAGCAACTAGAAAAACGGTGTTGCCTTCTACATGACACATCACAAAGCTACCTCACACTTACCAGTAACATTATTGCTTTAATAAATCACTGGGTTTGCAAGCAACCTATGGATCTCATTCATCATTTTCTCACTAGTCCTTTAAAATTAGAAATACCATGAGGAGAGATACTGAAGACTGTCAGGGATATAATGGATTAACTTTGAAATATAAAATAATATTTTCAAAAAAGGTTAGCAAAGGGATAGACATTAAAATGTGGTTACATTTTAATGCAAATCCCCAGCATATTTTTTTTTCCTATTCAGGCCTAACTCATGCGAGGGGCAATTTCCTCAAACATGGTCTGTCTTCCTAGGGTTAATGGCAAGTTTAAGTTTAGTTTTATAAATTAAAACCTTTACATCCTGCTCCCCAGGAAACAAAGAATATTTAAAGTCATTATTGTTGGTTTCCAACAGAATTACATATACAGTGTTATAAATGTTAACACCTCAATTAAAGTCTACCGTTTCCTTTTGCAGACACAAGGAACGATTCTTCCTGCTCCAAATTTTAACCCTATAATGGATGCCCAGGTGCTAGGAGGAGCCCTACAGGGAATTAGTGAGTATCTCAACCTTTTTTTCTTTTTTTCAGAAAAGCCTTCATAAAACAACCATTAGGCAAAACAAAAACTCTTGAAATTAAGTGTCACCACTTATCTGTTGATTCTTCAAGGAATCACAATAAGACACATTGATGATGTCCAGATAAAACATTGACATTTCCAGGCACTAAGAGTTGATCAAGATTAAACTAAAACTCATACCAACACTTACAGTAATGAACACTTCCTTGAGGAAACAAGAAAAAGAAAACAAAATTCTGTGTTATGTCACTTGAGTGAGGGCCAAGAAAAGAAAGGTTTTTAGTTGCAACTTCAACAATTAATGGCTACCAAGGTCTGCTAAGTCTCTTAATTAGTCATCAAGAAGTAAAAATAAATGGAGTAGAAAGATTAAAGAATTTATTATCTTTGCGATTTTTGCTTTCAGTGTATGTACCAAAAAAACATTTGTTCACAAAAGCATTTTTCTCTGTTCAAATTTTTGTGTTTTCCTGTTGAACCTTATTGATATTGCTGAGGGTCAGAATATTGATCTATTTTTTTACTATCTCCTCACATTAACACTGTTTTCTGTATCAGAACTTTTACACCCCTTGGGCTTTTCACAAGGTTGTACAGCACCAAATCTTGCATTCTGTTTTCATTTTTGTCCTGGGGTGACAGTATCATATCGCCACTGTCGTTTATTCCTATCATCAGCGGACTTTTTTCAGTACACGGCTATGTTCCTGCCCGGAAGACAACGGAGTTCCTCCCAACAGACTTTACATAAAATAAGGTGACTCCCCCGGGATTCTTTCTTCTTCCCACCTGTGGTGTGTGCAAAGTCGGCATGGTGGAGAGAAGGAGAGGTGGTTTTTTTTTTTCCTTTGTTTTTTGTTCCCTTCCCCTTGCCTTTTCAGCCAGGTTTTTTTTTGTGTATGCCTTTTTTCTTCATTTCTTTGGACCTGTGCCATCACCTGGAACTGAGGAGAGGGTCAACATCGGAAGGACATTCGTCTCTTCCCCCACCCCGGGCCTAGGGAGGCCTGGTGCAGCCTGGGCCGGGGCCCTCGGGAAGCTACCAGATGGAAGGGATTCTCTTTGGGACTTTTCTACTGAGGTTTTTCCTTTTTTGGGGATTTATTATCTGATTTATTATCCACATTTGTTTTTTGCTTTGTTTGTCTTTGCTGTGTTTGCATGCATATTGTGTGTGAATAAACAGGGGTTTTTTTTTCACTTTCTTCCAAAGCAGTTCTCTCCGGACCTAATAAGGGGAGGGGCTGGTGAGAGCTGCCTTCTGTTTTGGAGGGGTTTCCATCCAGCTGTTATCTCAAACGATAACAATTTTCTTTAATGCAAATCTGAGGACTCAAGACTTAATGTTGACTGCACCACAATGAGCATTATTGATCAAGGGGAACCTGAAATACCTTTATGACTAAGTTGGCTACAGATGAAAAGTTTTAAGCATTTTCTTACTTCAAACTTCAACCAATACTTTTAATGCAATGTTGCTAACATTAAAATACAGAGATTATATTCTTTATTTAATACTCTGAGTACAAGCACATTAACCTTACTTTTAATCTTCCTATCAAAGTACATGGAACAAAATTATAATTTAAAGGACAATTTACAAAATAAATAGTTCAGCTTCAGAGGATATAAAGTCACAATATTCTTTACGTGCACTGACACCCTGAATCCTTCCCATGGCTTTCATTCTTATGAGGACATTCAGTCAAATATGTTGTCCCACTGATACCAGTGGTACTACACAAGTGAATAAAGTTTTATATTTATATTTTATAACATTTCCTGCATCTGGACCCTTCCTAGTTTTTACTATAGAGACTATGTAAGCTGTAAAGATTCCTAATGATAATTATTTTCTGAAAAGTAAAAGGAAATCATTATGTACAGTATTCCAACCCTTAGGATGCAAAAACAGTTTTAAAATTCTCAAAATAATTTTCTGAATATGATAATCTTATTTTTCATAAGCAATAGACACTGAATCATTGTAGAAGTTTAGTAGTATGTTCTAGCTGTCAAGCAAACCATCACAAGTAACCTTCAATAAAATGCCCTTGGAAATGGAGTAAAATAGTACTTTTTAAAACTTCATAACTTATTTTATATAGTTCCTCTGAAATTATAACTTTCAGGTTTTCAACAAATGGTCTAATAGCAATTTATCATCACCATAAAAGAGATCTCTAATGCTCAAATGACTATTTAATCAGTATCATCAGAGCACACAAGTACAACTTCCAAGGCTCAGTCATAAATCCTGCTACTGGGCCTAGTATCACCGCTGGAATGCTGGAGACGCAGAAAAGAAAGAGCCAGAGCCAGCTGTGTTCACGTTCAGAGGAAAGGAAGGAAGAGGGGGAAGACCCACCTTCTTTATTTTTAAATACACTTTTTGAAATCACTGTTCATTGGAGGAAATTAATACTTCCTTCTTTAACTACAGTGGTCAAGAGAAATGTCCATCAAAGATCTGTGTCCATGGGAAAGGAATGAAATAACAAGATAATTCTACAATAACATAGCTATGTTTACAGAACTCTAGTCTTGGGAACTAGCTAGTATGGAACTAGCTATTTTTAACAGCAAAAAGTAAGGCAACAGCCTAGTTCTGAATAAATGAAAGCCCCTATCTGTTTTATTGATGCTTTCAAACCCATTGAGTTTGTGAGGGGTGATGATGCATCTGGTAATAACAGACTGCTTCACTTTTTGATGGTATTACACCACCCAGTGCCAGATACATAAGCACAGTAAATATAACTGATGTAGGTAAATACTAGTGGGATATTAGTCTGTTGACCAATTTTTTCAAGAAATTAGTATAATGTCCTTAAGCAAAACACAAACAATCACAAATGTAAGTGAATAACACCGCTCTGTTAATTTAGAGTCTGCGTCATGTTTCCTTTTCAGGTTGTGAAAAAGATGTGTTGATTGATATCCTAACTCAGCGTTGCAACTCACAGCGGCTCATGATTGCTGAGGCATACAGAGACATGTACGGCAGGGTATGACAGAAGCACTTTGTACTTTCATTACTTCTTTCTCTCCTGTCTCCTGGGCAGTTGTCAGCCCTTCCCTCAGGTCAGTCACTGGAACCAAAGCCTGTCAGACAGCTGGCTGGCACAACAGGTTGGCACACAACTTTGCTCATTGACTATTGATACCTCTGACGGTATCAGATTGTCCTTTCTAGAGCAGTGGAAGTACATCTGCCACACACAAAGTTAGAAAAGGACTTGGAAAGTTTCTTCTTCTATAGCCCATTCTTCTCTACTGACCAAACCAAAAATTTCTGAACAGACTTATTTCTTCCTTTATGCTCTTTTGGGAGTTTCTGAATTATGTTTTTCAAGCTTTTGGAATAAATAATGAAATAGTATTGTAACCAAAGTAAAACATCATACCAAGAGTAACACACAGTTTTTCTCACATAATTATTAATATTCATATCTCAAGCACTGACATTCTCACACCTTGCTCCATGTAATTCCATCCATACACTAAGCACAATACTCATCTGAGCTACTTAATGTTAAATTTTTGAATCTTTGAAAGGTGTTTAAAAAATTTTAAGATGTAAAAAGTTACTTTTGTAAAATATATTTTATCCATACTTACTATATATAACAATGCAATTTTTATTATACGAGTTCTTAAACATACACAGAGATAGATATCCTCATTCTATTTCCAGATCTACTATTGCTAGCCAAGTAACTTTGGGGAAGTTGCAATGCCTGCATGTTCCTTAGTTACTTTAATTAGCTGCATAGTTACTACAGCTATATAAGGACAAAAATAATAGCAACACCTTTTGCAAAATTCCTGTGAAAGTGATTCCTGTGTCAAAATAGATACTATGGGATTAAATTGATTAGACATGCCCTCCCCCTAAGAGAAGCTGGCAAACACTTAAAACAGAACCCAGTTTTCTGCATTTCCTGAAGCCTGTAGAACTAAGGGCTCACTGGAAAGTTCCTTGAAGGTCAGTGTCTGTCTGCTTGACATTGAATCGATCAGAATGAGTGAGAACAAGTTTGCACAAATGCTACCACAGAGCCATCTCTCTTAATTAGGGTTAACTAGAAATGGTTCATTCAAAAACTCCACATGATGTGGTGCTGTTACACCACCAGTTTGTTAATCAGCAGAATAGTGTACTTTTTTCTTTGGGCAGCCAAGAAGGTTTCTAGAGACTACCTTTGTGCTAAGTCTATACCAAAAAAACCTCAAAACCATTGACCCCTACATAAACTCAAACATCCACTTACTTTCCTAGAACTAGAGGCAAAAGAGCTGGATTTAATCAGTATACTGGGTTGATTTTCTGTTGTTACTCATCTCTAGGAGATCAATTACTTTATTTGCACTGTTAGAAAAAATCAAACACACAGTAACTGTGATATTTTAGATGTAGCCTTGAATGGATAAGTATGTTTAAAGAGACCATAAAAGAACAATAACTGAATCACAGCTATCCACCTTCCAAAGACTGTCACAATGATTGAAATCATTGCACCTAAATTATTAAAACTATTTTTTCTATTATGAGGTGTTTATGAGGTAAACATCACACATGCAAACCACACAAGTTCAATGTTTATCCATGCAATATTTCTCAACGAGCTTTGATTTTACTTATAGAAATCTAAAGTATGTCAAGCTACCCAAAGGTGCCTGTGACAGTAAGGCCCCCAAGCCCATTCTCTCCAATGTTCATTTATCTCTTTAATCACTGGACAGTCCTCCTCTACTCCATCCATAGCAGCTGGCTGGTTGTTTTACCCTTTTCTCTAGAGTGTATGAAGTAGTCCTAACATTTTAACAAGGACAAACATTGAAAAGCTCCATATCACGTTTTTATCTTTAATTTCTGCCCTCTGATACATGAAGATGATCTACATATCACAGATATTACAATATCACAATAAAGAATTGGCAAATGTCCTTCGAGTTATTTCATATTCACAGGGAACAATTATTGACTCGCTCACCACTGATGTACCTAGTTGTTCTTTTTAAATCAAAATTTAAAATATAAACAAATCAATAAATCCCTACAAAAGCAATCACCTTTAAATTCATACCTCTGTCAGCCATATTGATTCAACCAAAAGTGCTATAAAACCAGTGGACACAGACCCAAAGATCTAGAAGAAAGAAAAAAGTCAAAGAAAACCTCCAATGTCCTTTTTAAGAATTTCAGTCTCTAAATCTATGAATAATAATAGAAGAGAAAGGCAAGCAAACTCTTTTCATATTCCAGCAATGGGCTACAGAATATTCTGAAACTCATGGAACATACTGCAATGCACCCACAATTTTAATTCAAATTAATTCATTAAGCACTGTGTGCACTTTACAGTGCAAGATATATCATGATACTCTTGACAGTTTCCAAAATAGCCCACCAAGAACATGATGCATTATGTCTTGAATTGCTGCAGTTTGTGCATCAAAAGCTCATTTAGCACACAAAGCATTTCCCTGGCTGTAATCTATCCTAATGGTTATACTGCATTGAGCAAATGTGCCATTTGGCAGTCCCAGCTTATGAGTGGCAAATAGTGCAGAACAGAGAAGACACATGGCAAGGCAACAGCAGTCTTAACCTTCTCAGTTCAATTTATGGTAAACCTGTTGGTCTAATCCTCTTCCCTCTTTGTTTCACTTCAGTCTGCTCAATATGGTAGCCACTATGTCCATTCATTAGACAAATGTAAACTGTGACACATAGGAGAGAAATATAAAAAAAAGAAACAAAAGTCCTGAACTAGATGCATGATTCAGACATACAGAGAAGCTCTAAGATTCCTTCTTACAATTAACCTTCAAGGATTTCTTATAGCAAAGATGAATAGGAAATTAAAATAATGACAACTTAGAGTTGTCTTCTCTCATTTTCAATACTTCACTTCCCTTAGTTCTGATTGCAGGAGTAATTTTGAAGAAGTAACCATTTGTATTATTAATCCATTTTCCCACAGGCATGTTGTCAGAAGTGAAATGTCTTAATGAATTAATTTCTACCCCATCTGTGATTTAGTTGTCAAATGCATATAATGTGCATTCACTGAATACTGTGTATGTTTTTCATCATAGATTTAATTTTTAATGTGCATATGTCAGCCTTCATTGTTACTCTAGCTATTAATTTAATTATATTCAGAAATGTATCAAGGTCAAAGCACAGGCCTGAAAAAGATGCAGCTCTGAAAACATAATAGTTTATATCATGGGAATCGTTTCTGGCACTTCTCTCAATTTAGACATAGACCAGAACATATCTGACGGGGGTCTAGTGCTGTACACAAAAGATTAAAAAAAGAAAAAGAAAAAAAAAAGTGCAGAAGTATCCTCAATCAGCTTACTACCAATAGTAAGCTAACAAGCCTTTGGCATTTGCAGTGTTTTGCAGGATGCTACCAGGAATGAGGAGAATGGGGAGGAAACTCTGATCCAACACTCAGCTACTTGGCAAGCAAGAACTGAGACACATGACAGGGAAAGTGGGGGTTCCTTATTACTAATCCAGCATCCGTCAACAGTAGTGAATTCAGCTGGAATGTAAAATATACCTAAATTGAAGCACATCCACAACCTTCCAGCCATCCAAAGCCAATATTTTTATGTTCTAGAAGCAACACAGATGATTCTTTAACTTATTCACATGGTAACACTGAAAAAAAGCACAAGAAATCACTGGTGTTCTATGAGATTCATTTTCCAAAGGTGCTTAACTCTCACAGATTTGCACAGGGTGTATGTTAAGGGAAGCTGCAGATGGCTCTGCTGTTTTCCAAGACTTTAAGTAATAGTTGCACTTAAACATCTGCATTTTCTTCTCTATTCTAACGAACCAAAACCCAACTATCCATTCTGTTCTAATGGCTTCTGCATCAATTCTCATCTTGCCCATACTAACAGAACAAGTAGGTACTATTTAAAAGAATATTTTTGACTTAATCTTAGCCAGAATTAAAGTTTGACAGTTCATTCTAAATCATTTACAAAGAAAATCACTTATAAATTTTTAAGCTGTGTTAATAAAGTGTGACTATTGATATAATCTCACCTATGCATTTTCTTTTTTTTTTTCAAGGATCTGATAACAGACCTAAAAGAGAATCTCTCTCATCACTTCAAAGAAGTTATGGTTGGCTTGATGTATCCACCTGCCTCCTATGATGCTCATGAGCTCTGGCATGCCTTGAAGGTAGTTGTCAAATTCAGAATTGCTTACAGTTGCAGTCATTAATTAGAGTACTGAACATACATTAAATTAATTTTTTTGACATTTGATTGGTTGATAAACTACTGAGAGTTGGTACACCATAGTAGTGTACTATCACATAGTCTACTAGTCATCAGAAATAGAGTGCTATCTGAAGTTTATTCATTGGTATGCTAAAACCAGCATAAATAATGTCCTTGTCATGTAACAAATACAACCCATTTAACACCCATGGTAAACTCAGTAAATGGAGAAATATTTACAGAGGGAAATGTAAGGTGCTGTTTCTGCAAGCATTTATGTATGTTACAAACCAAATTTACTTCCACAGCCAGTGCTACGCACTAAGACTCCACCTCTGAAAAGATCAATACTTCTGTAGCAGAACATGTCTTTGCATAAACACATATTACTCTGTGACAAAGCAATGATCACTCCACTCAAAATTGGATTGCCTATTTCCTTTTCTTCCCAGGATCTGAGACTACAATCCTTACACAACTGAAGTGTTGAAACAAACAAGAACATTTTTTCAAACATCATGTAATTAAATGGCAAAATTCATTCCTACAGGGCATTGTGGAGACCAAAAGCACAAATCAGTTCATAGAGGACTTCAATAAACTCTTTGAAAATAGGTTCGCTGTTGGCTATTGAAAATAATAATCCTTCTCAAGAAGTTCCTGAATTGCCAATTCCTGAAAGATAGAAAAGCATATCATGGTTCAACACTGTTTTCCTTTTCTTTCCATGACTATTTTCTACTGTCCACTGTCACAAGACACAGATTACATGACTTTGAGCAAGATGATCTATCTTGCCAATTTTGAGAATTCCTCCTCCCTCAAAAAAAATGTTAACAGTTTTTTTCTTGTTCTTCAGACACTTTAATGCACTTTTTAGAACTACTGATATGTCTTTATTATAGTTGGCAATAGAAGGATTGTGAAATATCATTGGTAACAAAGGAGTCATGTCTTTTATTAACATTATTGACAGGACTGCCAAAGTTTATTTTTTTCTAAACGTGGCTCAAAGGTGAGCTTTCTTATTGTATTCTATCTTGATCTGGATTCTCATGGCCAAGGTAAGAAAACGGGCCATTGTATCTACAGGCTCTAATGTTCTCCCATTATCCCAAATGCTACACTATACATATGCATATCAAAAGCAGCATATGCACCACATCTTATGTCAGATGAAATTTACAAAGTTAATTCAAATGCTGTGGGAAAACAGTGATTGGCAGCACTGCATGTAGGGCCATGATGTTTTCCTTTAATACCAAGTCCTATGGTAGATATTACTGACTGTAGTGTTCCTAAATAAATTCTAAAAAATAAAAATAGAACAAAGGAAAAGACAAAGGAGAGGACAGAAGACAAACATAATAGCTGCGCTCATGTCTACTCCAGAATTATTCCCATTATGTTTCTGTCAACCCGAGTCTTGCTTCATTCCCCACTTGCTAATGTACATGCTGAAATTCAAATTAAGTTGAAATATATTTGAAGTGCGGGGTTTTACTATTAAAGTAATTTTCTATTTAGATAGGTACACTATGCAAAAGTACTGCATAGTCTCCACACTCCACACTGTTCCAGCAGAGACTGCTATTCTTTTGTTATTTCTGTTAAGGACAGCACTGCTTTTTTCTAAAAATTGTGGTTTCTACTATATACCATATTTTCATATTTATTTCTTTCCACACAGGGAGTAGACACAGAAGAAAAATGTCTAATTGACATATTAGCCTCAAGATCAAATATGGAGATCTTCCAGATGAAAGAAGCCTACCTAATGCGTAAGGTTTTCTAACAAGTGCACAGTAGCAGTTGTACTGTGTGTGTTGTGGAGGTTTTAGAACACAGGAAGGAACAGAACTACAAAAATGACTCCTCAATACTGACTGGTTCCCTTCCCCATCCTCTCCCATAACTACAAAAAAAAGGCTGAAGCAACGTGGGTGGGTGGGCAGGTGAGTGGGGACAGCAGCTGAGGGACCCCAGCAGAGACAGACAGATGTGCCAGCCCCATGGCCAGGTCCATGCAGAACCTGCCCAGTGGAATAAACACCACAGAAAATGGACAAGTATTTAAAGCCTATTTATCCTTTATTTGATAATTTTCAATTGTACTATTCAGAGCATGTTTGTTTGTGATTTAGATTATATATTTTTGGCTTAACCTAGAATATAATACTGATCTTCAACAAGATATCGATTCTGAGACTTCAGGTCACTTCAGAGATACGCTCATGAACCTTGCTCAGGTACTGTAAAAACAAGCAGTATGACATTTCTAAAAGATTCATAATGACTTTTAATAGTATTTAGTAAGTTTTACACTTTGAGGTGACTGTGATTAAAGCTAGTTCAATAGTTCTACACTTTTGAACATGAGACAGGAGGAAAGAAGATGAGGAAGAGAAACTGAATTCCTTCCGCTACTCTGACATAGATTTTGGGTATCAGGTGGAGCCAAAGTTTAACAGATTATTTTATAAAGTCCCCTGGGCATTCAACTGCTGACCCTGTGCTCCGTCTGTCTTATCTCAAATGGAGTCTACCTGCATATACAAATGAGATTGTCATTTTTAAAGCATGCGTTTTCCCCGTTATTAGACTATATCATAATCCAGTCAAAACATTATGTGAAAATGGAGATATATTCACATTTGACTAAGAAATAAAGTATTAAAGAGTTCCCTGCTTTAAATATGATGCTCTGTGCTATTGCATATGCTAAATCACAGTATGTTTGCACAGGGGCAAACAAAGTGTCACTTCTACACACCAACTTTTGCAGTTTTACCAGTCTACAGTTTATAGAACAAAGTGGCCATCCTTGTCAGATCATAAGCTGCCATTCTCATTGTAGTCACTGTGCTCATTATCTTTAAAGACGTTTGTAAACCAGAGTAACAAATATCAACAAAAGGGCCACCAGGGGATAACACCATACATAAGGTATATCTGGATTTTTATACACATGCATGTCTCGGGAGAAAGTTCTTACAAAAATTTGAAATAGCAGCAGGCTTCACGAAGGTACAAAGGGCAGAAGTCTCAAATGTAGAAGCTATAAACAGGAAATATTTTTTTGTCAAGTTGGATGTTTTCTCCCTAATAATGAAAATTCTTCCTCGCTTTCAAATGAAGAGGTAGACGTTAAGCAACCTCACTTCTCATCTTTATTAAAACCATGGGACTACTTTACCCACCAAACGAACCAAATTTAAAATCATCTCAGATTATACATTACTAGTCCTTACTTTCTTAAACCCCAGATATTGAAAAAGAGGCCTGAAATCAGCAACTCCTTAGCTAATAAGATCTGCTATTTTTCTCAAGATAAGGAAGAGTTGCAGGAAATTTCAACTTTACTCAGTTATACTGTATGCTTCTGAAGATTGTTAGTTGAATGTCTTGTTTGGATATGATCTTATATTAAAACACACCCTTTCCAGTTCTTTAACCATGCAACATTCCCAATGCATCCTTTAATGGTTTTTTTTTTCAGAAACCCTTTGCTTTGATTTCTAGTAAATCTTGGGATTGATGACACATGTCAGACTACAGAGAGAAGTAAACATGCTCCACATATGCAGACCAAACTGTTCAATTCTTAAAGTCTGGTATTTATGGTTTTCATGCCCAGCCCAAGGCAGATTAGAAGTTAAAGGTCATAGTCCTTCCTAAAGAAATGAACAGAGTTAAAAGAGTTTCAAATTCAGGCTAAATAATATTCTAGTCTGAGACAAACAGATTTTATTCTAAATCTTTTTTTGGGTATTAATTGAAATATGATAATTTTCTACATTTTAAAAGATAATTATACAAATGTTACTGGGTAAAGTGGGCATTTGACTCATGTAGAGTATTATGAAAGCTATTGTATTGTTCATTCGCCTGTCTTTATTTCCTTTGTTTTCTTGTGTATGTAATTTCATGCAGTCATTACATCATAATTTACTTCAAATAATTTATCTTATTACTAAAAATTTCACTGCTTGAAATTCTCACCATTTAATTAAAATATAAACTAACATTTTTAACAAAAAGGAAATACAAATCAATCATTGTACAAGCTGACAGTCAATACCTAATTTTAATCGTCCCTTTCACATATAAGGTAACATAACTGTAAATTTTAAACTGAATTGCTTCAAACACAGATTATTAAGGCAGTGATTACATGAGCTTGAGATTCTTAAGAGTTCTGCAACCAAGGTTGATTTCTATACTTACAAGATGACTACAGTTAAAAAAGCAATTCCAAAAGTGGTGTGCTCTTCTCTTTTTCTAACTGTATGATTCAGATCATAGTGTGTTTAGCTTGTTTTGTGTAACTGAAAAGATCTTAAATGTATGGGAAAATTAGAAGTATTCTTCTGTGGTTTGTGTATCAAACCTGTCAAACAATTTCCTACTCTTGGATCTTAATTTTAGGCAATGATTATCAGCAAGCAAAATCTCCATTACTTGATGAGCTTGCTCCTATGCCTTGTGCACAGAGAAAAAAAATGAGAAATGGTTCTTCTGGTAATATTCATATTGATAAGAACTAATCAGTGAACGGCAAATGTTACTCTTATCCTTCTGTTCCCCTCAGAGTTACATATTAGACTAAGCAATATAACACCTGTAATTCTGAAAATGGTGGTGGTTTGTGGTGGTCAGGTAAGAGGTTATTTAAACTGGAACTAAAAACGGGATAGGTTTGTCTTCTTCACCCGTTTTTTTCCTCTCGCAAAGACTGTTTGTTATTCCAGAATTCCTCTTAGTAAAGAAAATTCAGACATAATGCAACAAAGGTATTTTCCACATTTGCAAATTCAACCATGGAAATATACTGATCCAGCCTAGAATCCTATATATGTTATCTCAAGAAATTCAACATGGCTTCATACACAAAGAACTTTGTATTTCAACAGTGGTTAAGGTTTTAACTTCTGAAGAAAATGTATCTCTTTTTTTCCTCAGGGAACAAGGATGGAAGGATATGCAGACCCTTCTACAGCTGCTCAGGATGCAATGGTAACTATGCTCAGAAGTAAACTTCTTGAACATTAAAAAAAAAAAAAAAAAAAAAAGGAGAAAAAACAACCCAAATGTTGAAAAGTGATTTAGGACTTACTTAAAATTTTTTGCATTTCTTTTCCTTTTTCTGATATATTAGATTCTATGGGAAGCATGTCAGCAGAAGACAGGCGAACACAAAAACATGCTGCAAATGATTCTCTGCAACAGGAGTCACCATCAGTTGTGGATGGGTAATCCAGCAGTTCAGCTGTTTGAACACAGAGTAGAAAGGAAAAATCTTAGTTGTTAAGAAAGCCATGCTTTGCATACCAAGACAGTCAGAGTGCAGCAGGACATTAGCCTGAAACCTAAATATGAACTCTTGGAGCTCTCAGACTCCCACTGATGTGAATGGAAATTTGGAAGTAAAGCAAAATTGAACTTTATGTGATGACTACTGACAGCTGTAGACAGAAGAGACAGGCACATCACGATGCCTAATAACCCAGGGAAGAATGCATGACCAAAGAAAGGCAAATGCTACAGCTGCACTGAGTTTACACATGACACAACAGGATGAGTGAGGTTTTTCTTAACTATTTTCTTCATTTTTCCTAAGCAACTCTTATGAGGGGAAACACCTTGGAAGAGGTGGATTGAATATTTTCAACAAATGTTTGTATGTGAAAACACATCACTGTGTTGAAGCATTTCCCCAGAAGTTTCATAGAAGTTTCTGATGGGAGCACTTCAATGTTCACATCCGCTCTCCCACAATGAATGCACACACAGAAACATAAGGGCATTTTTACTTCAAATAGAGAATCAGACATGGCTACAGACTGCAAGAAATTTATGTGAGCTCATCCAAATCTTCCACTGTAGAAAAGAAACCTATTGTATCTGTGTGGTGACAAGCCTGAGTTTCTGCTCTGCAGTGGAAAACCAGCCTGTCTGTTGACAAGTTTATCACTGTGCAGCCAGCTGTATTTCTTATGCCGGCTTCTAACAGTAGCTTAGAATTACTTCACTATCGTGGCTCAATAAATTCATTCAGCTGGTGATGACAGGATTAACACACCTGCTTTATGTTCTGCTCTCTGCCTGAGGTTTGAGGGCTCTGCCTGTACTGTAGTCCTCCCTAACTTTTATAGTAACCTTTAGTGAGCTAAAAAATTTTCCTCCTTCCCTAATGGAGAAAGCACACCCTGTCTATTTATTTGCATGTCTGGATACCTGTATCATGCAGAGAATGTGCATGTCATGCAAGCCATGGCTTCTTGCCACAATCCATGAATCTCTGGCCAGTTTCAGCTAACCCAAGCAAGGAAGTGACATTCTTACAAGTTTCATGAACAGGTGTTAGACGTGTGGCATGCACTCATCTTACAGAGCAGACTGAAGAACTCAAGGAGAGAATATCCTGGAAGGCAGGTTTGAGGCTACTCATTTAGATTGCCTTGCCTGGGGAACATAAACATAAAGAAACACCGAGAATAATAAGGGGGAAAAATAAACTCAATACTTAAAGTGCTGGGGAGAAGCAAGGAAAAAACAAAAGAGCAAGTTGATCATTATTAATCAACTAGAATGAAACAAGATTTTTTTTTCCTCCCCCCTAACAAGTTTTCCAGGAGTTCCAAAATATCTCTGGGCAAGACATAGTAGATGCCATTAATGAATGTTACGATGGATACTTTCAAGAATTACTGGTTGCAATAGGTAATGTAAAGATATTATTTTTACTAGCAGTAATCTCTTAATAAATATCTAGTCTGTTATCTCTTGTGCCTCAAGAATATTATTTTTCTAATATTTTATCCACTTTAATCTCCTATATTGTGCAATTAAATTTTCAGAGATAATTAGAAAATAATATTTTAACTACTTTCCCACGTTTGTGTAAATCTAAAAATGAATTTATGCAGCCCTAGATTCTGACTGAGCAGAGCTAGTGTCTACTTTTTGGTAACAGAATCTGTGTCATCATTAACTGCATTTCCAACTGATTTTACACGTATTAAATAATCAGCAAAGTTTTCAGGACTTCCATGGTATCTAAACAAGTTTCAAGCCTTATGTACAACTGTCCTTCATTTACAGAATAAGGATAATGATATTTCTACAAATAGGTCATGTGAGTGTATTCACTGATATTAAACAAGCCCTTCAACGTAACAGCAATGAGGACTCACCCAAAATAAGTACCAAACTTTTAAAATAACAAATATCATTATGTTAATGAATATTGGTAGCTTAATTTTAAGCTGAGTCATGGACAGCACTACCCAGCTTTATATTTCAAGGAGCCCAAAGCCAAAAGAAATTATCTTATAATCATCTTCTGTTTACCTATTGCAACTCTTCCCTCCTAGTTCTCTGCATTCGTGACAAGCCTTCCTACTTTGCTTACAGGCTTTATAATGCAATTCATGTAAGTACTCATTCTTCTTCACATCATAAAAAGCAGCTTCTCTATTTGGTTGTTTGTTTGATTGATTATTCTTAAACAAGTACTTACAAAAAGGTGCATGTTTTAAAACCTTTGGTACCTACATAAATTTCAAAGCAGTAGTGCCTAAGCATCTGTTAGAATTCAGCAGTAAAAGGTTAAGTATTTAGATACCTTAAAAAAATATCTGTCTGGTAACTGTCAATTCTTTTCTTAATGGAAGACATTTATTTTCTATGGATGGTATCTCCCCCTACTGTGCAGTACTCAATGTGCACTTATCTTACTATACAGTTTTTCGTCTCTAGAGATTTAATAAATATAGCTAAAAATAAATCATAAATTAATGTTACATAAAGACAAATAGTAATTTCTTTGTAGGACTTCATGCAGATTCTTTTATTTTTTTGTGTTAAGTGCTAACTCCTTTTGACTACTTTTATTGCCACTAGATGTCCCCCTTCTCCACACAATTACAATATGAAAATTCATTTAGAAAGTTAAAATAAAACACATCTGAACGCAAGCTAGGTAAATTCTAAATCAATGGTTAAAAATCTCACTGACTTCACATGAGGCAGCAGTTCTTGTGAAATGTATTACCGGCCTCATTATCGTTTGAATGGACTCCACAATGACAGTCACAAATGCTACCCACAAGTTGAATTCCTAAGAATACCAAAAAAGTTAATCAGATTTTCCTTTTTTAAAAGTTTCAGTGCATGGATAAAACACTGGCATATGGCAAGCCCCTGCTATTCAGTAAAATGTATTTTATTATTTGATCACATGAAAACTCTGTAGGATAAAATCCTTACATGCTTAGATTTTTTTAAAGTCTAGGATACCTTTATGGGTATATCTTATATACGCTACATACTTATATACCCTATATGGGTATATCTAATCTTTATCTAGTAAACATTAATATGAGCATACACAGATAGGCAAACATATATTATCCAACTGTCAAGTTTCCTCTCATATTTTTTTCATTTTAGGACTTTGGATTTCACAATAAAACAGTTATTAGGATTCTCATTGCCAGGAGTGAGATTGACTTGATGAACATACGACAGCGATACAAAGAGAGATACGGGAAATCACTCTTCCACGACATTAAAGTAAGTTTTTACAAACTTTTGCATATATTCAGCACTGGGATGACACAGACTGTGCCACTCCATTTAATCATTTGATTTAAAACGAAACAAACAAAAAAGTAAGGTGTAAAAACAATAGCGTATTTTCAGTGCCTCAGTTTGATTTGAGTAAGTGAGCAGTGAATTCTCAACTCATTCTCTGTGATTTTGCTCTTCCCCAAAGCAAGAAACATATATAAACAGGGCATGAGAGCGTGTGTTGGACAAGGGTTTGTATGAATGGTTTCTACACTAATTGGTAACATATATTTCACATTGTTCTGCAAGGCTAGGTTAATTCCACTTTTGTACAAAACTGAAATAAATACCTGGTTTTATCCTTGTGCTTAGACAGTACCTTCACAAAACCTGTTCCTCTGGTACTCAGGGTCTGTATCTTAAAACTTTGAGACTGTTTAACTGTACCAAACAAAATGACTCTTGCTAAGATACTACCTTTTTTCTGTCGCTATAATCCAACTGCAAGATGTGCTGCAACTTTATGAAATTGCTCATGAGTTTTTGGTATTGAACTTGAGAAGTAATAATCAGATTTGATCCAGCCTTTCAAAGGTGGATTGTTTCTAGGTGCCCAAGCAACCAAAGGCCAAGGCATGTGAAATTAAAGAAATCTCAGCCTAGAACCCTTATGAAAACAGTGTAGTGTTTTACAAAACCTTACAGCAGTTTAGTCATTGTCACACAGCAAGAAAAGAAAAATTCAGAAAATGTACAGTCACAGAAACGTTGGGTTTTTTGTTTTTTTTCTTGCAGCATTTTGCTTCAGGGCATTATGAGAGTGCTTTACTTGCTATCTGTGCTGGTGATACAGAAGATTATTAAGTAAGAAGATGAACTCTGAAGGCTGTGCAAACCTACTTGAAATAGAAATTTAAGCTATGCACAATGGACTGACTGTAAGAGATGCACATTTTACATAACAGAACAGCAAAATCAATATAAGCAATACCATACATTTGCTTGAGAGGAAAAAATGTTGACAGGAACATGGTTTTACCCCTCATTCTAATTAATATTTCTGGGTTTATGATTAATTTAAATTAATACAGCAAGTCGTAAAATTACTCCATGTAAGCATTTGTTTATCATTTACTGTCACAACATCCCAAACACTTATCAACAGGCTCTGGAAGAACTTAATCATTTCCACACTGGAGAGAAAAGAAATATTTTGCTTTACTTACTTTTAACAACAGGATTTCCTGCTTCAAGGAATTTTTTTCTTCTCTTTCCTACTTCTTATACTTCTTGTTTTATGCTCTTGACCATTATTGTTTTAGTTACTACTGACGCCTTTTTCAGCCACCTAAAACCAGAAGCCAGACAGGATTGAAGTGATAAAAGCAGTTACCGTGTAGTGAAGGCCTCCGGGTACATTTATGGCGAAAATGCACACAAAAATGCACACCCAAAATGCACCTGTGATACAGGACTTCCACACTTCTATAAGTTTAGCAAATTTCTATAAGTGACCCCAACCTCCCAATTAGAGGTTTAATTAATGAAGTAAACGTTCCCCTTGGCTCAGCCTCCTACTGAAGCGCCCCCTTAGCTTCTAGCTCTGTTTTGTTTACATTTTTATGAGACATGGGACAGTGAAAAGTCCTTGGTTCTCACAGAAGCAAGATTAGGATAGGATCTCAGGAATGTGTTTCGTCTTTCTGTTTAACATGATAGGAAAGGTACTGGAACAAGCTACAAATCTATATAGTTATACAATAATAGGCCATAAAGCTACAAATACATGTAAAATATATAAAAGCAAAAATCCTTTTGGCATCGCTACCACACTAAGCATTTGTCTCGGTCTATTATCAGTTACTCACCAGAGTGCTTTTGTACTCGCTTTCATTTAGCTGACATACTTAATGGCATTTCCCCTATTCTGTTTGAAACAAAAGAAAAAATTAGAATCAAATACCCCGTTCATTCCAGTGCTACATGCTGGAAAACCTGGAAGATGAAGCACTATTTAGCTTTGAGCAGAGAAGCTCCAGAGGGTTCAACTCTGAATTCCATTTGTGCCTATCTCATTTTAATCATTAATTGAATATTGACCCTCAGAGCATGGAGGTATATCCAGGATGCCGTAGGTGGTATAAGTCAGGAATTAGCTCCTAGTAGGTAACACCGCACCTCCAAGTGAGGCTGAAGGATGCGGCGCTCCCTGGAATACCAGCGAACAATCTGAGAGCGTCTGGGACAGCAACTCCCGGCCCAACGAGCGGAGACAGCAGAGCCCGGCCTCGAGTACTCGTCCCTCAGGAAAACGTGACCCTGCTTTCACATGCCCCGGGTGGACTCAGGGCAGCGCACCCGAGACCTCCCAGGCTGTGTGCATGTACCTCCCGTCAGCCTCTGACGGGAACAGACTGAAGTGAGGGGGAGTATGGTAATGTTCACGGAAATATCTGCCCGCCGTTTTTCTCTCTCTTTTGTGCTGTTCGCACCTGTCCCTCCCCTGAGCCTCTGCAATTAACACTAATTACAGCGTATCTGGCTTCTCTGCAATTACTACCTTCGTGTTATAAAGATATTGATTTATAATAACCTTAAAATTTAATTCGAGTCTCTCTTGAGCTTGACTCATTTCCAAACGTTTCGGGCGAATAATAAAATTGTTAAGCTAGAACTTTGGGAGGAATGGCTCTGGGAGTAAAAATAAACAAAGGGGGGGGGGNNAAACAAAGGGGGGGGGGGGGGGTGGGAAGGTGAATGAGCTGAGCGCTGTCCCAATTGCTCAGCACTAATATAATCCTAAACCGAAGTTATGTTCTGATTTTCTAACTGTAGCTGGAGGCAGCTCCGAACAGCCGTACCACGGCACTGTGCAGTCACTCTGTTTTAATTCTGCCCGCTTGCAGAAAGGAACAACGACACTTCTCTCGACTGCACATGCCCTGAGATCCCGCCGCTTCCACGGAACGCGGTCCCGAGTTCCCGACACAGCACGCGGGTGGGACTTCCACGCAGACCGCGTCACAAAATGGCGGCGCTAGGACCCCGCGCGCGCCAGACGGGAGGCGAGCCCCAAAGGGCTCTGCCCCGCCTCTTGCCCTTCCCTGCTCTTATTGGAGAAGGACGACGTCAATCTTGCGTCTCCGCCTATCGCCAGCGCGGCTCCCCTCGCCCCGCCCCCCGCGCCCGGGCGCCACTTCTTGGGAAGTTGACGTCTGAAGTGGCGTTTGGAGCGCGGCGCTCGCGGGGTCTGTGGTATCCCGGCCGCAGCCCTCGGTGCCGTACAGCTGGAAGC